>JARHVA010000389.1:1407500-2007500 GCA_037957365.1 Torreya grandis
ACTATGCATAACCATCATAAAAATGGTCTTAACGCCAATTTGTATGTCATTGAATCCATTGGACCATTTTAACCATAAGGGGATGCATTATTTTCAAGTTAGGATATCAATAGTCACTTAAACCTCTAAATTATATAGAGATGAATGCAAGAATTTAGTGCTTTTAAAGGCGAATTTGAGGCCCCAATGAACTCTTTCCATTCACCTTACAACCTCCATTATTAGAATAAGGTCTTGTATATGATATAAGATATCAAACTCACCTATTTGGATGCTTTATAAATGTTTGAAAACATGTTATATGGTACTTACATGAACCCCTTGAATCTTTGTTTTACATCTTTAGGGAAAATATTCTTGTATACAGTCATTTGACCTTAGAGCATGTTTGCAACCTCTACTTGTCAATTCAACATCTCAACCTAGTTTGCCGTAATCAAAATTAATGCTATAACTCTAAAGGGGAATTCATCATGCTCCAGTTTCCCAACATGACACCTTAGCTAACTGTCAAGGACCACTTATAAGTGGTTGTTTCTATGTATACAGACCATAAGATGCAAATATGGATAGTGTGTATTATAACTTGCCTTTAATGGATTGTATATCTATTTCAAACCTCCAAATGCACTCTTTAACAATATTAAGATATTAAGACATCTCCTAACTCTTCACCTTCAACATGACATCAACAAAGCTCTTATAGGTGCACATTGGGCTGTTATACAGGTAAGGTATGGATTGAAGCAAGAACATGTTAATGGATGTCCTAAAAATAAATAAATTCCATTTTCAACCTTAATGTACATGATTTCCACCAAGAACATCTTTAAAAAAGTCCCAATACTTCTCTTTCAATGTAAAATATACTTGCATACATATGGAATAGAGCAGACAAAGGTATCTCATGACTGTTTGGTTTTGTCAAGACATGGTGTTATGGGACTAAACATGGAGATAGATGATAATATGTACTTAAGACCTATTGGACACCATATTATAACTACATAAGATCTCTACAAAAAACTAACATTCTATAAACAAGAAGAACTTTGATTGAGACTACACCTGGTGGCACTTTTTTTTCAATATGGACTAAATTGCCCATCAAAACACCATAAAACATGAAAATAAGTATGGGTTCCATCTGATAAGATATCCAACATCCTCTAAAGTCAACATCACCAATTGGTTCATACAAAATTGACCAAAATAGAGAAAAACTTATAGGGTGCATGAAACAAGTAAAATAATAGAGTTAGCTTGTAAAGGATGATTCATAAAGCACAGTTGATCAATACTTGAAATATTTACATAAAAATTAAGGTATTTGAGTGTAATATCACCTTCCAAAATTATTTTCCTTGAAACCTCTTGAGTTTTCCATACCAAGCAAAAACATGATGGTCACTTCCATATGTCTAGAAATGCAAAGAAGGAACATAATGATTTTGGATTAAAAATGGAAATTATAGAAAATTTAAAGTGTTGATATATTTTTTAGAAATATTAATAAACATTCCATCACCTTTTCCCATATGACACACTTCCCCATGAGTCATACAAGTGCCAAATGCTCTCTTTTTTAGTTGGTTTCTTGGGTTTCAGTTAAACAACCTTCAAAATTCTTATGTAATTGAAATACATGACAAGGAAAATAGCCTATTTGATATTTTAAAGGAGAAAAAAACACATGAGAACCTTGGGAACCATGCCACTTACATTTATGACCCTTAAAATCCCACTAAATGACTCAAAATGACAAATAAACATATATGACTAAGACCAAGGATAAGATGACATTAAATTACATAAAATAAATTATTATGCATGCTATGAAAATATATTAGACCCCCTAAAACATCTAAAAGTCAAGTTTTCACCTATAGGGACCCCAATTTGACCTATAGAGTCAAATTTGGTCAACATATACTTAGTAATATTTTGTTATTACACATTTCTTGTCATGATATAGTGTGTAGTGCATTTATTTTTGATTAATTATAATTTTCCAAGTCTTTTTTCCTATTTATTTTTAACCATGCATGTGTACTAAATAATTATAGAAAATAAAACACCACACATATAGTTCCTATAACATATACAACAAAAACAAAATATATGTGCTAGAAATAAATATACACATGAATCCACAATCACAATCAAAATATAACAAATAAGATCAACATCCAACTATCAAAACAAGAGTATCTATATATATCATGTGTTTTAATATAAAGTACAAAAATACATCACTCCAACTCTAAGGTTGGGCTCCATCATGTCTATCTCATGACCTAGCCATGCTACCCATAAATGCCTCATATTGACCCCTCTAAATAGTCCACTGTAAAGAGGTTGTCCAAGATCTCAAGGTTGCTAGCTATCCCTACAGGTTTTCCAGTTGGGCCTGTACCTATTCCAACTAGATAGTGGTAGCCATATGCACATCTCTCTCCTAAGCCAGGGCCTGCCAAGCTTGTGCCTCTCTTGCTCCCACCCCTACTAGTGGTTATAGCCCATATCCACATGCATATAGTTGCCTTGTGGCCTCCCATACTAGTCTGAACCAATTTCCTAAGCTGGGGTAGATGGTACCATGAGATCATCTAATGTGGTGGGGTCTTATGTTGCCATCACCCCATCCAAATATCATGGTGTTCTCCCAACACTAGGGATATCCATTTGACCTCCTCATCTATAAAATCTATAAAATTCAAACTAGATAGATATCAGATGACATAAAAATCTCAAAATCTATCTATCTACCATCACATAAACTAGTATTATATATCAAAGACTCAAAATTACAACATTTATTACCTATCTTGGTGTTACCAATCACTGTCTCCCCATATTCTCATCTATTGAGCATAGTCTCTCCATCGGTTCATCCCCCAAGCAACTCATTCATGGGATGCTTCCTAATCAAAGCAAACTCTGGGGTCACCACCCATGCACACCTCAGGGTTCTCCTTAGTGGTGCCTCTATAGACCATCTCTACCCTGGGCTGACAGATGGGTCATCCTAGATGACTAACCTTTTTGCTTTATCTTACTATAGGTGCCTCCATTGATGGTGTGATTGAGGTGGTCACTACTCTTCCTATTGTGGTGCTGATTATGGTACCTGTGACACTCTTGAATCTATGTCCATCTATTTTTAGCTTTTGGCTATCATGCTCAACTAGTCCATGGTCTCACACATTAAAATCTGATCTCTATTCTCTCAATTGGTGCTCATCCTCCTCCTCTCCACCTCAGCTCTCTCACATGTCAAGCCCAAAATGTGGGAACTACTATAGGATCCATCAAGTTAGGGAGTCCAAACTATCCTGGCAATCATACCACTAGATGTAGCTCTAGCCACTAGGTGTAGTGGTCCATGATCCACACTCATACTAACCCTGGTGCCATAGTCACCCAACTCAGCCAAACTATCATAATGTGTGCATAAGGATGCCACACGATCTCTCCTCATGTGATCATCTATAGTGCTGACACATGGGGAATGGACCTCACCACTTGATATCGTATCCATCATAAACTCAAGGCAACTAATCATCGACCATATAGGGTAACCTAATTAGTCAGTACTTTAAGAACCTCTCATATATTTAGGCACTTAGTAGTACCATTGTTCTCATGGTCTTCTTCCCTCTGGACAACATCCCATACATATCATGCATGAGATGAACCTAGATGATAAAACCCAAGTCATAAAAGGTCCCTTGATCCAATATGGACTGACTCAAAACTATCACATACATTAGTACCTTATCATTTGACTTGTGACACAACACTCATGCTATCACAAGCCCTATCATAGCCTTCTAGATATCTAAAATATGTGCAATATAAAAATGGAACAAACTCACCCTTAGTCTTAGGTATATCTTATCTTAACATGTCACCGATTAGGCTAGTGTTCGTCTCTTCTCTTGATCATCTAGTGTCCTTGTGATCATTAGTGTCCCCCTTATTAGAAGTCTAAGTAATGTATGGACATCCTCTAATGTGATACCAACCTCTATGGCATCTCCATCCACCACCCATCTAAATGTATTGGTCAAACATTCCTAGGCTCCCAGGAAGATGATGATAAGATCAACACTAAGTGGGATCCATTGCATCTCCATGATGCCTCCCAACCCCAACACAACCAATCTACTCTATCTACTTCTGTCAAGCACTCCATTAGATCAAGTAGCCACAATGCATCTACCAATTTTCAAAATCTTTGGTGTCTCTGCAAAAATCAAATAACAAAAGATTTATTAGACCTTTATGTTATTCATAATCAAAATACATTCTTTTAAAATTTCACCAAAATAAACTAATTTGCCTTAATTTATTCATTTTTAAACCAAATTGACCTCTTTTTCAACTAAATCAACCCTGGTAGTACTAAGTCAACCACCTTATGGCTTAACAGTACTATATCAACCATCTTTATCATTTCAGTACTATATCAACCACTTAAAAATCAATTAAGTTGGCCATATAGTACTAGGTTGGCCACTTAAAAAACATACTAAGTTGGCCATATAGTACTATGTCCACCCATTTCCTTAAAAAGCTTAGTCAGCCATGACCTACTAAGTTTCTCCACTCAAATTCTTGTTTTCTATGAATTAAGTTGACTCGATCAACCTTATTCTTTCAATGTGATGACTTTTTGACCAATTGTCATAAATGCCTTGGGCATTTATTGCTCTGATCCCTTCCTACCCAGTACCCCATTTGAACCCTAGTGTCCCTAAAAATTTCCTAGGGTTCATTATGGTATCTAGATTTTGTCTAATTGTCAATTTTTTATAAAACAGTCAATTTCAAATAAAAACTTTTGAAAATTTGAAATTCTCAATTACTTACCTATGCTATACTCGTTTTGGCCACTATGTGTCCTCCCTGTCTCAGTTATCGTCTCCTCACCACCTTGGTTTTCTAGGTTCTCACTAGGTTTCTCAGAGCTCTATTTTTATTAGAATAACAAATAATAGTAAATGAATTCTTTTTCACCCTATTCATATTTACTATTCAAAATTATTCACCCTTTAATAATTTATCGTTAGATTTCTTATTTTGACTATATCTTTGTTTCTTCTAACTCATTTTTTGAATCGTAACATTTTTTAAAATCATGATATCAATATGCCTAGTTTTCAAAAAAATTATTATTTTTCTCTTTTTTCTAATCTCTATAGGATCACCTAATGTTATTCATATTGGATGCCTTCACATCTCTCATTTTCTTCTTTATCTATAACACTAAAGTAAGTAAAGGTATGTGTTTTTCAATTATGTTCTTTCATTTATCTTATTTTCTCCTTATTGCACTTTATTTAGCATAAACATTATGTGTCATCATCTTCTTTTCTTGAAGCACCATCCTATTTTACATCTACATGACACGTGATGAGCTTCAATTGAGGCATATGTATACATATAATATTTTAATTTTCTATCAATTACTGATGCTCTTTATCTTGTAAGAACCCATTGAGTCTCAATCTCTCTGAGTGCACACTTTAAAGGGTGTATTGATAAAGGGTAGGAAAACTATTGGTGCTTTATAAGATTATTATCCCTTTTTTCACTTGATATCTGCACACTTGTTTCCTAAAAACCATTCCCCTAAGCTTGACCTTCTCTTTTGCACACTCTTCTAGTATTTTACCACCTTCATTATCCCTTTTCCTAGCTTAAACCCCTTTTTGATAGTTTACATGACAATGTTGACCATGTTTACTTTGTAATCTTATTGACAAAACTTATTTAGGGTCTAGGTCAACCCCTGGCCAACCTAGTTCATGACCTAGTGATTTTTTGTCAATAATGATACTAGGTCGATTATGTCGACCTTGTCAATTGGAACTTTCAAAAGGGTTTAGGGCTAGATCTACTTATATAAACATAATCATTTTTCCATTTCTAAGAGAAGATAATAAGAAGTAAGATATATTGTGCATCTCCTTATCCACCATTCTACTTGAGGATCAAGCTTAGGGTTTCATACTTTATTTAGAGTTACATATCTTATATTGTGGAGAAGTATTTTGGATGCATTGATAGGTTATGTAGCCTAAAGATAATTTATCTTTGTCATCCTTACATACCATAACAACTTCTTGTGAAGCACCTTATCCAAGGAAGAGATTGAGATTCAACGGATTCATCTTCAAAGGTAAATATTCTTAACTTTGTTTTGCCTTTGTAAGAGTAGATAGATATACATTTACACTTATCTTCCATGCATTAGGATTTTGTATACATTTACATGAGTATATGTCTTCTATGAATGTTTATTTTTAATCTTTATTGCCCTCACTTTATGCCACAAGATTTGGTTATCACTAGATTAGATTTTTTCTTTACTTGTTATTAGTATAGTGAATATGAAAACATAGGACTTAGTTAGGATTATTATGTAGTTTTAATTGATTAAAGGATTTGGAACCCTCCCTAGTGATATTATTATGATAATATATCTCTTAATTCAGTCTATTGGATCCATATTGGTCATGACCCTGATTATCTAATGTATCCCTAATTAGAAGTGTAAGTAGGATCTATATTTTCTGAGCTAAGATTGATTTATAGATCTGATACATTTCTTATTGCATATAACCTATGTAAAATAAATGAAAAATAATCATACATGCTATGTGAAAAGGTAAATAAGGTCCTATATTCTATTTTATTGAATATTATCTATAGCTTGCACTGTTTGTGAAGTAGGGATAGGAATATAAGAAGCTAAATGAATTGGCCTATGAATTGTGCTCTAAATCTATGAAATTGGATAAAATGGCCTATGAACTATGTTTTGAATCTATGAATTTGGATGAATTGGATTGTGGACTATGGCAAGAACTATTTAAACTTGGATGGCATGGTGAACAAGTGACCATATTTCTCATACTATGTAAGTGTATAAATAGACTTTGGAATTGATACTACTCATCGTATACTACTAGTAAATAGATTTTTAGGATCTATAGAAAATATTTTAATCAGTTATCATGCTAAAACTATGTTCTATTGTGCATCATGTCTTGCACATATCTTAATTGGTTATCAAACTAAAATTATATTCTATTGTGCATCATATATTGCAATATCTTAATTGGTTGTCGAATTGAAACTATGTTCTATCATTTATCATGTCTTGTAAATATATTAATTAGTTATCAAACTGAAACTATGTTGTATTTTGCATCATGTCTTGCAAATATCTTAATTGGTTATCAAATTAAAAATGTCCTATTGTGAATCATGTCTTGTAGATATATTAATTGGTTGTCGTACTAATATTGTGCTCTTATCTTTGTGATTATTGCCAAATATCTTAATCATGGTTGAATCAAAATTGTGCTATGATCTCTATGAACTATCTACCATCTCTACTGAATATGTGGTGTATGAGATCTCATATAAGTAGGTGTCCTATAAACCATATGGTTCATATGATGGGTAACCAATGGTTCCTTAAAAGGAATGTCTTGAGATAACTCACTCATAGTGGAGTGCGGTCTAGAAGAGCATGGAGGAGATCTTGATGCCCCCTATGTAAATGCTATAATGCCTTTATTGACATACTGGTCAATACCATCTCAAAGTGCATAATAGTTGTCTAAATGTTCATTTATCTAATGAAAATTATAATATGGTGTATTTTGTATCCTATGTAGGTGGTGCGATGCATGGTGATGATTAGAAGGAAGCTGTTTAGTAATGTGAATAATATGTCTTGAGGCCTATCTTTGTCTGAAAACTATATGGCCCCACTCTAGTGTCCTATGTTGTACTCACTATAGAAAGTGCTCTGTAAAGTGACTCTTTTCCCTTGTTGAGTATTTTTATTGGTTGTTTTTGTTCCACTAGTTTCTTATTCAAGATTTTATTAGGTTCTTGTACCATGCTAGATGATTGTGGCTCTGAGAAAACTACATCCAAATCTACCTTTGAATGTGTATCAACTAGACCTGATTCTATTTTTATTGCTATGGTTGTGTTACATAGATGTCATAATGATTTGGATGTTTGATATAATAATTTCTTCTTAAGAGGAAAAATGAAGCCTCTAACAAAGATGTATTATACCTCTAAATTTTTTGACTGGTAAATCAACTAATTCAAACATGATTTGAATATTAGAATGTATTTAGTTGTTGGTTCTATCTCACTTTGGTGTAATGAAGGTAACCTCTCATGTGTGACTCAAGGTCCCTTATTATATATGTAGATCCTAAGAAAGAATGCTTCTAACTTATTATGTGTATGTAGTGACCCACTAGGGGTTGCATGTTAGAACCAATTTAGTGCTTCCCCATATAGGGAATTTGGAAATAATTGTAGTAGATTCAACTTGTTGGTGACACGTGCCATGGTTTTATCATAAGCCTAAAGGTGTAAGTATGGTTCTCCATTCCAATCAAATGTAGGTAACATTGGTATTTGAAAGTTGGGTGGTAACCTTGTAGTGAAGATTCTATGTGGAATATGATTGCCATGGATGACATTCGCATCAATCTGAAAATGATATGCGTTATTCTCTAATGTGAGATGGTATACTTGTTGTTGTAAATCACCCATGACATACATCAAGGAAATTACCACTTATGAAGGTATATTATTATCATCAAGGGGTTAATTTAACTCTTGAATTATGTTATTTATCTTAGCCATTGGTATATTGCATTGGGAACCTTTTTTAGGGAGGATTGGTTTGATTTTTGTAACCTTTTTTAGGGAAGATTGGTTTTCTCTTTGTAACCTTTTAAGGTGTGATAGCTGGGACCTAATTAGAGGGAAATGAGCTATCACCCTCATTTAGGTTAGGCTAAGAAACAAGTTCTACTATAGTAAATGGGATTGATGGAGATTCATTAGTATCTCTTATTTTGTTAATTTGTAAAGAAGTATAAGATGCTAATGGATTAGAAGGTACTTTATTATCATATGAATGCAATTAATGTAAAATACGAACATAACAATAATTATGTGTGTGTTTTGACATGTGATCTGGCATTTGTTTAAACAAGAGAAATATGTGAATTAGGATGAGAACTAGAAGGTGTAGAATCCATTCCTTCTTCACCATAATCTTAGTAATCATAATTTTCTAAAGTTTCATAAAAATTAGAGTTTAATTCACTTTAGAAGTAAGAGTAGAAGAAGTATCAATCACATGCTCACTAAGAGAGAGATTAAGATAAGATTTTAACTTTTTACTGATATGAAATGTGTTATCATGTGTAGGTGCAATGCAATGCATGTATTCACTAGATATGAGTGGAATGCATGTAGGTTCATTATTTTCAATCTTGGAGTCAAGGGTAGAAGAAGTAGCAATCGTGTTTTCATTTGATAAATTATGACATGTAAGAGAAGAGTTAGAGATATTTGAATTATTTAAATGTTTTGCATTGAATTATTGTGTTAAGCTTGAAATATAAAAGAAGGTGATAAAATAATATCATCCACTTTAGTCTATGCATTGGTAAAAGGTGTCAAATCATTTATACATGCTTTTTCAAATTTAATTGATAAGGGTAAAGAATGGGTAATTTGGTTTTCTATGCTAGGAACATCATGCATAATGTTACTTAAACTACACAATGGTAAATTGATTTTATTATTCTTCTATTGCTTTAATTTCAATAAATATGTAACAAAAGTGGTTGAAAAACTTGGATCACATTGAAATAAATTGTTACCAACAAGGGGTTCTTTTGGACTTATATTAGTTTTATTTTGAGTAGTAGGGGAAGGGAGAGGAGAAAGAGAAGAAGATGCAGCTAAACTATCTTCATCAATACTTTTATTGTCATGCTCATAGTTATAATCATATCCATCATTATAAAAATAATAATCATCATCATTATAAATTAAATCATTCTCATCATCATGTGCTAGTGTGCAATTTTTAAAATTTGTCTATTCATTTGTATAATTATGTGAAAGTTTAGAAATTGATCAATTGTGTGAGAGACAAGAGGCTTATTCGATTGCATTTTAAACTTGCCAAAGAAGATAATGTAAACATGAAATAACAAGCACACAATATGGAGAATGTAATCTAACATAGGTATATGTACAAAAATAGGAAATATTCAACCCAATGTATAGAAAAAAATATAATTTTATTTGAAACTCTTAAGGGCTAATTTTTTTAGTATTTGAGGCCCTAATATATAGGTCTAGGGTTTGGAGGGTTTGAGATAAAATTTTGAAATTTTTAATCAATGAAATCCTTATAGAGGATTGATATGGATTATTAAGATTGTTAAAAAAATTAGGAAAAATTAGAAGGTTAAAAAAACTTAATTTATTACACAAAAATGGAGGTAAACCCTAGGATGGAACTAGGGTTTTAATGCAGTATTTGAAGTAAGATGGTTTCACAAAATATTTTAACCTTTTAGAACTTAATAAATATAAATCCTATGTTTGTTAAAGATATGAGTATAGTAAATGAAGGTAAAGATATGCAATAAATATAGCCATTAGTCTATTATAGAATTAACTAACTTTGACTTTTCTAAAAATAGTAATAGATAGTGCAAGTAAGAACTTAGTTGGAAAATGACTGAAACAGGTGATCTAGAGGTTGAAAATTGAGACAAAGACTAGTCTGAGTGTCACAAGTAGGATCCTAGTGTTAAAACCCCTCCTAGATAGCAGTACCCTAATTGGATAATAGCACCATGTTGCATTAGTGTCCCTGTTTTAGTTGTAATGTCCTTTATGTGTAATGCCCAAAAATATACATTAATTTAATCCCATAAAAGGAGCTATTTTTTTAGTCTATAGTTTATTATTCACATTCAGTGGCAATCTTAGGTAATAATGTAATTAATCAAACTTATTAAAAGGATTTACTTAATGAGCTAATCAATTAATACAAGGTAATTAATAATTGTTTAACTTAATAGGGAATATTTAAATTTCATTGCTAATAATTCATTTAAATAATTTCATGTGAAAGTTCAAGCGGGAAGAAATTATTTAATTTATAAAAAGGTTTTTATTCACCAAGGTGGTCAAATAAAATAAAGTAATTAAATCCAACCTCTATTACCCACCAGTAAATAAATTACTAACACTCATTTACAAATAATTATTTTTAGTATGAATAAAATAACACCCTTTAAAGGCAAGAAGAAAAGTAATTTATTTAACAATTGATTTAGGGAAGCTCACATAAAGAATTAAATAAGTGAAATCAATTAAAATAAAATAAAATCAGACCCACTTGTAAGTGGATGAATAAATCACAACCATATGATTAAATGATTTTGAACCCTAAGATCTAAAAATTCTAAGTGTTGCCTTAATTTTATTCTGTAATCAAATAAAAGCTTTTCCCCAAGTTTTGGCTCTCATTTTTACTTTGGTTGACTTATAAGTTGGAAACTTGAAGAGGAGTTTGAGGAAGGAAAACTCTCTCATACCCTAAAGATATATATACATTTTTTTGAATATATACTTATATGTATATATATTTAATTATACACACACACACACACACAATGATCAAAGGTATTAAAAAAACTTAAATATATTATAAATATTATTTATTTTGTATTATATATAATACATATACATATATAAAATAATCATATACATATACTTTTTTATCCATAAATATATATTATTTTTTTAAAACTTAAAAAAAAAAATGAAAAAGTTGGGGGTTGACTGACCCCCTTGTGGCTTATGGCCTATGGCCACAATCGCAATTGGGGGTCATTGGCCCAAAAATAATGATCGGGCAGGGGTCAGTTGATTGGTTGAGCCCCCTTCCCTCCTTACTATAAAGGAAATGAGGGTTTGGAGGGGGGGTTAGCTCAGCGGCCCCCTTCCCTCTCAACACAAACATATATATATATATATATATATATATATATATATATATATATATATATTTCTTTATTGATTTTTTTATTAAACTTATTAACAACTCTGTCAACAACATATTGCCACAACAAAGGTGGTGAATCATAAAAATAAAAGGGATGCCAAGAAATTTGAATATTTCATCATGTTGGATCCACTTCCAATCATATTTAGCAACCCACATTGGCGGAGGGAGGTAAGATTACCTGTAGCAATGAGTTTTCTACCATTAGATGATGGAGCTAGAGGCTGGATAGAAGGTGTCAAGACACTAAAAGGTGTTATCTACATTGGACTCATCATAAATGAGCGTAAAGAAGGAATCATCCACAAAGTGACCATTAAATAATTACATATCTTCTTGTGGGTTCACGGTGTATGAAGGGAGATAAATTCCCTTAAGAAGACCCCTAGCTTAAGCATTGCTAATATGATATCCAAAACCTTCAACTACAAGCACATACAATGTGAGAGCTAGTGGACACCCTTGATGAATGGAATGGAATAAGCCAAACTGCTCAAAGGTGACACCATTAATGGAAAGGAAAACCAAGGCATCTACAAAAAGCATTTGGATGGTTTGGATGAAGATGGGCTCGAAGCCTAGTGCTTAAAGCATGGCTAGTATGAATGACCATTCGATGTAGTCATAAGATTTTTCAAAGCCAATTTTAATAAACATGCTTGGTGCTTAGACCTTCTCGCCCACTCTATTCCTTCCCACACTACTATAATGTTATCCTATATATAACATCTTCTAATGAAATCCATTTGTTTAGGGCAAATAATGAGAGGCAACATATTGCACAATCGGAGTGCTAGAGCCTTGGCAATGATTTTATAGGAAACATTCAGGAGGGTGATGGGCTACCAGTTTTAGATCAACTCAAGATCTCCCTACTTAGGTATAAATTTAATATTTCCTTTATTAATATTTTTACCCAATGAATGTAAGCAAAGCACTTCTTGATAACCCTTATGTAAGTCATTTCCCCTAAGGTCTCAAAGGGTTTTATAGAATTTGCAGGGGAAGTCATCAATGCTAGGATATTTGTCATTAACCATGAGAGACACTACTTCATGCAAATCATCAATAGTAATGTGCATATAGCAAGCCACCCATTGGGCAGGAGTGAGCTTGCATGGCACCACTACAAGACATTGCTAAAGGGCAGATTCACGCTTAATTGAGGATTTTTGAGCTTGGAACACTTGTTGATAGTGGTGGACAAAGGCTTGAATAATATGTGGGGTCTCTATGAGTCTATTGCCAGCCTCATAAATGACTTGTATTTACTGCTTCAAGTTCTTGGCTCGTAGCATTTGGAAGAACTCCTTTGAAGCTTTGTCCTCTATCTTGAGCTAATGAAGCCTGGCTTTGACTTAAGACCCTTGAGAATTGTAGTTGTCTACAATATGAATGTCGTGCTGCAAGGAGGTATTTTTTTTAATAATTATTTTTTTAAATTCATTTTAAGATACATAATTTTTTATTTTATTCTCTTTTATTTTATTTTAAATGAAAATTTTACTTAAGTTTATTATTATTACTTTTTTAAATTATTATTTTATATACCAACTTATGTGTATATATATAATGAATATATTATTTATATAATATTTTTAGCTATTTAATTATTCAAGCATGTACACACACACACACACACACACACACACACACACACACACACACACACACACACACACACACACACACTTAAATAATCTTATTTTCTAACTTTAAATTTATTGAAATAAAAATATACATATATGTAAATTTTTATATATTTAAATGCAAAGCATAAATTTACACATATATTTTTATCTCAATTAAAATTTAATTAATTTAATTTTATTATAATGATACTAATATTATGATTTATTTATTAATTATCCATAAACTAATATAAGATTATTTTGGACAATCCACTACATTCTAAAATGAATGTACTACTTCCTTTGTTATGTGAATACATTTATATTAATAATTTTCACTTATAGATTCCAATTCTCAAATAAGGAAAAGGGAAAAGTAAAGAGAAAAGAATACAACAAATAACATACAACTTAAAAGAACAATTTATCATTTGTAGTTATAATCTTTTTTGAGATTCAAGGGAAGGAAAAAAAAACAAGTAATATAATTCCTTTTATAACTATTCAACCATTTTTTATCAAAAGTGTGCATAAAATTCAAATGATATAAGGATAGCTTCAAGACCACATTTCATTCACCATATTAACTTACACATCATATCAATACTCTTTTACTATTTAACTAAACATATGAACAATCTTAAGATATAAAAAAATGCAATGAACATACATTTCCTCATATTCATATTTTCAACAAACAACATTTTCACATATTGATAACAATAACTATAAATGGAGGAAAGGTAGAAACATTCCTACAAGTATTCATTCCAAGAAGGATTACAATATTTCCAATAAAATATAGGAGAGATAAGCCTAAGTTTACAAGGCTATAATCATTGTCTTAATACTACTTATTTACAAGGGTCCATAAAAGATATGTTTAAGGATATAAGTTTTAACAAGACTTCATCAACAATCTCATTACTCAAACAATGATTCAAAAAGGAAAGAATCTCTCCAATAACATAAAATAATTGAGATGATAAAGAACATATGAAAACAACCGTTATGTCCCAATATCAAACTCCAAAATCCAAAAAAGAAACCTACACATAAGTAGTCAATCTCCAAAGACAATTCAATAAAACACCAAAATAGGCCAAAGGAAGGTTCTTGATTACCCATATTATAGGCATAATTTAATGCAAACCTCACCAAATGAAGTTCATGCATAGTTTCCCCCAAGCCCAAGGTAAAGAGGCATGCCTCAAATTAATATGCATAATGAATAAGATTGAAAGGGCAATGGTTTGATATCAATAATAAAGAGAACAAAATAAAAAGGTGTTCACAAAGAAAACACAAAGAATAAATAAGTCAAAAGGACTTCACTAAAGGGAATATAATAGGGATTTTGCTTTCTTTATCATATAAGTTTATCAATAAACTCAAGGCTTTTAAATCCAAATAAAATAGTGTTTGTCAATCAATAATTTACTTCCTTAGACCTCTCATAATACATAATGCCTCTTTAGACCTCCCATAACCCTCCTTAGACATCCCATATCTCATAAAGGAGAGTGGATTTTCAAACTTGTAAAAATAATTCACTTCTCATAAGTAAGTTCATGCCACTAAGGCTAGAGTCGGCTTATCCAACAAGCCATAAGTAAGAGCTCCACTCTCATTCCCCAAATACATGAACTTGTGTCAATCATCATATGGGTGGAATAGAGGTGATTTAAAATCCCATACCCAACATTCACATAAAAACAAAGAAGGAAAATAACAATAAAGAGAAAACATGTCAACAATATACAAGGGAAAAGCTTAAAAGGAATCCAAGAATAAAACATCAAATCTAGTAAAACATTTGTTTATTTTATTTTAAATGAGATTTATTCAAGAAAATCAAGAGAAGGTAAAAAATTCAAATATAAAGAAAATTATTAACAAAGACCTACCTCAAGCCAAAGTTTCACTTGACACTCTTGCAAAAGCCTCTCTCCAAACACTCAAGCTCTCCCACAATCCAAAATGCATAAACCCAAAAATACCAAAAGATGGTCCTTAAAAGAAGAAGACAACAAAAAACAAAGACCAATAAGAGGGTGTGACATGGACATCCTCATCCCAATGATGTGACTTCCCTTCATAAATGTCTCTTAAAAATCTCTTATATGCCCTTACACACTCACATGTGTGTTCCTTGCACTTAAAAACATAACACAACTTTTTTGTTTAAAAAGAGAGTTTTGCTTGTGAAAGCAAAATCTAAGCCACAAATAAAGAATTTATATGACCAAAAAGTTATTAAAGTGTATTGAAAACCCCACCTACCCAATGGGTATATATATGGGTCCAAAAAGGATTAGTAAGAGAAGATTTACTTATCAATTACTCAAACTAAAAAATGGTTGGAAGGACAAATCCGAGTTCGAACATATGAGTTGGGTTTGTGGGTGAACCTAACCCTTAACAAGGTTTAATAAAATCATTGAAGGTTCACATAGGTTTAGGGTGATTAAAATTAGAAGAGAGTTTTAAGTCATAATACCAAGATTTAAAAATAATAAAGAGAAGAATTTAAAAGATACAAAATAATACAATTAACAATTTAAAAAGAAAAGGGGGTATAAGATTAAAGGTTTAAGGTGATTTTAGATATGTATATGATTCCTAAAGGCATGCATGAATCCCTCTTAATCATGATTTTGGCCCCCTGCACCTTCACACTCAATGCAAACATTAAATACATCCATAGAAAAATAATTTAAATATAAAATAATATAAATTAGTATAACAGTCACTATAAAAACTTTGAAAGATAGCCATATCTCTTGGTTAGTTCAATATAATCAACTATAAATTCACAAAAATAGAAGATCATGTAATTTAATGTCAACATATTGATAATAAGGTATATCCACCCATAAATAAACATGCATGTAGATAAAATATAACAAACTGATAATAAATGTCCATGATGTCAACAAAATATAAAGTGTGGGCACCCCATGCCTCCAAATAGTCTAACATATATCCATCAAGTCCACAAAACATGTAACAAAATATAGAATAGTGAGTGATGTCAAAATGGGATTTCACACCATGCAAGATTGTCTTGAGCTTTTGGGTTCACTTGCATTTGGATTTGTAAGGTCTATTCCTACAAGCATGAGTTCTGAAACCTTATAAATTACCTATTTTGATTGATCTCATGAGAAAACCCTAATTCTTCATGTTAGGTCATTTGGTTGATACAAGCTAAAAAATATGTTTATTATTGGGGTAGGTTGGACATCCTCAACACCTCGCTATGATGAGAGACGCCTACATACTAATAATCAAAAGAGGGATCAAGCTTGATTTAGTTCTTCCCACCTAAGTGATAGTATGAGTGCAAGTAAAGATAGTATGATAGTTGACTTGAGTGCTTTGAATGTGTTTGATAATATAAATATAGGTAATCTGAGTTTAGGAATATTGTAGATGGTAATATGCAGAAGTAGGGTAACATAGGGATTGATAACCTCAATTGTGCACAGCTTATTCTGAATTTGCATATGTAATTTGCATCTAATTTCTATATAGTGGTTAGAGGGATAAAAGTCATGTATATATACTATTATAGTGCTTTTTTAGGTATTAAAAGTGGTCTAAGATGACCCTAGGAGGTCTAAAATTTAATAAGATATCCATTTATGAAAAGAGGAAGGAAAGGATAGTAACATGATTATTGGGAAACTAATGTCATGTGGCACTACTTTACCTATTATGGTGCTAGTGACTAGGTGGCAAAATGCTAGGCATGAAGGCTAGGATGTAAGAATGAAGGTCTGGAACTGCTTTAGGGATGACTAAGGATGCCTATGGCCTATATGAAGGTTGGATAAGTTTGAAAATAGGCTCTAGGATAGGTCTAGGGCTAAGCTAGGGATAACTAGTCTCAAGTATCCCTTTCAACAATCAAGTTCCACTTTTAGCAGATTAAAAGTAGTAGTAATACAATATAATACATGCTTGGACACCACATGAAAAAGAATGAAATCCCTACCCACTAGTCCTTATGCAACCATAGGACCTATAGCTAATCCATAGTGAAAGAAATGAATTCCATGTTATTATCATCATTAACATCCATGGCCATACCAAAATTAATAGACCCACTACAATGACTGATGCCACCTATACTAGTGCCCGAATTTCCACCCAAGCCCTTTTTTATACCAACTTTAAGCTCCAAATTTCCAATTATATTGGTAATAGAAACCTTGGAATCCCTCCCATTGAATTTTCCATCATTAAACATTACAATCAAACTAGTATAATGATTTCTTCCTCATATTATGGTGTTTAGAAAGTGTTGTATCCAACAAACCCCCAATTTTTTTTGAACAGGACACACATCTCAAAAGAATTCATTTTTAAATAATTCAAGACTTGAAAAAATAATGTATTATTTTTTAGTTATTTATCCTACTGATCATCCTAAATTTCATAATATTAGTTGAAAGACTATTTAATGAATGATTTTAAGATGAATTTATACAAATAAATCAGGTTTTATTCAAATTTATTCATGCAAATATTTGTTGTGATTCACTACCCTTTAATTCATTCTCACATTATTGGATCAAAATTCACACTAAGAGACATGCAAGTATTTTAAATAGACTTTAATATCCATTTCACAATTTCTTTTAGTAGTTTTTTGCTTATTTTACTTAGCCAACTAATATACATGTGAACATAACTTATGAATTTTGGTTCGCATATCACTTTATATTATTTTATGGTCTTTATACTCCACACCAGTTTTAAAGCCTCCAATAATTCAGACTTATTACAACATGCCAAGTGTCTCAGTCTTGTTCAACATGCAATACACAATAATTATACCTTTATGTATCAATATTTTTAACTATGAGATGCAGATCCATTCAAATCATGTCATGTATATCTCGTATGGCTAAATGGCACATTTTTACATCTTCACATTATCATAACGCTTGCATTCAAAAGTTATAAATATTTAAATTATGAGAAGTCTAAGCTAGTTGTTGATTGCCACTTATCACTTCCTTACACTCTTTCATCCTTTAAATTTACCAAATGCATACACAAAGATCAATAATAGAAAAGAAATGATCTAATCTAGGAGTCCCATGTGTAATCATTTTTTAGTATCATTGCATCACATTGCACAAAAATATAAATAAATCAAAAGGGATTTGACAGTATGCTATTATAAAGTAATCATAACAGGATACATGTCACCATGTTATTTCTCACACACCTCATATTTACTAAGGGATTCCATAAAGACCAAGAACCAAAAGTCTCTAAACCAACTACAAGATGCAGTGTGTCCAAATTTCACAACTTCATAATGGTATGCCATTGTGCATCACTTTTGAACCCGAGGACCATGAGGATTTGAATCAATTATTAAAAATAGACACATGGCTAATCTAAAAGCACTCAACATTGACTAAGATAAAAAAATATTACATAGTGAGTTAAATAAAGACAAGTGTATGGTCCATAATACATTTATAAATTCATAAAAACATAGGCCAAAATAAAAATTGTTATAATAAAAAGACTCTAAATAAATTTAAAAGGCCAACTTTAGCATTTAAGATGTATGAACCAACAATTTCACTCCATTAAAGTATTTAAGGTGAACCTAAACATAAAAGATCAATTCATTCACTTTTTATTTGCATTCAAAGAGACTAATTGTAATCAAGCCTCCTAATGGAGCACACTCATAATTCTAATAGTTAGTTACTCATTTAGAGCTAAGAGATACACATTAATAAAAAATAAGGTTGATATAATTTATTAATGCATAGTTATGGATTCCTACATGTTCTCATATGGCACTATGCAAGTATTCACAACCAACCAATTCATTTTATATGCCCTAGGGATGAGGTTTAAGCATTATAGTGTGGTCTATAACAATGTTGATGAGATAAGGCCAATTTCAGATGAAGAAATCACCACTTTAGAGGATGCCACATATAATGGTGAATTAATGGTGTTTAAACCTAAAATGTAATATATGGGGATCTTATTTCTAACCCTAGGTTTGATTAAAGGGGTATATAGAAATGAAATGACACAAGGGTGATAATTAGATCTATAGCAGGCCAATCAGATGCTAAACTTAGATATAATCATACATTAAATTTATTATAATGAGATAGTCTAAATATAAAAAGTACAACTATGCTAGATATATAAATGATAAAGAAGTGATGTACTTAGCTTGTTCTGATGCTAATTCAGTTCTAGATCTAAAACAAGTAAGAATTAGGTTGGAAGGAGATTCTAAAACAATCATCAGATTCTAGATTTGACACTTCTCAAACTCTAGACACTAACATTTACATGGGATGGTTTTATTGATGTTTTTATCTAGGTTTGATGTAAATGTCCTGTATGGAACACATATTGGAAAAGGATGTGATCACCTATATTCTTTTGGGATTTTCTTCACCTTCACTTTGGTGTATCTAGATCTAGGTCATGGACTGTCACTCCTTGTGCAATGGTAAAAACTCTAATTCTCCATAATCATAGTGACCTTGGAGAAAAATTTGTTAGTGGGCACATAATGTCAAGCTAAACCCAAATATCTTACTATCATAAAGTGCTAGCTACATAGCTAATACTCTAGAATAGGGCCTCAAACTCATATAGTTCTCCTCTATGTGTTTGCTTATGTAATATTGTGTAAAGCAAGTACAATAATGACCTAGTTTATAACTTAAAAAATTAGGCTCTTGGGTTATTGCTTTAGTAATTTAAACCTATAGATGTGTTATACCTATGATTGGTATGGAAAAAGGGAAGCTTTATTCAATTGGATGCTTGATAGAGTGATTTTGATAAGTTTCCTTAGTCTCTTTGATCTTTTACTAGGTGATGAATGAATGAGGGTTGATCTTGTATTTATATCAATCCTTTTGGAGTAATAACTTGAATTAAAGTATTTAGGTTGACTATTAAGATAATTTTCATTTAAAAAATAGATAACTTTAGGGTACTAGACACTTGCATTGTGTTAGGACACTAACATCGATGCAAGTGTCTATCTTAGATGTTAGTGTCTAGGCAACAAGAAATTAGGTAAAGGCTTATAACTTATATAGATTGAAGATAAGTCTATTTTAATCATTATAGACAAGATATAAGACTTGGGTCATCAACATAAGCTTGATCAAACTATGAGATATAGGCCGAGGGGCACAAAATAGACTAGATGTGAGACTTGTAGAAGTAGCAAAGGTCTAAAATTGAGAGGATCAACCAAAGTCTGAGTTGTCCATGTGTACAAGATTGAGGTGATATAAAATCATAAAATAGTGTCTACAGTCTTTCCTCATTAATATATTAATGAAATTAATAGTTTATATGAAAATAATGCATACCTGGGTATGTATATACACCTTGTATTTATGTGTTTCCAACTTGAGTGATTTTCTAGTGACTGACCTAAAATTAAGAGCATGTTACAGTATAAAATTAGTGTATATAATATAGGATTTAAATTGAAATAGAAATGCTTAGGAGTACACCTATGTATTGATGTTATCACCTTTCCTATTGGCAAGTTATTTTGAAAAAGATGTATCATTACAAGGATATAAAATTGAGATCAAGATAAATATAGATAGATATTTAAACTACATATATCCAAAGAGACAAAAATAGAGAGAAATATATTGGAAGGCACATACCCCCAAATTTAGAGTAAAAGGTGAGTTGCCACATGGTAGTTTGATATTAGGTCAATGTGCCATCACTTATAACCTGGTGAGGTTGGATGATTCAATCAAGAACATCTTGAAAACTTGGTAAGATTGATTGATTTGATCACCTCAACCATACCAACAAGTGAACTAATTGTTGTAGTATATTTTCTAGATAAAGTCCATAAAATTCTATAGGGTATTAATACGAAAAAGTCCATGATGTGGTAATAGTTTATAAAAGAGTTTTGAAATCTGAGACTGATTTGAATTTTGCAATATTGGGAATATGTTGCATAATATATGCACCTTAGATATGTATCATGCTAAAACTATGTATAACAATGATACAAATGTATAAAGTTCTACCATAAACGTGTATATGAATCATATATATGTGTACTTTGGCCAATTTTAAAACTATGTAAATGTGGAGAATATGATTACAAAGTATGCTCGAGGTTGTATATGGAGAAATATAAAAATTGATATAAGTACTAATGTGGAGAACATGCTTCCAAAACATGCCTCCAATGTAAACTATATATGCTTATACTGAATAGGTGTGAATAACATGCTTCCAAGCATGCCCCCACTAAATCTAGGAATTGTGAATGTGTGGAATGCATGCCCATATTATATGCCCCCATTAAATCTAAAAATTGATATAAGTACCATATATTGAATGAGTGTGGAGAACATGCTTCCAAAGCATGGCCCCACTAAATCTAGAAATTGATATAAATACCATATACTGAGTGTGGAGAACATGCTTCCCTAAGCATACCCCCACCATAATCTGAAAAATGATATAAGTATCATATACTAAATGAGTGTGGAGAATATTATTTGAAAGCATGCCCCACATTGAATCTAAAAACTATGCCAAGTGTAGAGAACATGCGTATATGACATAACCCCCTTTGAGGTGAGGGAAAGATAGGAACTGGTAGTTACTAATAGCCATTTTTGGCCCATATACCAAACATGCTTGAATATAGTACAATGTTTTGAGGATCAAGTATGGATCAAGGCTTAAACAAATTTTTGGATGGAATGAGTGGTCCAGGGATCACTTGTAGTGTGCAAAGATTTTGAAACACTTTAAGTTAATTTAATGTGTCTTTTATCAATTTTTGAGGGATAGGTATGCAAAGCAAAGAGGAAGGTTTATGGGAATGTTTCATGGTGATCAAATTTGTTCAAGGTCAAGGATAGGTTACAAAAGACTTAGAATATCATTCAAGTCTGGAAGATTAAACATCAATTTCAAGAACAGGTCCAAAAGAGTCTTTAGGCTTTAAAAAAGATTAAGTGCAAAACCTTTTTTTGGCTAAATCCTTACTTAGGAAATATTTTAGGTTTTCTTTTTTCTAAGTTCAATTCTTTCAAACCTTTTATTTAGACGAAGTGCTCATATTTCCTTTGGAAAAATTGTTTTGGGTTTTTTGGCTAAGTAGTGCAAATTCTTTCATACATTTTGTCTGAAACAAAAATACCAAAGTGCAAATTCTTTTGAACATTTTATCCAAAATAAAAATCTTGAAGTGTAAATTCTTTTCAACATTTTTTCCATAATAAATGCTCGATACAAAATTTTTGAACAAGTGAATCCTTTTGAGGGAATTGTTCCATAATAATTTCTTCAAAGACATAATTGTATTGGTTAAATTATTTTGGCAAAATTGATACGTTTGTGTGAGTGTCAATTTTAAGTCAAGGCAAATGATTTTTGGGTATTCAAATATTTAGTAGCGGTCATGTGGACATCAAAAATGTTTATATAAACATCAAATATAGCCACACAAATCTGATTTTAGATGGCATGATCAACGATCTAAATTCAATCATCCAAAAGATCCAATAACGAGTAATGACTGACAAGATAGTGGGTCTAGGCTGATCTAATTATTCATTTTCAATCATAGATTCGGATCTAATGACAAATAGAAGGTTAAAGGGGTCAAAAAATCTCAAAGGAAAATGCATGAACAACAAATGGCACAAGTGTGTTAGACTAGTAGAAGATCAAAGGTTTGCATTCATTCATACCCAATAGATCTGATGATGCAAGATGGGTCAATGTGTCAATGGTCTGAGTCAATTTTTGATGGCCAATCAAACAAAGGTGATCCCAGACAACTTTTAATGGAGGTTGACTAAGTAGACTTCAACCTAGGTGAATACATTGCAAGATTGAGCTCTACCATTGAAGCTCAGTAGAGGAAAGATAGGCCCTTTTAGGGATTAAAATAGACCAAGCGTTAGTGATTATGGTCAAAGTAAGATTGAATAGTTGGTGAGATCCATCTCATCGACATGATAGATATTGGAAAACTAATAAATTACATTGGTTTTCAATTTATAAGAGTGACTTTACTCATATATTTTCTTAGGGATAGATGTGTGAATATGGGGAAGCATCTTGTCCTTTGGCATGGTCATTTCTAAGAGAAATAGATAGTTATAACCTCCCAAGGTAGACCAAGCATGGCTCTGTTAGTTCTAAGGTATGAATATTTGGTCCTCCTAGGTAGATCAAGTAAAGATGGTTTAGATTCTTGAAAAGCAACCTAATGGTTAGATAAAGATCAATGGAGCATTTAATTCTTTTACGAGGATCTTCCTTCTTTATAAGATCATGAATTGGTATCCTCGAGTCAATGCTAATCCATAAAGGGTGGTTGGGATTCATTTAATGTTTTATATGTACACAAATCCCTCTCTCTTCTTTTTTCTATAAATATAGGCTTCTAAGCCTTGAAATCATCTCTCTCTTTTGGTATGACTAAATTCTGCTGAGATTTGTATTATAACACCTATTTCATGCAATAAAAGACTAAATTCCTCTATTTTGCCACTGAATTGAAGTGTGTCTAATGAGTTCATTGATTATTTAACTGAGTGTATGCTTTCCTTGCCTCTGTTTGAATTTTCTCACCTTCATGAACTACTTTGGAGATTCTCAAAGGTCATTCTAAGTGTAATAAATGGTTTGTTCATCAGTTTTGGAAGTGGATAACTGCCCTCTCATAATAAATTAATATTCATTTATGCCTTTTTGTGAAATACTAATGTGAGTGATTTAATGTAGTCTATAATTCATCCTATAGTGTGTTTTGTGTGAGTATGAATGATCAAATCATTGGTGCATCACCTATTTTAGATACTTTCATAAGTTATTATTAAGTTCTCTCTCTTTTCCAAACAAGTGCTAGTTTAAGTTTAGTATAGGTGATAGATCAAGAAGGAAGCTAACCTCCTTTAGAGGTCTAATCCAATATTTAGGTGATCCACAACCTAGGATTAGTCCCATGTTAGACTAGATTTGAGTAGAGGACCTAAATAATCCTCTTCTCAACTAAAGTGCAAATCTAGAACACCAACAATTTTGGCACCCCTGGTGGGGACATTTTCTTTGGCATAGTTGAAGTTTGGATCTAAGAAAAGTTATTTATGGTTGGAGGAGACATCCACCATCATTAGAAGCTAAATATTTTTCAAGTTGCAGAGTTTTAGATAACATTCTCATGTCAAAGGTTATAACAAGGTCAACAAGTAATGGTATTCCCTTTGAATTCATTGAGTTGCCTTATACTTATTATAAAAGAAAAAGATTCAATAGTACAATACCTTGTCCTCCAAAACAATATTTATCCTTTGATCAACCTATTGTTTTAGTCTAAGATATTATCCCCATTACCCAAATTCCTTTTTCCCAAATACTGATCAAGAATCAAGTGTTTGTTTCAGTCAATAGGGGTAGTCCCCTCAATTTATCCCATTTTGATGACATTTCTATGTCTACCCTTAAGAGTATCAATTTTTTCTTAGGAGAATGTGATAAAACAACTGCTATTGAACACATTCAATATGTTTCCAAACTTTGTTCTGTTCACAATGTTACTCAAGATAATGTGCCTATCATACTACCTATTGCCTCTTTCAAAGAAAAAGCATTACAATGGTATAAAAACCTTCCTTTGAACACCATTGATACCTAGGATGATTTAGGTGCAGCCTTGGTCAAATAGTTTGAAGATAAATCTGTTCACCTAACCTTAGTTAAATGACTAACTACTATAAACATGTATCCCCATGAATTCATGTCTAATTTTAAACTCAGATTCCAAAAGACATGGACTAAGATACCTGCATTGGTTAGACCATCTCAAGATTATGCCTTCTTGTACTATTTGAAATCCCTTAATTCAAATATTAGTGTGATGATATAGTCCATTGATGGCAATACCTTGCCAAATGCCTATGAGATTGAAATAAGAGTGGAGAATAGATTGATACAAGTTGGTAATCTTTTTTCAAGGCCTTTAATACCTATATTCCCAAAATTTCAATTTACTCCACCCCCTTAAGTTCCTCAAATCCCATCTTTAGCTCCTATTCCATCTCCTAAAGCCCAAGTTTTAGCCTCTTATACTTAGTAACCTATAGTTGGAGATATGAAAAGTCTATTACAATCCTTTGGGAATGATATATTTCAACTCAAAAGACAATAATGCCAAGATAGGCCTTATCAATAGTAGAATCAAATCTCTTATCAACAGAATCAAAGGCCTCCCTATCAAGGTTCTAGATAAAATAAACCCCCTATCAATCACAAGGAGCCATAATTAAAACTAAACCATATGCATCTCTTAATCATAATGCACCTTCTAGTTTAAAATCCATTGTTCCAACACCTCCTCAAAAAAACTCAACACAAGATTCAGGTTGGCAGTGAGTTGATCCCAATGATACTCAAAACCAAGTCTTGATATCACAGAACATTACTATACCACAAATGACACAAGAAGAGTTTTATCTTAAATAAGGTTAGTATAAAGAGACAAATTTTGATCCCCAAGGAGAGTCTTAACAAGATTAAATTCAACCTAATACCATTAATGTAAACTAGCAAATTGATGATCATGTTACATTTAATCAAATTGGTGAGACTAACATAAGTGGTCAAGTTATAAATTTGACTAAAGCTAAAAGAATAACTATTAAGGAACCTCAAGATGTGATCAATGATTCAAGTGATCATAATATTTATCTTAGGAGTATCAAATATCAACCTAATATCCCTACAACATAGAAAATTTAGAATGCAAAGGCTAAAAAGGTCCCTCAAATACCTCTAGTTCATGAACAACTGGTGGTTCAAAAGATGTAGCTAAAGGTTAGTGGAGCTCAATTCAACATAATAGATTAGATGAATAAATTCAATTTTAGAATTAGCATGTGGGATTCTCCCTCTATTCTATGACAAAAGGATATGCTCATCCAAGATCTTTCAGCTCTCAAGGTGTCTCCAAAACCAATTAAGAAACAAGGTGTTGTCCTAACTAATGTAGACCAACCGATCGAGTAATAAGTACAACATGTATACAAGATGGTTAAGGTAGATAAATCTGAATTAAAATAAATCAAAACTCCTCCCTTCTACCTTTATTTGATATTTGGTAACTACCTAGTTTATAGTTGTATGGTGGCTAGTGGAGCTAGTAACATTGTCATGCCTAAGCAAATTATAGATAAGCTTGGTCTTGTCTATGAACCAAATAAAAAAGGAGTACTAAAACTAGATGGGTCACCAAAAAATATAGTAAGCATCATCAAAAATCTAAATTTGACACTACATGCTTTCCCTAATGTTACGATTCAATAAGATGTGGTTGTGGTGGACTTGCCTCCCTATTTTTCTGTGTATTTCAAGGGACTTTACCTTAAAGATTGGAGGATACTTATTAACTGATTAGACATATTTAATGTTCAAAAATAGGTATGGTACTAAGGTAACAATAAATTTTGAACCTATTGAACATTTCCATGTAGATCCATATATGTCAAGTATTGTGAATACATATTGTATCATCTTGATGAGGTACTAGAAACTAACAAGGAAGAAATTGAGTCACCTCTAGATTGAGTTTCAGATATATTCTTAGATTAATGGGCCTCTAATTTACAAGAGTATGATATTTATAATCTAATTAAATAATAAGGACTTGGTTTTTATTTTTTGCATGAAAAAGATACACCAATTCTAGCTTTGATGAAGGATCATGTGCCTAGTGATGGCCTGTGGCAATTATACTTTGATGGGTCAAGAAATAAACATGGTACCATGGCTAGAATGATGTTGATTTCTCCAAACAATAAAAGGTATTTATCTTCTCTCAAGTTTTAGTTTGTTTGTTCCAATAATGTTTCTGAATATGATGCACTAGTGCATGGTTTGAAATAGGCAAGGGAGATGAAGGTCAATTCTTTATAAGTTTTTAGAGATAGTAAACTGGTAATTCACTAAGTAAGAGGTATAAACATATGAGAAAATACATTGATTAGATATATAAGCACATGGTATGGGACTTAATTGAATATTTTCAAGCCTTTAACATTTAGGCAATACAAAGAAGTGAGAACAAATATGTAGATAGGTTAGCTGCCATTGGGTCAAAATTTTGTATCCCAACTAATATAAGAAATGAAAAGGTTTAGTCACACATTAAGATAGTTGTGAGACCTTCTGTTCTAGATAACCATGATAATTTGAAATATTTTAAAGATGATAATCATATTGTTAGATTATTGCAACAAGAGGCTAAGTTTTCTTTAAGGAACCATGACAAGTTCTCATAACAATATGGTGACCAAATTATACAACTAAAGACAAAGAAGTTGCCTAAAGGGTTGGTCACCCTTGAGAATGTATTCAGTGGTGATGATGAATTGAGGAAGGAAAAGTCTTCATTGTCAATAAATGAGGAACATCATGCCAATGTTGAGATTGCAATTGGTAAGAACTTAAAGTTGGGTAAAGTTTGTACTCCTTAAAAAAAAAAAGTTTCATTGAGTTAGTTCAAGTTTCATGGATGCATTTTCATGAAAATATAGTGACCTTAAATGATTTTATCCAAGTATAACTTAAAACACCATTGAGTTAGAGGTTGAAACCAAGCCAATAAGACAAAGACAAAGGCCTATCAATCCAAAGCTTGATCCTTTTATGAGAGCTGAGCTTCATAAGCTCATTGAGCCAACTATTATATTTTCAATCAAGCATTGAATTTGGGTGGAAAATCTTTTTTCAATATAGAAAAATAATGGAACCATTACATTGTGTGTTAATTTTAATGAATTGAACAAGGATTCTCTTAAAGACCACCATCCATTTCCATCTATGGAACAAATTCCATAACTAGTTATAGGTTCAAAAAGGCTCTCCTTGTTGGAGGCGACAATGGTTACACTTAGATTTTGGTTAAGGAAGAAGACCAACTCAAAGTAGCCTTCGCTAATAAGTGGAGGAAATTTTCATATAGAAATATGCCATTTGGTTTATCTAATGATGGATGAATTTTTTTAGAAAGCCATGGATATGGTGTTCTAAGGTCTCCTTATCAATTTTATATTTATTTATCTGGATGACATAAAAGTATTCTCTGATAATGAAATTGAGAACATGATTCACCTCAAGCAAGTGTTTGAAAAATGTAGATAGTTTGGGATATCTCTAAATTCCAAAAAGTGTGTCTTCTCAATTCATGAAGGTAAGCTTTTTGGACATGTAGTTTTCAAGCATGGTATGAATATTGATCTTGATAGAATATATGCAATTCTTGCACTTTCTTTGCTTAAGCATGAGAAAGATATAAAAATATTCTTAGGCAAGATCAATTTTATAAGAAGGTACATTTCAAAATTTTCCACTTTAGCTAGGCCACTTATGGCTATGCTAAAGAAAAATAAGAGTTTCAACTAGTCTAAAGAAGGAGTAAGAAAATTTAAAGAGATCAAGAAAGTTATAGCCAGTGATCCTACACTCCTAAACCTTGATTTCAAAAAGGATTTTATCCTATATGCCTATGCTAACATTAACACAATTTTAGGTATTCTTATGTAGCAAAATCATGAGGCTTTAGAGTAACCAATAGCCTTTTTCAATCAAGGATTGGAAGAATATGAAACAAGGTAATATTTTGTTGAAAATCATGTAATTTCAATTATAAGGTCTGTCAATAAATTTAGATATTTATTGTCTAATGATCAGATACATCTGATGGTTGCCAATCCAAGTATCAAAGAATTTATTCTAAATAAGGATATAAATGAGAAAAGAGCTGGTTGGATAACCAAAGTAATGGAGTATGACATCAAGATAAAGGTAATAAATCTCGTAAAAGGAAAAAGACTTTGAAAGCATCTAGCTCAATATTTATAATAAACTAATGAGGTGTTTGTTGTAGACACCTAAATCTAGTTATTGATGACCATCGATCAGGCTTTTGACCAATTTCCACCAAAATGCACAATTTGGCCTAAAAACATTAAAACACATTAAAAGATTTGAAACTAACCTATTCAAGTGAAAATTTTGGTCAAAGTATCCCTAAATGGAGCAATGCACCTTATGGTCTAGCTAACTTTGATCAAATCATTTTCAGTCAAAATGCCAATTTTGCACCTATGTGCTTTGGGTTGATCTTTTTTGTTAAATCTCTTACATGAGACATATGCCTTTGTTATTTGGTGTTGAAAACATCCTAAATGGGTTAACGGATCCAATACATCTAACATTGACTTCTAATTCTAATCTAGTCAAATTTTGAGCCAATAACAACACATTTTGACTAATTTTATTAATTTGTGCACGAAAGAGCCAAGGTTTACACTAAAATGACTAATCATGTTTTAGGCTAATTAAAAAAAATTAGGGACTTAAGTTAAAATTCCATGGAACTTGTTGAATGAATCTTTATTGAAAATTGGTTTTCATTAACTACATCATCAAATAATATGATGGGGTGGAATCCACAAACCATAAATACATAAAATATTAGGATTTATGTCTCCCATGCCTCATTAAGACCCTCTATGCCTATTCATTTCCCCTCTATCCCAAATATTAATGAGGATAGTTGTAGATTGAATTTTATAATTGGATTTATTCATGGCCACACATCTTAATCTTGAGATGGACATCATGGTTGATCCTAAAACCATTCTAAAATCTATAAATAGCAAGCCTCAAAGACCAAATAAAAATCTCTTTTATGCCAAACTTATAATGCCCAAATGCATTCAAAATCATTATGTTTTAGTGTTATAGTACCCAAATATTGAGCCAAGCCAAACCAAGCCAAAGACAAATATGGTGCTAAGGAGAGATGAAGGTAACCACACTTTATTGATGAAAATTTCATGAGCACAAATTGAGTAAACCACTTAAATAAGCTATTTGGAGAATTTAAAGAAGGTGAAAGAATGTTTATTTTATATTTTAGTTGTGCTTTCCATTCTAATCTTGTCAACTAAGCTCCCCCTTTATGATAGGCTTGAAGTGTTAGCATTAGTGTGTTTTGTTTGGATTTATTTTATTCACTAACATAATACTAATCTCCCCTTATTACAATCCTATGTTCACATAATGACACACTGGTGGGACCCTAACCCCACAAATTTTCTCATAAAGGCTCTTTCAAGAAATCTACTAACCAATTTTATGTAGAATCTTGGAGTGAAAGAGTGAAATTTTAAGTTAAAATTCCATTTTTTTGATAATTGAATTTTTGTTCTTGGAAACATCAGTTTTACTCTTTGTTGCAATATCACTGTTGCCACAATAGAGATTTTGTAACAAAATTGATGTTTGTCAAAAAGAGATTTCATAGCCTTAGGCAATGATGTCGTTTGTTGGAACAATGATTTCACTCACCTGAGCAAAAATTTCACCAAAATAATGATTTTATCTCAAAACAACAATTTTATAGCCTTGAGTAGTGATATCATTCAATGAAAGAGTGATTTTTTTTGCATGAGTAGTGATTTCACAAAAACAATGATTGTTTCACAAAACAACAAAATTGTTCACCCTTTGTAATGATTTCATATTCGATAATAGTGATTTTGTGTTTTCTATTTGGTAATAGCCATTTTATAGGAAAATAATGATATTGTATTTTTCTGATGATCTAACCCATAACAATGATATTATTGTTTGGTAATTATGATTTTGTAGGGAAACAACGATATTGACTGTGTAACAGTGATTTCAAAATAGAGATCTTGTTTTGAGAAGTTTCTTCACTGATTTACAAATTCGTTTCAAAGCTAAAGGATATACTAACTTTTTCATTATAGGATCAAGCTTAAAATTTGTTAATACATGCTTTTTAGACCTTATTTAAAAGTTTAAAATGGACTAAGAACTTTTTTTGGTGCTTAATGGAAAATTTAGATTCTCAGGTAAATGTTTTAAAAAATTGTGCTTTCAAAGTTACAACTTAAGACCAAGGGGTCAAAAGAAAACCACCTAATCTTTTATTTGGTGCATGAAATTGAACTCACTTATCAAATTTTGTCTTTAATAGTTGTTTAAAATTAAAATTTGATTGGAAAAAAAAGGGATATTGTTTGTATGCTCTTCCATCCATCCCCTTTAGGGAAATTTTGAAATCTAAAGTGTCATCCTTATTGCAAACATGCCTAGTCCAAGACATAAAAACTTGTAATTATTTGGGTGGCTTTGAAATGACTCTAAAGTCTTTCTTTTAAGTCATTTATTTTATTGCATCTTGGCTTGTGAGGGGGACTTCATTACCTCCCACAAGTTTTATAGGGAAGTTTTGACCTGGGGTTACATCTCCCAGCACTAACTTAACCACTCCCACTAGGATTAGAGGTTTGAGTGGTTAAACCACCTTCTAGTGTTGGATTTTTACATGGGACGTATCTATACTTTAGATATCACACTACACTGAGCAAGTGATGGATGTAATGGTTGCAAAAAGGACAAGATATTTTTACAAGCCAAGTATCATGGATACTCAATTACATGAATTTATTTTGTATTGTGACATAAAAGTCATTATGTAATTGATCCATATAGATGTTTGAAAATCAATTAGTTTTATTCAACCCTAATTTGCCACACCCTTGATAGGAATTTGGATGATTTACTTGTATTTTACCATTTTCTTACTTGGGGTTTTAAGAATAAAACTAATGCATTTGTTTAAAAACCATATCAAAACAAATTTGTTTATACACCACTCTTTTATTTAAAGAGGTATTATGCTGCCCATTTTACACCACATTTATTCCTTTAATTTTTTGCTAAACATGTTTGTGTGTGTGTGTGTGTGTGTGTTACTTGTTTAAGCTGGGTATCATTAGGCTACCCACATCAGTATCAAGTTTGAGCCTTTGAGTTTTTAAAATATAACATTGATCACATCATTAAAGCATGATTATGCCATTAAGATACTCAATTTGTTTCAAATATTATTTACCTTTGTGTCAAAGACCATTTGTTTCAAACCATATCACATCAGCGATTTGGACCTTGTTTATGCATCGTCATGCTATCCAATCTTGTCTAGCTTGTTTGGTAAAATCCTAGTTTTCAACATTGAGTTTTCAATTAACCTTGTTAAATTTGGATTCAAATATTGATTTATTCTTGTTTAAACCTCAATTCATGGGGTTGACACAAATATTTCTCTTTTAAGTTTCATAGCTTTGGTTAATTGAATACCCAAATTTAAAGACTATTGATTGTTTGTTTATTTATAGAGCCTATCCTTATCATTATTTGTGTATTTTTTTGGCAGAACACAACCTTTATTAAAGAGCTTTTTGCCTTATGGCTTATGACAATTGATCATGTTTATGTTTGTTTCTGTGTGCTAGGTCTATGTCAAAGTTGTTTCTAAACTTATTAGATTAAATCAAATTCACATCATGCCTTTATTTAAAGTATAGCTTTTGATGTCATTTTGCCAAAAATCCTAGCATAACCTATTTGAGCCTAACTTTTGACTCCACATTTGGATAAAATACCTAGCGAATCTTTTCCATTTCCTAGTTTAGAACTTATTTGGAATACTTTGACCTAGACTTTTTGTTAAGGTGTGGAGCTAAAAGCTTCACCAATGAGCAAAACTGAAGGTTGCTGTTTTCACACATTCGCCGACATCGATCAAGGATCGACTGAAGGCTATCAATGTCAGTTATATATCAACTGACGTCGGTCATATGCAGACTGATAAGGATTGACGTCAGTCACCTGTACATCCAGAAAGCTATTTTTGTGGACAGATCAGAATGTTTGCATGATTAGTTGAACTATTAGTTGTGAGTCTGCATCTCTATCTTTAGCAGGACTGATTTGAGCCCTTGATCTAGAGGTGTATCTAATGGTTTTAATTGTTTTGCTCATGATCCCTAAGTCTATTTATTGGGATAAATCTTCTTAGCTTGTATGTATGATTTTGAGAGAATTTTGTATCAGAAAGGGTGAACAATTCAAGTAGCTGAATTGTGTGTGTAATTGTGTTGAGAGAACTCTTGAGGGAGAAAGAGATTTGTACATCTATGAGAGGTGTAGAAGATAGAGATATTTCTTTGATTATATTTCCAAGAGTTTAATACAAGTTTTTAGTGGTTTCTTGTATCTCTGTTTCTTGCTATTTTGATTTCTAATTGTTTTTAATTCTAATTCAATTCTGCATTTAGTTGCTTGTAAGGTAATCAATTGTTCTTGTCATAGATCTTGACACTTTTGACATGCTAGTTTTTATTCTGACACTTGACCTTTTGTGTATATGACATTTTATGTTAGAAATTTGAAGTAGACTATTTTATTCCAAGTTTTAGCTCAAACCATTTTGGAGATACAACTCCATGATCAAATCATTATTTGGAGATACAACTCCACCTTTGACCAAGTTAGAACTAGTTTGAACCATTTGTCCTTTCGACATTGTTTTTTAGAGTTTGTAAAACTTTAAGCCTTTTGTTTTAGAAATTATATAATTTATATGGATATGTTTAGTTACACTTATGGTGGAGTCACATAAAATCCAACTTATGATAGAATGGCCATAAAAAATCAAACTAGAAACCCCTATAGAGATATATTTTCTAAGGAGTTTTATTATTCTCCCTACAATACTCCATATGGGGATCAAAATAAAGCACCATATTACAATCCAACTCAAAACCTTAACTAGGATGATATGGTTTATGAGGACTTGGATGCTTTGTCTTATGCGAGTAATTAAGCTCCATAATGCCCTTTCATCATTCTAAGACCTAGTCCTTTGGCTTGTGCAAACAATAAAGCTATACACTACCCTATCGTTTCCATTTCAAGACTTAATCCTTTGGATTATATGAGAAATCATGAACCCCAATGCCTTACCATTATCCAATCATAGGTTATTCCTCATATAGTGCCAATATAATCAAAACCTTAATTGATCCAATCATTCGAGGACCAAGATATGATCAAAACTTGTATTTTCCAACTCATTAGAAATGAAAGACAAAATAACGAAATAATCTAAGATGTTTTTGTTAAACCAACCATTTATGATAAGTCAAACTATGATGAATCACCTTTTAATTTTATACCAGTTGTCGAAGAGTCTCACTCTAAAGAGCTAGTCTTTGCTGAGTTACTTATTAATGATTATAATCACCTTTGGACAAATCATTACCTTAACCATATGCATATTTTAAAATAGCCTCCTATTTCCAATCCAATCTCTAAAGAGTTGTCTCTTAACCTTTTTCTCATTATGGAGTCCCACTCTAACAAACTAGTTTTTATGGAGCCCATTATACCATCACATGCTATTACTTATCTAATACTAAACATTCAACAGGACATCATTATAAAAAAGTACCCATCAGATGAAGAATTAGAGTTAGAGTCAAGTTATATTATTGAACCAACATCAAATTTAACATCAGAATCAGAATCAAAATTAGTTTCAACATTAGATTCAGAATCCATTGAGTTGAAATCAGATTTAGATACAAAATATGTTCATGACTGTTACAACATTAGTTATGCATGCCTTATAGATCAATTTAAATACATTTGTGATCCTTATATTATTTTTGAGGATGAGTAATTTATCTTTGACACAAGTTATCCTAGTATCTTTTACAAGGATTATGTAATTAGACCCCATTCCATTACCATTCCACAAGCCATTACCACCAACCAATATAGCCATTTCATTGACATTCCATCCCATAATTGTTGATTGGGACCAAAAAAATCATACTTCATTGAAATAAATCCATGGTGACATAGCATTTGATGAAAATCAAAGAGGTCAAGACCACATTAATGTAACAAAAGAGCACTTTCCTAGTGAAACCTTTTTGGAGGCATTAGGGGACAATCAAAGTTCAAACTCAACATGTTTTAGTGAATTTTTTTTGAAAGCACTAGAAGATAATCAAAGTCAAAATCCAATGTTCATTAGTGAAACTTTATTAGAGGCACTATGGAACAATCAAGAAAACGTCATTGGTGAAAATCTTATCGAGGTGATAATAGCTAAACACAAAAATCCTTCACTGCTTGATGAAGATAATATCAAAGATCAAACCAAAATAGCTTCCAATCTATAGTCTAATCAGATGGTAACTACTCTCAAGATCAAATAATATAAAAATTTGGTAGTCCTATCGAGAGCATTTTTAAAAATCTTTAGCCCCACCACATCCAAAGCTATGCCAAATCTAGAATCAACAACATTACATGTGACTAAAAGTCTCGCTCTTCATTTGTTTCCCTATCATTATACATTCCATTATCATCCACCATTTTATTTCACAAAAAAACATATCATCTATTATTTGTCTCTTTTTACCATCCATAGCCACACTTTCCTTTGTAGAGGTTACAAATATACCTTGTCTCGATGTTTGAAGGAATTAGATTCAATGACTGATAAAGATCATAACATTCTTGACTTCCAAATCTACAACTAGTTCTTGATAGAGCAATTATTCAAATGAAGTGTAGGCTAGTAATTAAAATGATTGTATATTATATTTATATCATTTATTGATGATGATGTGCATCTCCACATCAATATGAACAATATAATCCAAAATTGTACCTAGGCTAAACACATCATAAACCAAAAACCATCACCTAGGCCAAAAACATGTACCATACCATTTCATTTACCATATTATTTTTTCCATATTCACATATCCCAACTAATCACCTTCTCACTTGGGGGTAAACCTCTTACCATTTTATCTAATTTATCAAACCATCATTATCCTAAAACAAAACCATTCCATCCTATCATTACATTTATTTCTAGACCAAAGCCTATTTTTAGTCATTTTACCCAATCTTGTTTTGATCTTAGTTCATTTTTGTTCTTCCCACACTTTTCATGAGGGGATTCTAATAAAGTTTTAACTCTTATAAAATTTGTGTTTCAATGACAGTCTATGAAAGTAGTGTGATAGTTGATCTAGCAAGATATCTTTCATTTTTCATCCTATATCAAAGTTGGTTTATGTGAGCCTGATTATAACTGCCTATGGGCAAATCAGTGTTTCACTATTCTCGCTACTAATTATAACCATCTGTGGAAAAATTAATATCATTGATCTATGCCATTGTATCCTAGTTATAATTGCCTATGGGCAAACTAGAGGAAACATTTGTTATCATGTATTGCCACATCACCTTGCCATTGTTGTTTTCATTTGACTAGCCATTTTCCAGATATGAGAACTTGTTGGGACCTAGTTGGTTTTTTCCCACCTTTTGTATGAATGGAATTATTGTGACTTGAGGTTATTTTAGGACTATGTGGGCCATGCTCAATCCATGTTGAGGTCACTTTAGTCCCCCTTTTCCATACACTCTCACCATTTTTTGAGTAACTTAAGCTAATGCTTTCATCATTTTGTGAGTAGGTATCTTATCATTCTATAATGAGTTAAGATACCTCAAACTACCAAAAAAATTCAAGTATTTCAAAATTCAAAAACATTTGTCTTATCTAAGCCTAGTCAATTATCCTTGATCTGCCCTACTGGGGCACAATCATTATTAGGATGCTTTATTTTGCTTTTATTTTCAAGATTTTTGTTTATTTGTTTATTTATTTTAATTTGTTTATTTGTTTGTGTGCTTTTTATTTTATTTATTTGTTTACTTTCAGTACTATTTCCTTGATTCAGTGTATATGTATGTATTGGATGATTTCTTACACACATTATTTTTGAGGCCATCCATATTCATATGTCAACATTGTCATCATGGTTTTATCATTGGTGCATTGTTTTCAATTGTTTATTGGATCGAGAGTCAGTATTCACACACATTTTGGGATAGTCTTCATGATGTTCTATCATGATGCATACCATAACGTGATACAAAAAAAATCAACTTCAATAAGGTCTAAAATCAATGGAGCTACATAAGTTTCTCTTTGGGACCTTGGTAAATCCTTCTATCCTACCCTTGATCAAATCAACCCATTGACCATTCTAGTTGTATCATTGATAATAAGGATAAACATCTCCTTGTTGGTAGGTATAACTGAATATTTTATATTGGTCAATCTTATTCTTCTATCCATCTCTTTCATCACTTTACATCCTCATATGTTTGGTTGTTTATGTATTCTTTAGTCATTAGACCATCACATCTATGTTTGTGCCCACTCATCTTTAATCTATATTCTAGGTTATATTCTTGAGTTATATGTGCTAATCAGCCCTAACTGGGGCACAATTATCTTTAACCAATCTAGATCCTCTTAATGATTATAACCACCTATGAGAAAATCATTATTTTGACTTTTAATCTCAATTATAACCACCTTTGGGCAAATTAATAATCTTTAAAAATTAGTGCATGAAAGCATTTTCTCATTTGGATTAATATCAACCATAGGTTAATTCCACCTTTCTTCTTGATTTTTTTTGAGGGACCATCTACCAACAAATGTGATGGCCACTCCCTCGAGGGGGCATCACCCTAGGCTTCTCAAACACCATTTGGAGCTTTTTCTTCAATCATCATCTTATTTTTGGCATATATGACTTTACTCATTATTTGAGAAGACATTGATTTGCCTATGATTTGAAACATCTTCCCAAACATGGGCAAACTGTAGACACCTAAATCTGGCCACCAATGACCATCAATCAGGGTTTTGACCAATTTTCATAAAAATGCACAATTCAGGCTAAAAACACTAAAACACATTAAAAGATTTGAAATTGACATATTCAAGTGCTAATTTTATCCAAGTATCCCTAAATGGGGTAATGCATTTATGGGTTAGCTAACCTTGATCAACTTATTTTGAGTCAAAATACCAGTTTTGTACCTGGGTGCTCTAGATTGCTCATTTATGTCAAATCTCTTATACGAGACACGTGCCTTTGTTATTTGGTGTTGAAAACATCCTATATGGGATAACGGATCTAATACATCTAACATCAACTTCTAATTCTAATCTAATCAAATTTTGAGCCAATAACAACACATTCTAACCAATTTGATTAATTTGTGCACCTAAGAGCCAAGGTTGCAACAAAATGACTAATCATGTTTTAGGCTAATTAAACCAAATTAGGGTCTTAAGTTAATTTTCCATGAAACTTGTTTAATAAATCTTTATTTAAAATTGATTGTCATTAACTACATCATCAAATGACAACATCCTATGGGGTGGCATCCACAAGCCATGAATGTATAAAATATCAAGATTTATGCCTCCCATGCCTCATTAAGACCCTCCATGCCTATTCATTGTCCCTCTATCCCAAATATTAGTGGGGATATTTATAGATTGAATTTTATAATTGGATTTATTTATGGCCACACATCTCAATCTTGAGATGGATGGTCATGGTTAATCCTAAAATAATTCCAAAAATCTATAAATAACAAGCCTCATAGATAAAATAAAAACCTATTTTATGCCAAATTTATAATGCCAAAATGTATTCAAAATTATTAAATTTTAGTTTTATAATGCCCAAATATTGAGCCAAGCCAAAGCCAAAGCCAAACAATGTGCCAAGGAGAGATGGAGGTAGCCACACTTCATTGATGCAGAATTCATGATCACAAATTGAGCAAGCCACTTTAATAGGCTATTTGAAGCATTCAAGGAAGGTGAAAGAAGGTTTATTTTGAATTTTAGTTGTGATTTCCATTCTAGTCTTATCAACTAAGCTTTTCCTTTGTGATAGGCTTAAGGTGTTAGCATTAATGTGTTTTGTTTGGATTTGTTTTATTCACTAACATAATACTAATCTCCCCTTATTGCAATTCTATGTTCACAATTGTGGCATCACATGATGAAGAAATTATAGTTGATCACACCTCACCTTCTAGCTAGTTCCAAAACATGGTAAGATACCTCCATGATGGTATTAATCCTTCTCATTTAAACCCTTCAAGAAGAAGATATTTCATATTACAACCAATTCTTTTTCTTCTTGTTAATGGTGTTTTGTTTAAAAAGAATATCAATGACATGTTTCTAAGATGCATAGAGCCATATTAGACTTAAAAATTGCTAGAGTAGTTCCATGATGGACATGGTGGAGGGCATTATTCAACAAGAACTATTACCCACAAGATAACGAGAGGTGGGTATTATTGGCCAAGTTTATTTGGAGATTGTCATTCATGGGTTAGAAAAGGTAGACAATGTGCTATATTTATTGGAAAGGTCAACTTTGTAGCCTTAACTCTCCAACCAATTATAAAGGATCAGTCTTTTGTCCAATGTGGATTGGACTTTATTGGTCTCATTAACCCCCCTTCAATATCAGGTCATAAATGGATATTGACTTCCACAAACTATTTTAATAGATAGATGGAGGTAGTAGCATTGAAGGAGGTGAATGAGTTCAATTTTATATATTTATATGAAGGTTTTCTTACTAGGTTGGGAGTCCCTTCAACTATTATTTCTGACAATGCTATGGCCTTTGTGGGGTATAAATCAGTGAATGGGCAGTTCAATATAGTGTCTTTCTCAACACTTCATCAAATTACTATTCACAAGGCAATGGTCTTACTAAGTCCATAAATAAGAACCTACTAAAGATCATAAGAAATATTATTGAAGATAATCAGAGGTCATGGTACCTCAAGCTGAAGTCATCTCTATGGGATGATAGGATCACATACAAGAAATCAATAGCCAAATCTCCCTACAAGCTGGTATATGGTAAGGAAGTAAGAATGCCTATTTATTTTGAATTTGTTGCCCTAAAACTAATGCATCAACTTGATTTATTAGAGAATGAACCAATGGAGATCAGATATGTTGTGCTTATGGAGTTGGAAGAGACAAGACATCAGTCCATGCTAGCCATGTAAAACCATCAAGCAAAGGTAAAAATATCCTCTAACAAAGGAGCTTCTTCACTTAGTTTCAATGAAGGAGATTTAGTCCTCAAATGGGATGATGACATAGATAAATTAGGAAGGTATACAAAGTTTGAATCTCTTTGGAGTGGTCCATATAAAATCTCCTATTACAAATCCCACAATGCTTTTTGGATTACAAAGATGGATGGTGAGGATCTTCCTATCCTAGTCAATGGGATACATCTAAAACATTGCTATTAAGGAAGCTAAGTTTCATGTACATAGTTAGTTTGTTTTCCTCCAAGTGTTATTATAACACATTAGTTTACTTTTGTTTTATCCCAAATAAGTGCATTGTTTGCACATTTGTTTTGTTAGGTTAGTTTCCCTATTTTCTTTTTTCTTCCCTATTTTGGTGGAATTCATTTGTGTTTTCAATCAAAAGGTATATTAAAGTCATGGAACAAATGTATTATTTGTTATAAGTTAAGAATCATGCAAATGGTCTGAGTTCTTAAGCATAGCAGGCATCCTACCCAGTTAAGTCAACAAATATGTTAGCCATTTTTGGCCTACATACTAAACTTGCTTGCATGTAATACAATGTCCTGAGGATCAAGTATGGATAAAGGATTGAATATATTTATGGATGGAATGAATGGTCTAGAGATCACTTGTAGAGTGCAAAGCTTTTGAAACACTTTAAGTTAACTAAAATATATTTTGTCAATTTTTAAGGGATAGGTCTATAAAGTAAAGAGGAAGGTTTTTGGGAAGGTTTCATGGTGATCAAAGTAGTTCAAGGTCAGAGATAGGTTGCACAAGACTTAGAAGATCAATTAACAATTTCAAGAATAGGTCCAAAAGAGCCTTTAGGATTTAAAAAACCTAAGTGTAAAACCTTTTTTGGCTAAGTCCTTACTTAGGAAATATTTCAAGACTTTTTTTTTCTAAGTTCAATTCTTTCAGATCTTATATTCAGACCAAGTGCTCATATTTCCTTTAAGAAAATTATTTTGGGTTTTTTGGATAACTAGTGCAAATTCTTTCAGACATTTTATCTAAAACATAAATCCCAAAGTGCAAATTCTTTCAAATATTTTTTTTGCAACAAATGATTGATGCAAAAGTTTTGAATAGGTGAATCATTTTAGGGGAATTGTTCTAAAATAATTTCCTCAAATAAATAATTACATCAATGAAATTATTTTAGATTGATCTAACAGAGTAATAATAGGTGTGTAAACATCAATTTTAGTCTATGGAAAATATCTGTTTGAATTCAAATGATCAAATAAATTTATATGAGTGTTAATTTTCAATCAAGGTAAATGATTATTGGGTTTTCAAATATTTAGTAATAGTCACATAGACATTAAAGATGTTCACACAGATGTCAAATACAAGAACATGAATGTCAAAGTAAAGTCCTGTGAAATAGCCATTTGATTTCAGATGGTAAGATGAATGGTCAACATTCAATAATCTATAAGATCTAATGGTGAGGGGTAAATGATAGGACAGTGGGTCTAATAAGATATAATGGCTAAAATTCAATCATAAATTTAGATCTAATGGTGAGTAGAGGGTCAAAAGGGTTAGTGAATCTCAAAGGTAAATGCATGAATGAAAAATGGCACAAGCACGTTAGAGTGGTAAAAGATCAAAGATTTATGTTCATTCATACCTAGTAGATCTAACGGTGCAAGATAGGTCAATATGTTAATGGTCTAAGTTAATTTTTGATGGCCAATCAAAGGCGAGCCCATGTAGCTTTCAATGGAGGTCGACTAAGCAGTCTTCAACCTAGGTGAATACTTTGCAAGATTGAGATCCACCATTAAAACTCAGTAGAAGTGAGATAGGTATTTTTAGGGCCTAAAATATACCAAGGGTTTGTGATTGTTGTCAGAGCAAGATCAAATAGCAAGTGAGCTCTATCTCATTGACATGACAGCTACATGAAAACTAATGAATGACATTGGTTATTAATTTATAAGAGTAACTTTGCTCAGATATTTTGTTAGGGGCAGATGTGTGATTATGGGGAAGATTTTTTTCCTTTGGAATGGTCATTTCCAAGACAAGAATATATTTACAACTACTTAAGGTAGACTAAGCATGGCTCTATTAGTTTTGAAGTATGAAGATTTGGTCCTCCTAAGTAGATCAAGTATAGATGGCATAGAGTCCCAAGACATGACTTGATGGTTGGATAAAGATCAATGTAGCATTAAATTATTTTATGAGGATATTATTTCTTGATAAGATTATGATTCAACATCCTTGATTCAATGTTAATCCATTGAGGGTGGTTTGGTCTCATTCAATGTTTTCTATGTTCATAACTCCCTTTCTTTCCTTCCTTTTTTCTATAAATACAGGCTTCCAAGGCTTGAAATGATCTCTCTCTTTTGGTAAGACTAAAATCTATCAAGATTTGTACTGTAACACCTATTTCATGTAATAAAAGATTGAATTCCTCCATTTTTCAATTAATTTAAAGTGTGTATTATGAGTTCATTGATTGGTTAAGTGAATGTATGCTTTCGTTGCCTCTGTCTGAATTTTCTCACCTTCATGAACTATTTTGGAAATCCTCATAGGTCATTCTAAGTGCAATATATGGTCTATTGGTTAGTTTTAGAAGTGGATAATTACCCTCCCATAATAGATTAATAGCCGATTCATGCCTTTTTTTAAAATACTAATGTGAGTGATTTTATGCAGTCTTGAATGCATCTTATAGTGTGTTTTGTGTGAGTATGAGTGATCAAATCATTGGTGTATCACTTCTTTTATATGATTTCATAAGTTATTGTTAAAATCTCTCTCTTTTCCAAGTAAGTGCTAGTTTAGGTTTAGTATAGGTGATATATCTAGAAGGAAGTTGGTCTTATTAGGAGGACTAGTCCAATCTTTAGGTGACCCATGACCTAGGATTAGTCCCATGTTGGACTAGATTTGAGTAGAGGCCCTGAATAATCCCATTCTTAGCTAGGGTGTAAATCTAGAACACCAATAGTTACTCATCTCAAAAGGATAAAAAACTGTATATTCTATGAATGTAACCATGTAACATATACAAGGGAACATGTTTAGGTAAATGTATCATTGAAGCACATAGAACCAATTTGATCACATGTAAGATTAAAATGAAAAACAAAAATATCATGGAAATATCTATATAGTAAAAAAATAAGTTGAACAAGCAAAAATAAGCACACTCAAAGGCAAGTCAAAAGGTAATGGTCAAAAGATACTAAAACCAAGGGGCATGTTCAAATTCCACACAATCAAAGGGACATGACTTATTCAAATGTCCATAAAGGCAAGGACGACATATTCAAATGTCCATACAACAAAAAATAACATATTTAAATGTCAAAGAAAGCATACATAGGCATGGGTTTCACAAACAAAGGATCATATTTATATGATCTAATAAGGATAATAATAGTAAGGCAAGACACTCAAGGAGATACATAAAGGAAAACATAAACAATTAGCATAAACAGGTCATAGTATCCCATGGATCTAATGTGTTAGAAAAAAATGTCAAGTGTATAGTTTATCATGTACCTCATGTAAGATACAATTGTGGATAAAGGCATGTATAAGTACATATGTAAGCTTAAACATGATAATGTAGAGTGATCATCAAACCATATAATATGTGTGTATCAAGATCAAAGAAGTAGATGCCCCCAATATCTATATGACATGAGTAGAGGAAGGCTCAACATCTGAAATAAGAATAGATCATGTATTTGTGTATGCTTGTACAATACTCAAGTAGAAGTGTGACACATATATGTGTATCGAGTAAATAAATATGCCATCCATCAACATGGAACTAACACATAAGCACCAAGGATATAATATAACATACAAGTGCCAAAAATGTTTTTAGATTTTTTTTGAACATTTTTTTTGGTACTATTAGAATTGTTAAAGAGAAAAAATCATCCTATGATGCCATCCAATGTATGGTCATATATGTCTCCCCACTATGAACCTAGTATAATACCCTATTTATGTTTTCAAGGAGCATGTATAGGTACAATATCTATCATTGTGGTATCAATGGTTCTCTACGTATGTAAAATAAGACTCTATGGTCATGAAGTAATAATAAAATAAATAGGAGTAGGGATTCTTGGAACCCATTGTTGAGTGTTTAGTTGTTTCTTTGGCATAGTAGTAATTTGCAAATTTAGAGGTACTCTAGATATTTGGACATGGTGTGTAGTAGAAGATGGGGATTTTATAGAATCCATTGTATGTCTCTGATGTAATGGTCTCTCAAGTATTGGCTTCCTAGTAGAGGGGATTACCCATTACTTGCCCTTTTATGGTGAATTAGCCTTAGTAAGATTGATAACTAATTATCTAGGTATAATTTTATTTTAAGAGGATGCTCATATGGAATTTTTGAAACTATAATTAACCAATTGGCATGAATGTATTAACACACCCATGTACTATATAATGTACTATTTGAAGAGTTTGTATATAATATCTTCTCAATAATATATCAAATATGCCTATAAATGGGATAATTAAAAAAGGTAGTAACCACATGTGTAGGACCAACTTGTAAAGGTAAGTCAATCTTGCCAAGAACTTTTTGGGAAGTCTTATCGAATGATCTAACTAATTTAGTAGAAAGATGTAAATTTTTGAGTATAACCCAGGTGCATAAGTAATGCCATGGTGTAAATGATCTCTCTTAAACCATTATCAATCATAACACTATGTATGGGGTGTTTTTCAAGGTATGCTCAAATGAATAGAGAATGACTATCAAGATTATCATCCTTAATTTCACCATCATAAAAATAAATAAAGGGTATCTAAACCATAGGAGGTATATGTCATGTGGAAGTACTAAAAATCCCATCTAGTGGGTGCCCATAATGTGATTTTAGGAGGATGTGAATTGTATGTCATTATTCAATTCTAGTTTTTTATTAGAATGGTCTTGCAAAGGATTGTTATTTTTTTTGTTTATGGTGATCTATAGGTTGTGAGATTGATTCCTTTGGATAATCCTCAAATAAAAATTTGTGTTCATAGATAAGATCTTATATCTTGTGGTTCAAGTTAAAACATCTAATTGTACGATGCCTTGGTCCCTGATGATAATCAAAATAAGCATCTGTATCATATGTTTTGGGTAGAGGTAAACTTATATCAAACTTAATAGGATTAGGAAGAGATATAAGCTGACACTCTAGTAACTTTAAAAGTAATGAAGTTGGGGACTTAGTAAATGTGTAGATTGTCTCTTGGGTGCATTGGATAAGACAAGTCAATTAGGTTTTTGTGAAACTATGTTAACCATGGTGGTTGTTTACTCTTTAGGATTAAGAGGTTTTACCTTATAACTTGGTTTGATTGTAAACTTGGTACTATTAGTAGATGTAGTTGGTGTGTTTACTATATACTTGAACTTATTCAATGACACAAGCTTCATTTTATGGTCCCATACAACATGGGATAAGTCATCAAAATATTTTAAATTCTTAGAAATAATGTACTCATGTAAATGAGCAAGCAAACTTTGCTTGAATATATCTTGCAACTTTTTGTTTACCATAAGATTGGTCATTTTTCTAGCATTGATTATATTTCAAGACATAATCATTGATGGGTTAATTGGTTCTTTATTTGATTTTGGAAATTTGAGAATAAGAAACTTTTTAAAGAAATATTAATGGAAAAGTGTTCTAAAAACTAGTTTGCAAGAGGTTTGAATGCTTTTATGGATTAGAGAGGTAAATTGTAGAACCACTTCAAAGCATAGTCCTTAAGGCTTCTTAAAAATAATTTAGTCAAAAGTTTATCATTGGAGGCATAGTCAAGACATACCACATAAAAGGCTTGAATATGTTGTTCAAGATCACCCTTGCCATCATAAAATGTGAACTTAGGTATAACAAGTCTAGTTGGTAAAGGGTGAAATGAGATATCAAGTGAAAAAGGGTTATGCAAAACATCTTGTGAATCTATAACAAGAGGATATTTTAAATCATTGTGTTCAATATTTGTGACATTGTCCTCCAAGGTATTTATAACTTTAAGGAGTGATTGAACTATAGGCCCAAAGGGATTTAGATTAGCAATTTGAGTAGTTAACAAAGGGGATGAAAACATGTTTTGAGTAGTAAGAGGCATTGAAACCGGTATTTGTGTTGAAACAATTGGTAATTACATGATATATGTGGCAATAATAGTTTCAAGAAACAAATGTTTAAACACATAACGTATGACTCGTTATATGTATTAGGTTCTAATGTGTTCAAGGAGAGGGATGTTTCCATTATAGTTTCATAAATTTTTTATTTGAGTATTGTTTAAGGATCTCATCAAAATATTTATGGTTTTATAGAATATGCCCATGAAATAATGTAATTAATTGAACTTGATCATCATCTATTTGCTCATTTTCATTTGTTTCATGGTTTTAATTATTATAATCTTCTTTTATGATAACCCTATCAATATTTTTTTCATTATCAACATGGGTATCATCATGATCCAAAGTGTGAAATCCCTCATTGGTTTGAGACATCTTAGATGGTGGGATGGGAAGCTCAATGTGTTCAATAGGCACACCTCCCAATTTAGGGCTATACCTAGGTTTCATGAAAAATAGTAGTAGGAAATTAAAAAGTACAATAATCTAAAAACCTAGCTAGCTTAAGACCTTAAGAACCAAATTTTTTTTCATTTATACGAGTCAAATTCACTAAATGTTTAACCCTAAAATACAATATCAAGTGATCTTGTTATTAACCATATATTTGATTAGAGGGGTATATAGAAATGAAATGGCACAAGGATGATAATCAAATCTATAATATAAAAATTAAATGCTAAACTCAGATATAAACATACACTAAATTTATTATACTAAAATAGTCTAAATATAGAAAACAAAATTATGATAGATATATAAATGACAAATAAATGATGTATTTACTTTTTTTTTATGCTAATGCAATTCTATATATAGATCAGACAAAAAGTAATCTAGAAAGAGATTTTAGAATGGTCATCATATTCTAGATCTGACACTTCTAGAGCTCTAAACACTAATGTTATTTTGGGATAATTGTGCTGATGTTACTATCTAATTTTGATGCAAGTGTCTTATATGGAATAACTTTTGGAAAAGGATGTGACCACCTGGATGCTTCTAGGTTTTGCTTTGCCTTTACTCTGATGCATTCAAATCTAGATCATAGACTATCACTCCTTATAAAATGGAAAAAAATCCAATTCTCCATATTCATAGTGATGTTAGATAAAAATGGGTTAGTGGGCACATAATGTCAAGCCGACCCCAAACACCTTGTTTTTAGAAGGTGTTTCTTACATACACAATACTTTATGAGAGAGCCTCATACTCATGTTCTCCCTTATGTACTGGTTTCTTGTGTGAATCATGTAATATTATGTAAAGAAAGTCAATAATGACCTAGCTTATAACTTAGAAAATTGGGCTTGTGGGATGCTATTTTAGTACTTTATACATGTATATGTGTTGTTGTTAAGAATGGTATGCAAATAGGAAATCTTTGTTCAATTGAATACTTGATATAATATTTTTGATAAGTTGTCTTGGTCTCTTTAGTATTTTATTAGGTGAGAAATAAATAAGGGTTGATCTTGTATTTATATCAATCAATTTGGAGTAATAAATTGCATTAAATCACTTAGGCTAACCATTAGGATACATTTCCTTTGCAAAATAGATGACTGTAAGACACTAGACTCTTACATCGGGTCAGGACACTAACATCAATGCTAGTGTCTATCTCAGACATTATTGTCTAGGGAGTAGAAAAACATGTACAAAGTCAAAATTTGTAGAGATGGAAGATAAGTACATTTTAAGCATTCTAGGCAAGATAAAAGCCCTAGGTCATCAACATAAAACTAGTCAATCTAAGATATATAGGCCAAGGGGCACAAGATAGAGTAGATGTGAGACTTGTGAAAGTGAGAAAGGTGTAAAACTAAGAGGAAAAACTAAGGTCTGAGTTTTCCAGGTGTAAAATATTGAGGTGTTATTTAATTTAATCTAAAATCCATTGAATTGTAGCTAAACTAGAGGTATTTAATTATGTAGACTTATTCCATAATGTGTTTATTAGAACACAATATTTGGATGACCTAATTTTGTCATTGAAAAATAAGAACGAAATTACATTCATGGATGGCCTAGCTATCAAGGTCTATTATAAAATTCCATATCCCAAGGCTCTTTAAAATCAAGAAGTTATGTCAGAATGGTATGTAAAAATAATCCTCAAAGAAGTGTTGAAGGATTGGGACAAGAACCCATAAATATGGGTCAACAAGGAGATGTGCATAGCATTCATATCTACCAATTTAGACTAGGGGTTAAAATTGGAATGTTATTGATGAACAAAGTATTCAAGGATGCCAATATCTCTCACATTAATAAGGTGTGGGTGCCCCTACTTTATATGATTATCAATGATAGTTAGGTCCTTGCCTTGGGAGAGATTATCTCTTTCAATCTTAGATAATAGGTTTTGGGAGCGAGGAATGGGAATAATTTTTATATGATGTCATACTTGGTGGATGTTTCTTGCACCAATTTTTTTTAAGATACCAAGATGGACTTGTAATGAAATTACTTAGATGTTACCAAAAATGGAATAATATATCGAATAAATAAGATCAGAATAATAAGATCCATAACAATAATTGGTAAAAGAGTAGAATAAGTGATAATAATGTCTGAGATACTTCAAGGGGGAAACCTACACACCAAGTCCATATGATCATAATTCATAATATGATGACAAAATACTAACCACTACCTCCTATATATTCTCTACTTATCCATGTTTATTCCATAGGTTGACCATAATAAAAACATAGAGAAATACAATAAGATAATCTGAAAGGTATGTAATCCATAAGTTAGCCACACATATCCCTAGATGTACTATAGGTTAAGGGCATAACATAACCCTTACCTTTAAAATAGTGATTCCCTTATGTTGAATCAACTCTAGATACTGCTACAAAAAAACTTAATCCTCTAATGTTACATCTTCATTATTCAAACACTTCCACTTGATCAAATGCTCCTTAATATCTCTTGTTCATAGCCTTTTTGTGCATGCATGAAAGATTCCACTATGTTTCAAAATGATTCTTCCTTATTCATCAAATTTAGGTAACTCAATCTCGATATAAAGTCTATGTCTAATGACCTTCTTTAGGCAAGATACATGAATTATAGGATGCATGTGAGTGGATTGGGGTGGGGTAGTTCCATTTTATATGCCATGCTATCAATTTTATGTAGGATTTGATAAGGGACATTATCCTTTTTATGTTACTTAAAATATATGCTTATATAGCTATAAGCACATGAATACCTAATCACCCATATCAAAATGCCTCTGACTATGTTTTTGATCAACTTGTTGTTTCATTCTATTTTTTGATATTACTAAATTCTCCCTTAAACTAGGTAGTAACTCCTATTGATGTTGAATGTGTTATTAAATAGCTTGAACATTGGGTTGCACCTTTAAATATGAAATTATGGATAGTGGGTGATAGCCATAAAGTGACACAAATGGAGACATTTTAGAAGAGGTATGAAAAGAAGTGTTTACCATGCTCTACTAGTGGTAGCCAATGGACCCAAAATATCTATTTATCTAATTCAAATTAATGAAGATACCCTTCTAGGCATTTGTTGAAAACCTCTTTTTCCCCATTATATTAAGTATGATAAGATGAGTTATGAGCCAACTAGGTACCCAAAATTATAAATAACCTAGTCTAAAAGTTACTGGTGAATATAAGATCACAATCACTTATAATGATTTTTAGGGTACTGTTGACCATTTTTTGGTCACCATAGAAGTGCAAATTTCAATTCAAAGCTTGGGTTTAGGCATGAATGTTATTCAATTATAGTTGGAGTTCAATAAAAATGGCTAAGTCTTTAGACTCAACATATTTTCAAAGAGGTTAGCCTTCATAGTTTAAGTCTTGAGAGAAAGTGTTTGGGTCTTTTATAAAGAGGAGTCTAAACACAAGTGCTGAACAAAAATGCCAAAGGCCAAGCCTTTAGAATATTATCAGGTATTTTTTATAAGATAAATTTGTTGTAAAGAAACCAAAATCTAACTCTTAATCTGAAGATGTAAATAGAAAAAGGTTTTGATACTCAGTCAATTCTTTAAATTTGTCTCACACCATGTGCCGACCTCTCGATAGTCCAAGCCTTTAGAGTGTTTTCCAATACTAAAATAATTCATAAAACTTCACTCAGTTCCATGAATTGATCTCATGGAATATGAAACCCTTTTCAAAGTAAAGCGTGGAGGTTTTAAACTTCAAGCCAAATTCTAAACCCCCTGAGGCCTTGAGTCCCTGAGATGATGACAAATGGCATTTAAGTGGAGCATAAAAGAGTTAAGGCTTAAGCTCAGGTGAAATTTTTAGTCCTCCAAAGTCTTGAGTTCCTAATAAATTACCATGTGGTGACTTATTAGGAGCCCATATTTTCATAGGAAAATTCAAAAGCTCAAGTGCCTATGTGAATGGAAGAAGACCATATGGCTACCACATGGAAAGTGAGCTCCACATCAATAGAGACAATAACAAAGCAATGGAGAAGGGGAAAGTTATTAATATAAAGACATATGACAATGATTATGTCATCAATTCACTAGATTAAATTTGATAACCCATTTGACCATCAAAACCATCAAAGTCTGAGGAACAATTATGTAATCGAATTGATTTGTAGAAACAAAGTAACTTAACATGTAAATCATGGACTAGTTTAGCTCCAACTAGAAAAGTGATGAAAAGTTAATGGAATCTACCCCTAGTCATTATGAAAATGAATTCATCCATAATCACATCAAAGACAAGTTACAGGCTTAAGGGATGTAGTATGGAAGTTGTGTAGGCATGACTTGGCATTCCTGAGAAGATTCTTTCATTCCATGAAGCCACCTCTCCTAGTCATCATTCAAATATGTAAACACCCCATTAGTGGGAAAGACCAAGATAGAGTTGATATTTAAATATTTTTATACTTTAAATATGGCCTTATTGGACATTGCAAACATCCTCAAATTATGTATGGCAAAGCCTTGCCAAACTTAATACTTGTTTATATTCTCTAAGATAAATTCAAGTTGAGTTATATTTTCTTCATCTTACATCTAGTTTTTTAAATATTGTTGATGAATGTCAATGATAGTTTTTATACTTCTTTTCATTCATAATTTTAATTCATACATCTCTATGTGAGTTAGTCATCTCTCTATAGGTTTTCTGATGTGTGCCAAATGGTTCTGCTAAATTCAGAGTGTGGAAATGTCATTAGTGTCTTTTATTAGACCTCTTGATCCTTTAACTTTGCTCTTATAGTTACCATAAACTTCATATGAACCACTCATGTAGGAAAGGTTATTTTGAAGTTGTATAAATTAGGTTGTAATCTTTTTATTTCATAGTGAAATTACATACAAGTAGAGGAGACTATATTTTGGTGCATCACCTCCATATTATTTTTTTATTTTAGTCCTTTTTTTAATCCCTTTTACTTGTAATTTTAGTAGGCTAGTCATTAATCTTAGGTGAAGCATCAATAAAGCTAGCCCTATCTAAATATTCACTTCTCCAATTAGGCTACCCACAACCATAACCTATAAATGATTCCATGCTACCAACTAATTAAGAAGGCTTGAACAACCTTCTTATGGGTGCAAATTAGAGTGATAAATTTTTTTGACATGCTTGGTGGGACCTCTACTCAAATCTATTGAGTTATAAGGTTTCAGGTGAATTTCAACAAGGTCATCTAAGATTGATGTTGGCACTAAAAATTTGTAGCTATAATAACCTCCTCCATGCAACATCTGGCAACTCCAACAAGTTTCATGTCTTGGTTGCAAACTAATAAGAAAATCTTATGTCAAAGGTGACTACTAGGTCAAAGTCCAAAGGTATTCCTTTTGAATTTGTTGATTTGCCTCTATTTTCAGTCAAGAGAAAGATATTCCTTCATTCTTCCCCTTACACACATATTCCTAAAAGGAAATTCCATTTTCACTCTCCTAAAGCTAGCACGATGGATAAAAACCTTCCCTTTGTTTCCTTAAATGGTGGATCTCCTCTAAAACTTGTAAGATATGATGATATTCCTCATGTATCTCTTAAGAGTGTCACTTACTTTAGTGTAGAAAACACCTTTACCTCTAATGAATACATTAGATATATGTCCAATTTTTATAGTATACATAATATAAATCAAGAGAACGTGGCCATTAGATTGTTAGCAATTTAATTTATGGGTAAATCTCTAGATTGGTATAGGAACTTGGTTTATAATTATTTTGATCATGGGACCTATTAGGATAAAACTTGATCAAGAGGTTTGAGGATAAGAGTGATCACTTGTCTTTAGCTAAGCAACTAACCACTATCAAGAGAAACCCACAAGAGTTTATGCAATATTTCAATTCTAGATTTTAGAAAACATGGGATAAGATCCCTACTCTTGTGAGACCTACTATAAAATATGCCTTCTTATACTATCTTAGGGACTTAAATAGTGACATAGTTATCATGATATAATTTATGAGAGGAGAAACATTACTTGATGCCTATGGTGTTGCCATCGAGGATGAAAATAACCTTATTTAAGCTAAAAAGATTTACCCAAGATCCCTTTGCCATTTTTTCCTAATAAACCACCCCCTATACCAAATCTTGCTCCTATTCCCATGTTAAATGGTCATGAACAAGTTGTGTCTAGTCAATCCAATGAAATGTAAGAGTTAAAGAGCATGGTCAAATCCTAAGCAAATAAGCTAGTTAGTCTTGAAAGGTAGTAGGATAAGAATTATAGGCCATATCAAGCACCTTACCAGTATTATTAGAATAATAGGCCTCGATGTTAAGGACCTTATCAAAAAAATAGGCTACCTTTTCAAGTCAAATCTCAAGGATAAGGACATATTACTAATGTTAGACCATATAACAATTTTAATCCAAATGCTACCTCCACCTCTAGAGCTCTAGTACCTATTCAAAATAAACTTATATAGGAAAATGATTGTTCTTCATAATTGGGTCAGCCTAATCATCAACCTACCAATCAAGAATGAGGTGCTAAATCAGGTCTTTATGGTACAAAATAGAAAAACTCCCTCTATGACATAGGCTGAGATTTTTAATCAAGGAAGATCTAATGGAGATCAACTTGAATCAAATGCTACATTGGTAAAATAGTAAGAGGAAGATTGGTGTGTAGTTAATTAGTTGGGAAGCATAGGTAAGGTTGATATCCATAATAGCCAATACTAGTTCTAATAAAAGAGTAGTTGAAGAAGCTCAAGAGGTAGACAAGAATCCAATCATGACTCCTTTTATGTCTAAAGTGGAAAAGGAACCTAATGTAGCTTCTAAATCCTAAGAGACTTAGAAGATTTAGAATGTAAGGAGTTCCTCCATATCTCAAACCATGCCAGCCCAAAATAATGTTGCAGCTCTTAAAGGACAACCAAATATTGGTGGCTATCCTATCAACATTATAGATCAAATGAAGAAGGATTATGTGAGAATTATAATGTGGGATACATTATCCATCCCTGGGAAAAAAGGCCATGATTCAATAAGAGTTATCTAAACTCAGCCTTTCATAAAAATTAGTAAGGACAAAAGCTACAGTCTTCATAAATACAACCAAACCTTATGAGAGAAAACCAACCAAAGCTAATAGGTATCCTCCCTTATATCTTTCTTTGATTATTAAATATTGTTTAGTATATAATTGCATGACAGATAATGGGGATAGTATCACTATGATGCCAAAGTAGATGGATGATAAGTTGGGCCGCAATATGATCCTAATACCAAGGGTGTCTTTAGATTAGATGGCTTAGCTACCAAGACTATGGGTGTGATCAAAGGTTTGAGTCTTACTCTCTATGCTTGTCCCAATTTTTATATTTCTCAAGATGTTGTTGTAGTGGATTTACCACCCTACTTGCCCTATATTTGTTGACAAAATTCACTACCAAGATTAGAGGTTATTTGTCATCATATTGGTCCTATATGGCTTTTAGAATTAGATATGGTACTAATTTGACCCTCTTTCTACGTTTCATCTTGAACCCTACATGCCAGATATCTCAAATGTGAATTGCACTATCATTGATGAAGAGGACCATCCTACTGATCAAGAACTACTTGTGCCTTTTGAAGGAATATAAGACATTTATTTTGACAATTAGGGAACTAAAAATTATGGACATGATCCTTATAAGGGAATTAAAGAAACTGGTCTAGGTGTGTATTGTTTGTATGAAGAAGATGTAGTAATACTAGCTCTTTGAAAACCAAGTGAATAATATGAAAGATTGGAAATTATTCTTTGGTGGTTCAATAAGTAAAAATGGAGCTAGGAAAGGCATGTCATTAGTCTCCCCTTGCCAATAAAAGTACTATTCTACCATCAGGTTTCAATTTAGTTGCACTTAAAATGTAGTTTAGGATGAAGCTCTAACCATTGTCTCCAATGGGTTAGGAAAAGAGGAATTAAACATCTCCAAGTCTTTGGATACAGTGAGTTGGTTGTCAAACAGGTAAGAGGGAAAAACATGAAAAAAAACATTATTAAATTCCTATAAACATAGAGTTTGGGACCTTATAGAGGACCTTGAATCCTTCAACATTCAATCAGATATAAGAGAAAGAAATCAACATGTTGATAGGCTCGATTCAGTGGGATCTCAATTTGATATTCCTAATGATGTGAAGAACTCAAAAAAATAACCACATGTCAAGGTAGTGGTAAGGCCATTAGTTATGAATATTCATGTCAACTGGTAGGTTTTTGAAAATGATAAACATATAGCATGCTTTCTTCAAAAAGAATCTAGGTTCTCTTTGAAAAACTAGAATAAGTTACAACATCAATATGGAGATCAAATTATGAAATTGAGATCCAATAAGCTCCCCAAAGGGTTAGTAACTCTTGAGAACATCTTCAATGAGAATGATCAAATGAGGTAAAAATCAAGTATGTATACCAAAGAAGATCATCATGAAAGAGTCCATCTTCAAGGACAAGCTTCATAAGCTTGGAAAGGTATGTACCACAGTTGAGAGAATTATATTTGTTGAATTTTGTAAGAAGTTTTATGATATATTCATATGGGAATATAATGACCTTAAGGGATTTGATCCTAAATTAGCCCAACATACCATAGATCTTGATCCAAATCTAAATCTAGTAAGGCAAAGATAAATACCTATAAATCCAAAGTATGATCTCTTGATTAGGAAAGAGTTAACTAAGTTGATAGAGTTGAGCATCATATTATTTATCAAACACTCTTTGTGGGTTGATAATCTAGTCCATGTAAGAAAAAAAAATGTAGAGATCAGATTATGTGAAAATTTTTGGGATATAAATAGCATGTAATTGAGAAATCATTACCCCTTAGCTTCCATGGAGCAAATTATTTAAATTATTGCAAGTTTTGAACACTTTTCTCTACTTGATGGCTACTCTGGTTATAATCAAGTCTTGGTGAAGGAAGAATATCAATACAAAAAATACTTCACTACTAAATGGGGTACTTATGCCTATAAAAGGATGTCATTTGGGCTATCTAATATAGGTGATACATTTGAAAAAGCCATGGATATGGATTTTCATGGCTCGATAAATGAAATGGTGATAATATATGTTGATGACATAACTATTTTCTTGAAGAATGCTAGTGATTACTTGGCTCATCTTAGGCTAATATATGAAAGGTGCAGGCAGTATGGAATCTCTCTGAATCCCAAAAAATGTGTTTTTGTAGTCTATGAAGGTAAGCACTTAGGTCACATTATCTCTGATTAAGGGCTTACAATAGATCTTGAAAAGGTGAGTGCTATATTTGCCTTATTTTTACCCAATCAAAATAAGGGTTTGCAAAGTTTTCTTTGGACAATTAACTTTGTTAGAAGTTTCATACATAGTTTTTTTAACCTTGTAAATCCTATAACAGTTATGTTGAATAAAAATTAGGACTTCATTTGGACTAGGGAAGGTAAAAATAATTTTAAGGCTATTAAATCAGCCATAACCCAAGCACCTACCTTGATCAATCCTAATTTATCAAAATATTTTTTCTTATATGATTTTGCTAACACTAATACCATCTTAGCCATGTTGATACAACATAATGGTGAAGGTCTTGAGTAACCTATAGCTTTCTTTAGCCAAGGGCTTGGAGGTTATGAAGAGAGATACACCTTTTTAGAAAAGCAAGTATTGAGAGTCATAAAAATCCTTAATAAGTTTAGGAATATGGTTTATAACAACAAAAATCATGTCATGGTATCACATCCAAACATAAAATACCTCCTTTTAAATAAGGATTTAAATGAGAAAAGGGTTGGCTAGATAACTAAGGTCATGGAGTATGATGTGGAAATGAAGGTTACCAAGCTGGTAAGAGGAAGGGGCCTATGTGAGCATTTGGCATCTGATATTCAAGAAGAACAAGAAGCTATTTGGCATTGTAAGATGATCCTCATATATATGTACATTCAATCCTTACTAATTGGACACAAGATATGGTAAAATTTATTTGAACAAGTGATTATCCTGTAGGTTTGGATAGAGCCAAAAGGAGGTAATTTAGACTTTAGTCCATCCTCTATGTTCTTGTAGATGGAGTCCTCTTTACAAAGGACATTAATGGGATGCTATTTAGATGTGTTGAAACTAATCAAATTAACAAAATTTTAGATCAATTTCATGATAGACCTATAGGAGGTCACTTTGCACCCAATACTACAACAATAAAGGTAATGAGAGCTGAGTATTATTGGCCTATTTTGTTCAATGATTCTCATGCAAGGGTAAGTGTCAAAAGTGTGCCATTTTCATAGGAAAAAAAATCTTACATCCCTTCCTCTTAACCCTATTCAAGAGGAGCAGAGATTCATGTAATGGGGTCTTGATTTTATTGGTATGATCAACCCCCCCTCAAGTACATGCCATAAGTGGGTGCTTACAACCATTAATTACTTCACTAGATGGGTGGAGGTAATATCTCTCAAGGAGTCCAATGAAAGTTTAGTCCTTAAATTCCAAGAAGGTTTGGTGACCATATTTGGAGTCCCTTCCACAATAATTTTTGATGATGTAATGACATTTATTGGTGTAAGGACAATTGAGTGGCTCTCAAATATGGCATCTATCTAAGCCTTCTTCCAATTACTACCCTTAAGGAAATAGACTAGTAGAGTCCATGGATAAAAAAATGATCAAAATCAGAAAGAGGATAGTGGAGGACAATCAAATAAATTGGCATAACAAGTTGAATATAAACTTATGGGTTGATAGGATCACCCCCAAGAGGGTTGTGGCAATTCACTTTACATGCTTGTTCATGGGAGAGAGAAAATATTACATATATCTCTTGAGTTACTAGCCCTAGAGTTAGCACATAAAATTGAGATGATGGAGAGTGATCCCATACAAATAAGGTTTATAGATTTGATGGTATTAGAAGAAACTATAAATCATGCCATGCATATAATGTGCCATCAGGCTAAAGTAAAGAAGAACTTTGATAGGAAATTTGTATCACGAGCCTACCAAGAAGTTGACCTTATGTTGAATTGGGATTAAGATAGGGCCAAGCCTGGTAGACATACAAAGTTTGACACATTGTGGAGTGGGCCCTATGTTATCACTGGCTCAGAGAAACATAATGCCTTTCATCTCTCAAATTTGAATGGAGAAGAGCTGAACATCCCAGTCAAAGGGATGCATTTGAATCCATGTTACTAAAATCATTTTATGGACTTATACATAGTAGTTTAGATATTTGAATTTTCTAAGTGATTTAACACAAGTTTGTTTGTTTATTTGTGTGTCCTCCTTTCTCCAAGTGTCTTTGGGCACATGTGTGTGTTAAAGAAGGTTTTCTTAGCTTTAGTTTGTTTTAAAGGCTTTACCTTGTTCTTTTTTTAGTTTGGATCTTGTTGAGAGGCTTTGTTTAATTTAGTTATTCAACATTCAGGTTGAGGATAATTTGTAGGGTTTTGTTTTCAAATGTGAAAAGGTTGGATGCTTTTATGACTCCATGTCCAATGGATTGATTGAAGGCTAATGGATTCATGCTTAGAAGGAAAGCAACCCATAGAGGTCACCAAAAATGTTAATCCTTTTTTTGGTCACCATGGAAGTATAACTTTTAGTTTAAATCTTAGGTTTAGGCATAAAGGTCCTTTAATTCCAACTGGAGTTCAAGAAAAATAGATGTCTTTGGACTCAACATATTTTTAAATAGGTTGGCCTTCACAGTTTAATTCTTTGGAGAAAGTGTTTAGGTCTTTTTCAAAGAGGAGTCTGAACATAAGTGATAAACAAAAATGCTGAAGACCAAGCCTTCAAAAGGATTATCAAGTCTTTTGTCTCAAAGAAAAGTGTTGTAGAGATGCTAAAAGCTAAATCCCAAGTAGAAGCTGTGAATAGAAAAGGCTTTGACATAGTCAATTAATTATATTTTCTTGACACCATGTGTTGAACTCTTGATAGTCCTAAGCCTTGTTAGTGTTTTAAAACACTTAGTCAATTCTTCAAACTTCACTTGATGCCACATGTCGATATCATGGATCATGAAGCCTTTTCAAAATAGAATGTGGAGATTATAAACTTCAAGCCAAAGTCTAAACCCTCTAAGGCTCCAAGTCCCTGAGATGATGACAAATGGAAATTAAGTAGAGCATGAAATAATTAAGGTTAAAGCTCAGGCTAGAGGTTTAATCCTTTACAATCTTGAGTCCCTGATAAGTTTCCACTTGGTGACTTCTTAGGATCCCATATTTTTAGAGATGAATTCAAAAGCTCAGGTGCCCATGCGAATGGAAGAAGGCCACATAGATTCCATGTGGAAAATGAGATCCACATCATCAGAGCCAATAACAAAGCAATGGATAAGGGCAAGGTTGCCAATAGAAAGACATGTGGTAATGATGATGTCATCGATGTAATAGCTTAAATTTGATGGCCTATCCAACTATCAAAACCATCAAAGGTTGAGTATCAATTATGGAACTAAATTGATTCACAGAATCAAAATAAGTTAACATACAAATCATGGACTATTTTATATCCAATTGGCAATGTGATGATAAGGTAATGGAATCTGCCCTTTACTCATCATGAAAATGAATACATCCATGATCACACATAAGATATGTTGAAGTATTGAGGGACATGGCATGGAAGTTACATAGGCATGACTTAGAATTCCTAAAAATATTCTCACACTCCTTAAATCCACCTATCCCATTCATCATTCAAATTATAACCACCCCATTAGTGGGAAAGACCAAGATATAGCAGAGCTTTGAATATTTTTTTGCTATAAGTATGGCCTTGTTGGTCATTATAAACATCTTCAAAGTGTGTATGGTGAAACCCTACAAAAATTGATACTTGTTTATTTGCCTATGAGATAAATTAAATATAAGTTCTATTTTCTTCATCTTGCATTTAGTGTTTTGGAGATTTTTGATGAATGTAGTGATAGTTATTTTTCTTCCTTGCATTTATCCTCTTAATTCATGTCTCTATGTGAGTCAATAATCTCTTTAAAGGTTATATGATGTGTGTCAAATGGTTCTCGTAAATCCAAGTAGTTACTATACTTAATACAAATGGTTGTGATAATGAAAAAAATGAGTATATTTTGTGAGCCTATCCAAAACTACCATGATGACATTTTTACCTTCAAATATTGGAAACCTTGTGATTAAATCCTCAAAAACCTACTTCCACCACGGGCTAGGTATGGATAATCATTGTAGAAGACCTAGTGTCTTAATTATTCCACTTTGTGATATTGACAAACCATGCATTCATCTATAAATTTTTGTATATCCCCCTTGACTCTATACCAAAATAAATATTACTTGATATGATGATATGTATTCAAAAACCATAAATTCCCCCTATTAGAGATGCATGAAGCTCCTAAATGATCTTTATTTGAGAAAAAAATTCTTTCATTGGTATAATTCTATATTTATACCATAATTATTTCCTTTCCACTCAAATTTTTTAGAAACACTGGGCCATGATAAAGATTTTACATAAGGACCTATATATCCCTATTGTTTTAACCTTTTAAGACTTAGATTAATGTAAATTTTATGTTTTTAAAGATTTGAGAATAGTAAATCAGGGTATGAATATGTAATCAACCACTGTTTTGTTACATAATTTACTAAATTTGACCTTTCTAAAATAACAATGTAAATGATAACTTAGTTGGAAAATGATTGAGACAAATGATCTAGAGGTTGAAAACTAAGGCAAAAATTGGTCTAAGTGTCAAAAATAGGATCCAGGTGTCAAAATCCTTTTTGGATAGTATCACACTAATTAGATAGTAGTACCATGTGGTGTTAGTTTCCCTATTTTGGTAGTAGTGTCCTTTATGGAGGATTGTTTCAAATTTCTAGGTGCACTTATGTCTGGGTCTATGAAGCTTATTACTATATGCATGAGTTTTGAAACCCTATAGATGACCTATTTTGACTGATTTTATGATTGAAACCTAATATTCCATATTACTAGGGCATTTGGTTGATACAATAGTAAAGTGTGTTTGTTAGTGCGGTAGGCTGGACATCCTCAACACCCTATTGTGATGAGATTTGCTTACATACCAATAATCCAAAGAGGGATCAAGCTCGATGTAATATTCCACACCTAAGTGCTAGTACAAATGGTAGTATAATAGTTGAATTGAGTGATTTAAATGTGCCTAAGATTGGAAATCTGAGTAATCTAAGCTTAGGAATGTTGTAGATGGTAGTATACATAAGTAGGGCATAATAGGGATTGATAAGCTTAATTATACACTACTTGTTCTAAGTTTGTATGTGTAATTTGCATGTCATTTCCCTCTAGTGGTTAGTATTGATAAGTTTGACCTCCCAGGTCAAACTCTCACCCCTACAATTTAAAACTTTGCTCATCATTCTTGTTTACCCTATTGATCATTGTGTTGGTCTTGTTATGTCCTTGAAATGGTCACTTGAATCCTTGTTTAGTAGAGTTTAAGGGAATTTGATAAGTTTAAGGTTTTGTTCATCATAGCTATGTGCAAGTCTAGTCACTCCATGACCTGTTTCAGTGATTTTCAAATGATATAAGGATTTTAGGGTGGCTTGATAGGTATCATATCATGTGTTAAGGTCATGACATTCTCTACAAATGATATAATAGGTTGATGATATTCTTAGCTAACTTCATAACCCAATTGGTTGTCTTTTGGATCATTTTATGGCTTCTAAAGAAGGTTTTTTAAGGTAATGGAAATATAGTACCGTAAAATGGCTAGGATACACATTTTCATACATGAAAAGGTCTTTTGAATACCTTTTTAGTAGTTTAATCAGCTTTTTAAAGTGACTGTGGTAGTTTTAGTCCAAAAAAGGCTCTTTTAAGGATATCCATATAATTTTTCAAGGTAAAATTAAATTAAAATAATATTAAAGGCTTAATTTACTCCAATCAAGGTCTAATACATGGTTTAAAAGTAGTTTTATGTGCTAAAATGTAGAAGATCTATTTATCTCTCCTATGAACTTCTTTGTCAACTCAAGGAAGGTCATTAATTTTTGCTCAGTATGGCCAGGAGAGAGAAGGTCAAGACAAAATATATCATGAAATGATAGGGATATTAATTAAATTTAATTTATTGTCATTGGTTTTTATATTCATATTCCCATATTTATGAACAATCATTAATAGTATAAAGGGGTCACTATGTCTTATTCATCTAGACAGGGTCCAAGTTTTCTTTTGTTTCTTCACTTCAAAAATAGATGGCTAAAAATGGTTATGGTGAGGTTATTTTAGGGTTAACTATTAAAATTTTCATGTTAGACTCATTATGTACTTTTTTTTCATAAGGGATCTTTTGGGAGGAAACTATTTGCCTATGTTGATTGTCAAATTCAATATCTTGAAAGCATGCTTGATCTAGTAACTAAGTGTTGTTTATAAAGTTTATATTTCAGTCATGTCACACATATTAAATTCAAGAAATTCATATATGAATTCTATGAATAATGTCTTCCTTTGGAAATGGTAGTGAGATGATATTTTAGAAAGGTTCAGGCATAAAGTCATTAGTTCTTGTTGTAACAAGATCATACAAAGGAATAATGAAGATAAAGTGGTTTTTGTAGGAGCATGAAGTATTTTTAAAGTAGTATTAATATTATTTAGGGTGATAAGTACTACTAAAGAGAGCAAAAAATATAATTAAGGCCTTATATACTTAAATGACACAATCAAGCCTATGTTTCATGATCAGAAAAGTATTATGATGGACTGTGCACACCTGAAGGTGAATTGTGAAGGTTTTAAGTGAATATTCAAGGTGATATAATCCATTTTATCGTTGAATATCTTCAATATGCAACTGATGTACAATCAAGATCAAATAAATACCTACAGTCAAGCACATATTTGGATAATTTAAGCTCTGTTAGCAGAGTTTAAGGTAGCAAGGTAGTTTCATTATTTGAAAGGTTTGAGGTTGGTTGAGGTATTATTGAAGATTATACCAAGTTATTTAAGAATTAATTAAGTTTCCTCATACTTCTTATCACTCTTGAATCACCAATAAAGACTCCATTTCACTATTTGGATAGTTTAAGGTTTTTTAGCAACATTTAAGGTAAAAGGTCATTTTTGGTTTCATGCTAATCAAGCCTTTGAGTATCAAGTTGATAATTATCCAAGCATGCAAGGTGAAATTTATTAAATGAGAGTATTGATATAAATTTTTAATTTGATTCATCCTTATCATTCCTCCATCTATTTTTATAGAGGCCAAAAAGACTAAATAACCATGTATAACTCTACTATGAGTAATAATGTTACAGTAAGGACTATTAGAATTATGGGAGTGAATATGTGCCTATTTTGAGAGATTGAATAAGTAAAATGTGTATGAGTTCATGAATAAAGTCTCTTACAGTCCTGAAGAAGATAAAATTTAATGTTCATAACATGTTCATCTTAAACACTAACACCTATAGTCACTCAACAATAAAACTTTGTCTAGTCATGTTAACTGAGGTGCCTTCTTGATTGAAGGTTCAATAAAAGATCTCTAAGTTTTATAATGAATAAAATTGAAATTATTATTTATTTTTAATTGAGGTTTTAAAACCCAAGTTGTATTTAAGTATAAATCACTACTTACAGGGTTGTTTGGGTAAATCAAGTTAGTGTTAAAACTTGGGGGAAGGTGTAATGTTCAATAGTAAGGTTGGTACTTAGTGAGAGGATAAGATGTATGAAACCAAAAGGAAAATAAAGGAAGGTTAGAAATAATGATCTAATAATGAATCATTTTAACCCTACATATATAGTCATGTTGGCATAATGTTGTCATTGATGTCAATCTGATGTCATTAATATCAAAGTGTGTTGCCATTGATGTTTAAGATACATCTGGTAGAGACGCATGGTGAGTGGTATTTGAGGTATGCATGAGTGAAGGTTGATGTATATGTAAGAAAATACATTTGAGTAATCAACATGAAGTTTTCAAAGATGATCAATGGTCAAGGTTGTTCAGTGTTGTCTTTATTGTTGGAAGGCTTTTATCAATATTGGTGTTGCTCTAGTGAAGGATAATCAAGGTAAGTTGTCAAGTGTTTGAGAGTTATGGTGTATTGATAAGGTATGAGAATAGGATTCCTATCCTTGTGCATAAAAAGGCATGGTGACACAGTGATTTGGATGTTCACAAGCTTGTAAGGCTATAAAAGTTTGGTATCAAGTATATTTGAGGATAAAGTGGCTTGTGAAACTTAGTTATGGTATGAAGAGTCCTTATGTAAAGGCATAAGATTGGTTTCATGGTGAGATAAGGTTCTATAAGTATTTTTAAAATTATTCAAACATGAGAGTGAGATGATGAGCGTGATAGTGAGGTGTTGAGAATATGAAAAGAGGCATGAAGGTCAAATACTTGAGTAGCCTAAGACTAGTCATGACATGTAGAGACCTAATGAGAAGGTATAAGTATGATTATTCGGTGAGGTAAGTGAAAAAATGCATAATAATATGTATGAGGTTTTTTGATCATGAATATTAGGCATTAGAGCACTCATGAGAGCCTTAGAGTAAGCCTATAGGGGTAGTCCTACAAAACTAGCATGCAACTAGATGATTTCTAGACCCTACCTAACCTAATGAGGTGTCATGAGATATTTTCAAGGCATACAAAGAATTTATGGTAGTGATTTAGAATTATAATAGGTTGTATTCCATGTGTATTTGGTGTTAATAGATTGGATAGTGGTTATAAGGATAGTTTCAAGGACTAATGTAGCTTACAGGGCAAGGTCTAAAGAACAAAGCAATAAATGGTGGTTAAATGAGGTATGAGATTCATATTTTAGGATAATAATGAGAATGTGAGAAATTTAATGGTGTGATAGGTTTTCATAGGTGTTTTGACCAAGTCTAAGGTCAAAGTTTGCAATAAAAGGCATGAAAATAAGTTTTAAAGTCTCTCAAGTGCACAAAATGAAGAGTTATCTACTTGAGAAGGTGTTTTAAGTGTTTGTTGGAACATGTATCATTTGCATGAGGACCTAAGATATTAATGGTATATAGGGAAGGGTCCTAGCTCAAAGTTATAAACATTTGTTTTTGGAATGAGGGACTATGATTTATGAATGATCATTAAGACTGGAAGATGGTTTAAACCCTCAAAGAACCCTAATAGTGGCCCAATATGAAATATGTGGTTATAAAGTGATAGAAACTGGTTTTTATGGATAGATAAGTGATTGGATCATGTATTCAACTCTTCCAAGCACCTCTAGGTGTGATTGGTTTGATAGGTGAGTGAGTGAACCCTATAAAAAATGCCTTGCCTTTTGTAAATTTATAGTAGTAGATAGAGTTGACCAAGTCAAAGTTTATAAATGAATGAAAGAAAAATATTGAGCTCTGTATTTGATGTCCATGAGGGTTTATGAGTAGGTTATATCCTTTAGGTATGCTAAATAGATCCTATGAGTTGATCTATCATTAACATACCTAATGATGTAATTAGTGAGAAAATCAGATATAAGTGAGAAGCTGATTAGGGATGTATTATCATAAATTAAGGATGAATCCAATTATATGTATAGGATTTTTTAATATTATATTCATTTATTTTAAGACCTTGAGTGTGTTCCTTTAAGTGTCATAAGTTCAAGTTTCCATGATTGTGTTTTGAGGCTCGTTGGTAGTTCTAAGTGAGCTACTTGTAGAGAAGAGTTTGAGCTTATATATCTTGAGTTGAAGCATATAATAAAGTTTGTGATAAAAATTAGGTAATGAGGTTTCTATATATGTGATTTATTTCCATATTTATTTGGAAAAATTATGCTTATGATTCATTTGTTCAAGATAGATTTTTTGTGTATGTATAGATCTACTGTGAACATTATTTTGAGAAGAGGTTCAAGTAGTGGGTGGACCTAAAAGGTGTTATGGACCTAAATTTAAGTTAGATAAGGTTTATTTTAATTATATATTAATTTATACTACTATTTATTTGGAGTTTTTAAGCATTTCAATAAATACAAAGTGTAACGTGCTCTAATGAAGGCCTAAACAAATTAGGTCTCCTTAAGGCCTATAAGAGGTTTTGGTCCTATATGCTATGACCAACATATTTAAATATTTATTTTATGTTTTAAATGTGTTATATGACCTATTTAAATGGTAATAAAAGTGTGCAAGTGTGAATGGATGACCAAAGTGTGTGAAAGTAAGTGACTTGTATAAGAACAAGGCTAATTAGGCCTATTTGTGTGTGTGTGCCAAAGAATAATAGAGAAAAAAGAGGAGTAGGAGGAGGTCATATGGAACATAAGAGGGGTGTCATGAATATATAATAGAAGGTTTTAATATGAGGATCAAGGCCATATGACTTAATCAAGTCAAGAATAGGGCTAGTTGAGAGAATAAGGCTAGAGGCTAGTTTGAGAGAAATAGAAATGTGTGAAGAGATGAAGAAGAGGATAATAATATATTGAATATTTTAACAAGGATATATATAAGGTATAAGTCTACTTGGCTGAGTGGGTGCTTGGTCAAGAGGTGGTTGAGTTGGTACTGAGTCACTAAGGGAGTTGGTGCTTCCTTGCAAGTGGGTGCTTGCTAAAGACTCTGTCAAGTTGGTGCTTGATATATTGGGATTGGTGCTCTAAGTTGAGTGGATACTCAAATTCATTTAATTCATTACTTTAGGGGGCTGGTTATCTAATCTATGGTTTATGTGTTTTATTCCATATGAGGGTTTCCCACATAAATAATGTGTTCATACTTGCTATGTGTATATTTTATTTACTATGTTAGTTGATATTACTCAAATGATGATATTATTTGATGAATAATTAGAAGATCAATTGAAATAAAATTAAAAGTTTATAAGGACACTAATTCACCGCCCCACCCCCCACCCCAAAAATCATCTTGCTTCCAATAAGTAATATAAACTACAAGCCTATTTGCCTTGTTTAGTGAAGATAATTATTTAGTTTGAGGAAAAGGAATTTGAGGGAAGACAAGAAAATTGGATATTATCTTCTTATGAAATTATAAATCTCCTAGGATCCTCATAGTCAATGACCAAGGACAAGGTTTTAAAAATGCATCTAGCCTTAGTAGGCTAAATGTGCACATACAAATTTGTTTGTAAGGTTATACTAATGACTGTATACCAAGCCAATGCTAAGAAGGTTGAAGAGATCCATTGGCATATATAAGGATTTTTTATGAAAAAATATTACACAAGGAGTGATATGATGTATAGGTTTATCAATTGGATAAGAAGGTAAATGACCTCAAATATATACCTACAGTCAAGACAAACACAACCAATGAGAGCCTACAAGGATGTGTAAGTAGATGAATATGAAGATTCCTTTTAAATATGAGAAAGTATGAAGAGGTTATCAAAGTAATAACACATTTTTTATACTAACAAGTATAGGAGGCATATTAAAAATGATACATAATATAAGTTATCTCAAACCTACAGGTCTTTACTCTAGACCAAAAGGAGATCAAAATATGGCATGGATGAATTGTTGTTAGATCATTCGGATCATTCCTTTCCTCTTTTAGACTTGGTGTGAGTTACATATATAGGACACACTCAAATAAGAATGAATTTCTTCAACATGGGTGAATGATCATAAAGACAGTCAGCTTAGCCTAGATAGACCTAAGAAGAGTTTCAAGCTTGCCTCTTTGAGTTGGGATATGGTATGATTTTCTTGTGTTGATAATGGGATTTGGGAGTTAAGGTAAATTTTAATGCCCTAGGGAATATTAAAAGGTGAAGACATAGATGTTATAAAACTATAAACATTCAAAATGTAACACTTTCAAGATGAATGCATAAGTGACATCATGAGAACCATATAGGTCTTTGTATGAAGCTTACTAGAGATTATAAAATTTAAGTTGGATATGAATATTTAGGAAGGTATGGAAGGTTTATGTGACCTAGGCATATGATATCACAATCTCCAATAGAGGAAAGAAGGAAAAAATGATCAAGGAAAGGCTATTAGGGTAACACTAGTCGTTTGACTCCTAAACCCTCATGAACAGATAGTCCAAGTTAAAGAGCCTTTTTGAAGATCACTTCTCATTGAAGATAATTGAAAAGCATATTCTAGGTTATATTAGACCTATTAAAGGACACTTCAACTAATGGTAAACATTTTGAAGGTTTTAAGGCCTACGACTATCATCTCAGTCTCTCGCATAGTCCATCCTAATTGAGAAGCTACTTTACAGAGCTTAGAACTCCTTGGAAAATTTACATGGTGCTATATGGATAATGGATGTTGGATGGTGGAGCCTGATCTTATTAGAGTGCCTAGTTTTAAATGGGGGGTGTATAGGGGTCCCCCCCCACCCCCCACTATGGTCACCATGGGGTTCTATGGGGGCATAAACTTATATGGAGCCCCTCTTGGTAGGGGTTCAGGGGTAGCACCCTCAAAGAATTTTTTTTGTCAAAATGCATTGTAAAATATTATAATTTTATAGTATATCTGGATTGTTTAGTATTATGTCACAGATTTGACATTATAAACTATGTTGGTGCATCGTTTTCTTAATATATAACCTTTCTTTGATATGAGGGCATTGCAATCATGACAATGCACTGTGTGTGAGTGAATAGGAGATTATAGTTGATGTATTATAGGTTTATCCCTTCATTTGTTATACTAAATTAGAGAAGAATTGGCTATTTCTATGCAGATGTAGCCCATATTAGGTGAACCATGTTAAATATGTGTCTCTCCTGTATTATGTTTTTTGAATTTTATTTCCATATTTATTTCATTAATATTGATCTACATTCTATATTCCTAACAACCGATACCAAATCCAAAGGTTTGTTTGGTAGATAAACTCATAGGAAAAAAGGGTTCTTGGTTCAAGTGGGAGCAATGTAAGAAGAAGGAAAGTTTAAAGTTGATAAATTTAATGGCCAAAACTACCATCTATGGAAGATGCAAATGGAGGACTATATATATATATCAGAAGGATATTTTCCTACCATTGGGTAGAATAGCAAAGAAAATGATGACTATGTAGGACAAAGAATGGGAGGTTATTGATAGAAAGGTACTAAGAATAACACGACTATGTTTGGTAGCATTGATAGCCTTCAATATTTCAAAAGAAAATATAATAGAGGATGTGATAAAGGCATTAGATAGAGTGTATTAAACACCTTCAACCTCCAACAAGGTATTTATTATGAAGTATTTATTTAATATGGAGATGTTAGAAGGTGGGTTTATTGTTGATTATTTAAATGAATTTAATATGGTCACAAATTAGTTAAGATCTATAGGAGTAAATTTTTATGATAAGGTTAGGTCTCTCTTGATTCTATGTTCATTACCAGAAAGCTAGAATGTCTTGGTCATGGCTGTGAGTAATTCTATCTCTGGTTCAAACACTTTAAAGTTTGATGTTGTTATTGGTGTTATTATTAGTGAATAAATACGACATAAAATGACAGGTGAGACATAAGGAATTATTTGACTATGGAGAATAAGAGAAGAAAAAAGGACATAGGAAAGGGCCTAGGGAATCATGCGAAGTCTAATAAGGGTAGATCCAAATCCAGATGAATGTTGGTATGCTAAAGTTATGAGAAGAAAGGACATCTTAAGAAAGATTATTGGTATTGAAAAGGAAAACAAGGATATGGAAAACAAGATAACAATCAAGGAGTAAATGTAGAAGGAATATGTTGCAAGATACTTTAAGGACTATATTAGATAATGTAGACTTATGTCCACAAATTGGACTAGAGATAATCTTTGAAAAAGAATAGTTTTCCTATATTTTAAATAAAATGGACTAGGAGTATGGTAATAGTTTAGATATATTCCCCATTTATTATATTGGAAAGAATTTAAAATTATAAATTTTTAAATAATGTAGACGTATTATTAATATTTATTTTTCAGTTGGAATATTAATAAGTTCAAATTATCTAAAATGGTCCCTCTTTAATCCTTTCATTAGATAATATTAATTTTTCTTGGGTGTTGGGTTTAAGGGATTAATTTCATGCTACACCCCATAGAAAATATTTTCAAGACTATATTCAAGGTGATTTTGGATAAGTTTATTTGGGTGATGGTGAACCTTGTAAAATTGTTATAAAGTGTAAGATACATATAAAATTATAGAATGGAAACAAATGCTTTCTAAAAGAGGTGAGGAATATTCTTGAGTTGAGAAGAAATATAATTTTATCAAGGTAGTTGGGAAGTGAGGGTTGCATAGTTACATTTGTAGAAAATTCATGGAAGGTCACTAAAAGATCACTAATAATATAAAAAGAAAAGATGGTAGGTATATTATATTTATATATTGGGATTGTTAAATCTTCTATTACTTTAGCTTCTACAAAAGTGGATACATAATTATGGCACCATAGACTTGGGCACATGATTGAGAAAGGGATGAAAATTCTCCATTCAAAAAATTTGTTGCTAGATTTGAAGAAGGTAGATTTAGATTTATGTGAGCACTGTGTGTATGGAAAATAGAAGAGAGATTTATCAAAGTTAGGAAGACAAAGAAGGATAAAAAATTAGATATTGTGCATATAGATGTATGAGGACTAACTCATATATCATCCCTTGGTGGCTCTTCTTATTATGTTACTTTTATTGATGATGCAACTAGAAAAAATTGGATTTATTTCATATAAAAAAATTGATATTTTTTGATAATTTTAAGAAATAGAAAGCTTTGGTTGAGAATGAGATAGGAAATAAGTTGAAGTGTGTCAGATCAAATAATGGAGGTGAATATTGTAATAAGGAATTTGATAATTACTGTTCATCCCATGAGATTTATATAGAGAAGATGGTTATAAAAACAACACAATAAAATGGTATGTTAGAAAGGATGAACAAGACAATCATGGAATGTGCAAGGATCATGTGATTTCATGTAGGGTTGCCCTTATAGTTTTAGGTAGATTCTATAGATAATGTTGTTTACTTAATAAATAGAGGGATTTCAAGACCTTTAGATGGTGGCATTCTAGAGTAAGCATGGACATGTAAATAGGTAGATTATTCTTTTTTAAAGACTTTTAGTTGTAAAAAATTTATCCATATTGATAAAGAAAATAGACCCAATCTTGAAGCAAAATCCAAGAAATGTACTTTTATTGGATATGGAGTTAATGATTTTGGTTACCATTTCTGAGATTTTTAAAATCGAAAAATCATTAGGAGTAGATATGTGATCTTTAATGAGAAGGTCATGTAAAAATATTAGTTACAGGGAAAGAAATAAGAAAAAACAAATATAAAATATATAGTACTTGATGAAATCACTGTAAATAAAATTTTAAAAGTGTCAAAAAACCAAAATGTGTAACAACAAAAATAATAAAAAAATAAGTACCTCAAACTCATGAAAGTGTAGTTAGAAGATCTACCAGAGTAAGTAGACTCCCTAAATGATAGTCTCCTTCACTTTATTATTTATTATTGACTGATAGTGATGATCCAAAAATCTATGAAGAAGCAATGCAAGTAAAAACCAAAAATAAGTGGGAGCAAGGCATGAAAGAGGATATGGACTCGTTGGTACATAACCAAACTTGGGATTTGGTTTAGTTTCCTACAAGTAAAATAACATTGAAGAATAAATGGGCTTATAGGTTGAAGGAAGAAGATGGAGGCAAAAAGAGGTACAAGACTAGACTTGTTGTAAAGGGATTTGCATAAAAGAAAGTTATAGATTTTGATGAAATATTTTCTCTAGTTGTTAAAATGACTTCTACCATAACCATTTTTAGTTTGATAGCAGTAGAATATTTGCACCTTGAACAGTATGATGTTAATAATTCATTCCTTCATGGTGACTTGGAGGAGGAAATATATATGGAGCAGCTAGAGGGATATGAAGTCAAAGGTAAGGAGAAAATGGTGTGAAGGTTGAAAAAGAGTTTGTATGGCCTAAAGCAAGCTCCAAGGTAGTGGTATTTGAATTGACATGTTTATGACATAACAAGGTTATAGTAGATGTCATTCTAATCATTGTGTCTATTTTAAGAGATTAGATAATGGTAACTATATTATCTTGTTATAGTATGTAGATGACATGCTTGTTATAGGGTCTAACATGTAGGATATAAATGAGCTCAAAATAAAACTAGAAAATTAATTTGAAATGAAAGAATTGGGTATAACAAAGCAAATCTTTGGTATGAGAATAACAAGAGATAAGAAAAATAGAAAATTGACATTGTCTCAAGAAGATTACATCAAAAAGGTGTTAGTCAAGTTCAATATACTAGATGAAAAACTAGTGAGGACACCTTTAGGAGGGCACTTCAAATTAAGCAAGGAACAATGTCTTAAAATGAAGGAAGAAATCAATTACATGTTCAAAGTGACATATGCTTTAGTAGTTAGAAGTTTAATGTATGTTATGGTGTGCACAAGACTAGGAATTACTCAGGTAATGCAAGTTATGCATAGGTTTATGAATAATCTAGAAGAGGAGCACTGGATTGTAGTTAAATGGATTCTTAGGTACTTAAGAGGGACCATTGATATAAAATTGTTCTATGAAGGGTCAGATGTTACCTTACAAGGATATATTGATGTAGACATGGATGGAGATTTAGATGCCAGGAGGAGCACTATAGGTCATGTATTCATTGTTGGTGACATAACAGCTAATTGGATTTAAAAATTGTAGAAGATAGTTACTTTGTTAACTACAAAGGTAAAGTATATAGATATAGAAGCAAGCAAGGAGATGATATGGATGCAATGGTTCATGGAATACTTGAGGTAGAAGTAGGAAGATTGTAGGTTGTGTAGTGATAGCCAAAGTGTGATTCATTTAGAAAAAAAACTTAGCATTCCACTCAAGAACCAAACATATACAACTCAGATATCACTTCATTCATTCATTTTTGGAGGATGGTCAACTAAAGTTGAAAAATATCCATATGATTTAGAATCTTGTAGATATGCTAACAAAAGTACTCACAAAGGAGAAGCTAGAGAGTTGTTTAGCTTCAATAGGTCTTTAGGGATAACAAAGAAGATGAGAAACATGCTAGGGTCAAAGTTTAAAGTAAAGTCTAAGGAAGAGTTGTAGTGGTGGAGTTGTAGCAATTAGTCTCCATGTGGGAGATTGTTGGATAATAGAACATGATCTTATTGTAATCCTATTTATTTTTAGGGGGTGTAGGGGAGCTTCCCCCCCACTATGGTCATCATGGGGGTCTAGGGGGGTGGTGACCTACATGGATCCCCCCTATTAGGGGTTCAAGAGTAGCACCCATGAAGTAAAAATTATGTTAAAATGCATTGTAAAATATGTAATTTCATAATAAATTTGGACTGTTCACTATCAGGTCACAAATCTGACAATTGAAATTATGTTGGTGCATTTTTACCTTAATATGTAACCCTCCTTTTATATAAAGGCATTGTAATAATGGTGATGTAAAGTGTGTGATCAAATAGGAGATTGTATTGGATGTATTTTATGTTTATTCTTTCATTTTTTGGATTGAATAAGAGAAGAATTGACTATTTTTGTGTAGATGTAGTCTATATTGGGTGAACCACATTAAATCTGTGTTTCTCTTGTATTATGTTTTTGTATTTTATTTCCATATTTATTTCATTAATATTGATTTGTGTTCTATATTCCTAATAATGGAAGTCTTAGAGGGGTCCCGTGGCTTCCATATCCTAGCATTGGTTCTTGGAATGGACACCTATCCTTTATGAATCGTTGTTCAGACCTCATACCTCTCTAAACCCTTCTTAAACCTTGAAAGTAACTTAATGGAGGAGTTTAGTCCTCAAATGTCTTCTACTAAACTAAATTGAACTTTGAATAATTTTAGTGACCTTATAAGGTCTCTTAGGTATCTTATCAAGTAGTAGTTGGCACGTGAGAAAGTAAAATTGTATAGAATTCCACATAAATGCATGGTTGTAGGTGTTTATGTGAAGAAACAAGATATGAATTGGCTTAAAAAATAGTTACATAGGTCTAAGAAGGTTGGATAAAGGTTATAAAACATTTTAATTACCTTTTCAAGCCTCCTAAGGAGTTATATTAGTTCTGTAAGTTGGTCACTTGGTTAAAATGTGAAGAAAGTTCAGTTTTACAAGCCAAAAGGAGAGGTTACATGCCTAAAAAATTATTATAAAGGCCTATCCTTATGATATCTAATTTTAAAATGGTGTTTTATACCTAAATAGACCTATTCTAAGTTTTATAACCTAAAAATTTCATGAAAAACACTCAAACTACTTCTCAAGCATGCATACGCACTTAGGCTTACTAGTAGCCATTTCTTGGTTTGCCCACCTACACAAGGCCGTAGATTTTGAATTTTGACATGGATCATGGTATTATGATAGGGAAATTGAATCAAACACTTTTGTGAGGTTTCATATGTGTGGGAGTCTTCAGGATCAAGATCTCTATTTTTGAGGCTTAGGAGGCCTAATTAGGCCTAATTAGAGAGAAAAAATGAGATAAAAAGGATAATTCCACTCAGAGTTAGGTCTTAAAACCTGACATGAAGTTGTAAGGGGATACTAGGTCCTCAAATACATGTTGAATTATCCATTATAATCTATATATTCTTTTTTACAAGGAGGTTTACTTATTTTGAGGGCTACAAGGAATAGGAAAAAAAGCAAGCTAAATGAGAAAAATCATATATTTTGAACTATTTTATGGGTATATTTTTTTTTCATAGGTTTTATGTCATTTTTATAAGCCATCCATGGAGTAAAATTACCTTATTTAAAGCAAAACCAAGTCTTCTCTCTCCTATGCCACATTATAAAAGGAGTTCAAATGATCAAATCACCAAGTCAGTCATAAAAACTATTTAAAAAGTATTTCAAGGTTACTTCTCACCTTAAAAACCATTTTAAGGAGAATAAAGAGTTAAAATTTAGTTGCAAAGATCATTTAAAATGTTGAAAGAGTCTCAACAATCAAGAAATAGACATTTTCCTCTCCTATGCCAAACCAATGAGACAAAGTCAAAGATGCTTCAAACAATATTCTAACAACCATTTAAAGGTGGAAAGACCTCATAAATGTATGAGAAGAATATTTCAACTAAGGAATTAATGAATACTTGAAGACCTATTATTATGGAAGAGGACTTCTTCATCAAGGAGGATATACGAGCTACTATATAAGGTATGTAAGCAAAGATTTAGGTGTTTCAAGTGGTTAAAACTTGACCAATCAATGATTAATATTTATTAAATTTTTCCAAACAAGTGATAATCTACCTTATATGCCATTTTTTTGAGTAAAGAGTAAATAAAATCTAGGATCTAATATGTAGGGTTGAAGGGTGTGAGGACAAAGTTAGTCATCCCTATTTGGGGGCTACTTTGTCTCCCCTCTCCTATTAATTTCCTATTTTTATATCCTTTTATATAATTATAATATCAATTTTTTCTTTGGATATGATAAAAGTCTATTAAAATTTTGTATTTACACCTTTTGAAGAAATAAGAAGCTGGTTTCTTCCATTTTCAACTTGTGTGAAATGTATGTGTGATTTACATTTATACAACATTTTAAATCAATATCTTTCCTATGTTAATGTTTAATTTTTATACCTTATTATAGCACATTTGAGTTTTTATAGGTCATACTAAGTGTCTAGGTTCAATCTCAGTCTATGTTTGGATGTGAATTCAATAGTATTTTATTCCTTCCATGTAAAGAGTGAGTGTTGTTAAGTCCTTTATATGAAACATTGTTATAGAAGCCATATGCCTAAAGTGAAGAGAATGTGTATATGATATTTTGCTTTCTAAGAGTGTAAATTTCAATCAAAAGTGGTGATAAACATTGGTGCATCACCTTTATTTTAATTTTTTCATGTCAATTCCAGTGTAAGCATTATCTCTTCACCCTTTCCCTTAATCAAGAAATCAATAGTTATTAGGATTAGGAGCACATTTAATGAGTGCATCAAAGGAAGAAACCCACTATATGGAGATTATCTCCATCTCAAAGTCACCCACACTTAGGAGAGATTTCCTTTTTTTAGTATTAGTGGGAAGTGGTACACATTATCATAAGGGTAACACTCCTGATTGATAATAGTTAGAGGGATAAAAGTCATGTAAATATGTTGTTCTGGTGCTAGTGAGGGTGCTAAAAGAGGTCTCAAACACCCCTATGAGGTATAATATTTGAAAATATATATGTTTATGTTAAAAAAGGGAAAAGAAAATAACACCAATATTAGGAAACTAGTGTCAAGTAGCATTATTATCCCTATTGTGGCATTAGTGTCCAAGTGGCAGAACTTGAGGCACAAAGGGCCAAGATACAAGAATGAAGGTTTGGGACTACTTGAGGGATGACTATAGATGCCTTGTGGCCCACTTAAAGGCTGAATAAGTGTGAAAATGGGCCTTAAGATAGGTTTAGGGATAATCTAGGGACAAGTGGTCTCAAATAACACTTTTAGCACTCAAGAGTTATTTTTAGGTGATTACATTCACCCCGCCCCCCTTCCCCCCCCCCCGCCCCCTTTATTCTATAAATGTAACAAAGTGAAATGACTAGGATAAAGAAAAAATAAAGATACCTAGACTTGCCTAATAGGAGAATCCCATGAATCTATATTTGAGTATGTGAAACATGCTCCATTATGTGTCCTACAAGTGAAACATGCATAGATCAATCCTAACTTAAAATATATCATAAGAAAAGATAAAACCAAGTAAAGAAGTAAAACTGAGTAAATAGATAAAATTGAGTAAAAAGATAAGAGAGGAAATGAATGATAACATGTCATTGAGTAGTGAACCAATGCTTAAACTTGGTGACAAATTATGTGTGTGCATGTATATAGTGATCAATCAGTGAATAAATTGTATTAAGTTGATGGCTTACTAAATCCTCATGTGTCAGTGGCTCAAGAACTCAATCCAGTTTTGACTCCACCATTGCCCACCCTTGTTTGGTGGGTCATGACTTGTGAATAGATTATATTAGACTAATAATATGTATAACCCTCTCATTTAGGTAACTATAAATGTCTAATTGGAGATATCTAATTGGATATGTCAACTCTATAGCCACTCAAGTATATTAGGTATCTCTGGGCCACTCAAGAAGACAACCACTACAGATGGAGTAAGGCATGATATAGGTGGGTAAACTAAAATATAGTGTCTGATGTATACAACATAGAGAATGATATGGAGTTTGTCATGTCATTTAATCAATTGGTGTGTAAGTGATTATATGGAAATAATGTGTCACACACATGCCCCCAAATATGATATTTGAGCATATGGATTCTAGACTAAGTTATAATCATATATATCTGAGTATCTAATTTAAAAATAGGAATGGTCATGCCATGCAGGATGCCCCCAATATGATCAAATTGGTATGAATATGAGCTAAGTTGGTATGAATATGAGCTAAAATGTTAAATATGTAACTAAACATTTGTAAACCTAAACTCTACCTATTTTACTTTTCTAGCCAATCTACATTTTTATGAAATTAAGGCTACTAGATAGTAGCACCATATCTTGGACAATAGCCCCATGTGGTACTAGTGTCCCAATTTGGGTGCTAATATCAAACTGCTCTAATTTTTGTGCAACTATAATTTATCTCTATGTCATTATTTCTTAGTGTGTTTACCTGACTCTAATTTTATTAATCTAAGGTTGTGTGCTAAAAATTATACTTTAAGTGCATTTTGATAGCCTAATCTTTGTGACAAACTCCTATGCATGCCTTTTTTTTAGGGGAGTTATTGTACCTATGCAAGAACTCTCCTTAAAATAAAAATCTCTAAAAAATACATGTTAGCCAAAGCATATATGATATATGCATAATAATCCAATATAATGTGTGTACATAACATCAGAATGTAAGATCATCTAAGCATAAGTTTGTAATGTAGATGTATGTTGTGCCTATCTTTCACAAGGCTATCAAAGTAGATATAACAATGTATGTAATAAAAAAATTTATGTAAGAGTTGAGTAGCTACCTAGGGGGATGGGAATGATGTCCATCACAACACCTAAGTAAGAAGGGGAGATGTATGAGGTCCCTCATGGCATATAAAACTAAAGTGTATAACAAGCAAGAGATAACTGTCATGGCCATGATGCATATAATAAAGCATACATACAAAACACATGAGGCACACAAAGTAGGATAATGGGCCATAATACAAGGGACATGAGCACATGTCACTAAATTTGAGAAATCAAGGCATACAAAGACATGTTCAAATGTCCACATACACAAATAACAAGCAAGTTATACTAAATACACATAGAAGGATATGTTCAAATGTCCACATACACAATCAATAAAACACACATAAAGACATGGGCACATGTAAAAATCATACAAATAGTGAAAAGAAGTGGTGTAGAGTCAAAGATCAATGACATTCAAATGTCCTCGAATAAAAGAAGTATATAGATACAATCAAGTCTAAACTAGGAAAGCTAGAAATGAAGGTATGCATGAATATGTAATATAAATATGTGTGATAGCTAAGATGTACATATAGTGAGTCTAAAGTATTAGTATCTAGAAAAAATATGAGTAAGTGAAACATGATCAATGTCAAGATATAACAATACTAAAGCTGTTATGTAGTGTATAGAAAATGTAACCTAGCAATCAAAATTGTATAGAGGGTGCCCAAAATGGGTGAATTATTAAATGAAGAACACGTATATCTTTGTATATGCCCTAGTGGGTAGATAATAACAAATATGGATTAGTGTAGTGTACCTAAGTCCTGTAGTAATCTACAAGCACTCGATAAGAATAAGTGAAGCATATATGTATGATAAAATTAACTATACTAAAATAGATAGCATTTGTAGTGTCTAGAAAATATAAGAAATGTAAACATGACAATGCATATAATATAAAATTATATATTTTTTGAGTAAATATTTGAGTGTTTTTGTGTTTTTAAAATATTATATTATTTTTTTGTATTTTATGGATATAAACTATGTACAAGCAACATGAAAATGAAACTATATATAATGAGCAAGAAATAATGAAAGTATACAAGAAGGGAGGAACAATACTAATTGATGAGTCTCATGGGAGACTCACTATCAATGTGGCCTATGTTAAAAATGGAAATAGTAATATCTCATGCATTTTGATTTTTATGTTGCAGTTGAATGGTGTTGCATTATGAATCTGATTATTTTTTATCATCAAAAACATAATAATCACAATAACCTGGAGTGTTAGTGTTTACTTTTGTTGTATCTAGATAAACATAGGGAATTGCCTCATACTATGGAGTTAACCTTTATAAAATGTGATTTGGAATATTGATTATTATTTTATGCTTTAAATTTTGCTTATTGTAGGCATATGGTGTTTTGGAGGCTCTTTTCTACAAATATTTTTTTGAGAATGTTTGTTGGCTTAACATTATTTTAACTTTAAAACTCAAGTTATTGTTCTTTCTATAATATTTACTTTGTATATGGATATTTTTCCTTGATAAAATATAGATGTGAATTATTTTCCTTAGAATGTTCAATAAATCCCAAACCTTGTTGACCAACAATATCAACTGCTAGAATAGGAGTAGTGATGCCTTGGGCCTGCTTGCCCAAACCTTGACCATGATAATCAAACTATTGTACATATTTATGGCCAAAACCATATTGATTCAAAATTTGAGCCTCATTTTTGAGATTTATATTTACATCTTTTAATTGCTTTACCTATGCTTGTTGTACTATTTCTTCCTCTTATTGTGTTTTGTGAACCTTTTGTTGTTCTGAGTTATGCTTTGGTACCCACTTTTGTATTGTTTCTAATTTTGGTCCTTTTTGAATTTGTAGATGTGTAATTGTATGTTTTTTGGATGGTGTGTCAATTTTTGAGTCATCTAAATCCATTATTTTTTGTATTTTCCTTTTCAATGCTAAACATGAATTAATGTGGCGCCTATGCATCATATGATATGCATAGTAATATTCGGGTCTCCTCACTAGGTGTAGTGGAGGTAGGTTAATCAACGTAGCTTTAATAATTTCCCTTAGTACCTCAATTGAAATATTATTGGACCCTTGTAGTATTTTTGAATCACTTATAATAGATGCATTGTGTTTTAATTTATGGTTTGGATATGTAAGAGTGCTAGGCACCACTTTTCTAGGTGTAGATGCATACACATGATGAACACTAGCATATTATGGAGACTTTCACATGTAATGTGATTTGCCAATAATGAAACATTTTCACTTAATAACTAATTTTAATTATATAATTTTGATATTAGTTTGCTCATACTGATAATTTGATCTCTTAGAGTATCACAAGTACAAACCCTAGTTATTTCTAATTGAACATGTAGACACACACCTTGTAGGGAAGAGGTATGGATAGGATGAGTATGGGAATTAATAACAATAATATAGGCTTCTTCATCTCATGTAGGAGTGATAACATGGACCTAGCTAGAGGGAAAGTAGCTATCACCCTCATGGAGATGAGGAGGAGAAGGAGATTCTTTCCTATGCATAATATATGACATTAAAATTTGAAATGTAGTTGTTATCTTATGCAATAGATCATATATGTATGGAAGGATTTGTTTCTTAATTGAATTAAAAATAAGATAATAATAACATGCTATTAAATATGACATATATTTGAACTAATTTAAAGCATCATGTACATAGGTGTTTATATCATCTTTGAATTCAATCCAAATTAAAGGAAACAAACATGCAAAGGAAGCTAGAAAACTTTGTATTGAAAAGTGGTAAAATTCATGTATCGTTATTATCATTATTATATGAAATATAAATCTAGATGAGGGTCCTAGAAGGCTAGAAACATAAACCCTGGGGTTATTTAGGGTTAGGGTTTGAGTAGTATTCAAAGTAAGTCGAGTTCACCAAATGTTTTAACCTTTAAGAAATTAAATGAATGTAAATCCTATGTTGTTAAAGAGCCAATAATAGTAAATCAAGGTATATATATGAAATAAATATAGACACTAATTTGTTATACAATTGACCAAATTTGACCTTTCTAAAAATATAAATAAATAGTGTAAATGAGAACTTAACTAGAAAATGATGGAGATGGATGATCTCGAGGTTCAAAACTAAGGTAGAGACTAGTTTGAGTGTTGTGAATAGGATCTAGGTGTTAATACCCCTTTTGGAAAATAAAACCCTAATTGGATAGTAGTGTTATGTGGTAGTGTCCTTATTTTGTGGTAATGTCTTTTGTGAAAGACTATTTTGAGCTTTTGGGTGCACTTGTGTCTAGGTGTATCAAGCTTGTTCCTGAACATCTGAGTTTTAAAACCCTATAAATGACCTATTTTGACTAATTTTATGAGCTAACCCTAATATTCCATGTTGCTATGGCATCTAGTTAATATAAGTAGTAAAGTGTGTTTGTTATAGGGGTAGGTTGGACATCCTCAAAACTCTGCCATGATGAGAGTTCCATACCAATACTTCAAAGAGGGATCAAGCCCGATGTAGTTATCCCCACCTAAGTGCTGGTGAAAATACAAGTGAAGCTAGTATGATGGTTAAATTGAGTGCTTTAAAGGTGATTGAGACTAGAAATCTAAGTAATCTAATCTTAATAATGTTTTAGATGGTAATATGTGGAGGTAGGGTAGAATAGGTATTAATAACCTTAATTGTGCACAACTTATTTTGAGTTTGTATGTGTAATTTATATCTTATTTCTATATGGTGGCTATAGAGGTAAAATTCATGTATATATACTATTTTTTTGCTTATGAATGTGATAAAAGAGGTCCAGGCTGACCCTAAGAGGTCTAAGATTTAAAAATATATTCATTTATGTAAAAAAGGGAAATAACAATAGTGCTAATATTGGGACACTAGCGCCATGTGGTGCTACTATCCCTATTATGGCACTAATGTCTAGGTGGTAGAACATAAGGCATGAAGGGCCAAAATGCAAGAATGAGGGTCTATGACTACTTTAAGAATGAATATGGATGCTTATGGGCTGCACAAAGATTGGATAAATATGAAAATAGGCCCTAAGATAGGTCTAGGGCTAAGCTAGGGATAGGTGATCTAAGTAACACTCTTAGCACTCAAATGTCATTTTTAGGTAATTGCATCTATCATTATCCCATTCTAATCTTTCTTTCTCTAACCAATATACTTTCCAAATGATCATTGCATATAACAGTGCCTCAATTGATTCATCCCTCTTTAAAAGTTCATATGCTACCACTTTCTCTTTGACTTTCTTATAGACTATTTCAAATTCATAACCCAATATTTTGGTCACTCATTTTTGTTTCTCTTTTGATGATAATAATTATTCCATAAATTGTTTTAGACTATAATGATCAGTTTTTATCTCAAAGTGTCTTCCAATTAGATAAGGTTTCCATTACTTGACTTCATGAAAAATAGCCATCATTTTTTTTTCATAGATTGGATTGAGCTTATTTTATCTCTTGAGTTGATGAATCTCAACTATAATAGGTCTTCCTTATTGCATGAGTAATAATCCCATGTCATATCCAAATGTATCACATTTAATAAAAAAATATTTTGAAAAAATTAGGGGTCATTGAAACTGGAGTGCTTCACATAGCATCTTTTAGCTACTCAAATGGCTAGTTCAGTCAAATGAAAATAATATTTATTTAACAAGGCTATCAGTGGAGCTACTATGCTGACATAATTTTATACAAATATATGATAGTACCCTGTTAGCCCAAAAAATCCATGAAGTTTCTTGAGTTTATTTGAAACTTGCCACTCCATCAAATATTTAATATTTTTAAGGTTGAATTTGACTCCTCCATTTGAAAAATATATGACCTAGGTACACCTTATAATGCCAAAATAATATTTAGAATTTTTTTCATAAATTTAATGTTGTTCTAGAACTAATAGTACCTATTTCACATGCATCAAATGTTCTTCCTAAGTTTTTTTAAATATTTAGACATCATCAAAAATACCAACATAAACTTCCTTAAAAGAAGGTATAAAAAATATTCATCAAAATTTTAAATGTAGATGGTGTAGTTGTTAGACCAAAAGGCATGACCATAAACTCATAATGGCCTTGAAAGTTGTTTTATGGGTGTTCTCATCTTTGATTCAAATTTGATGATGCCTAGAATGAAGATCTAGTTTGGTAAAATAAATAACACCATGTAATTAATTTAAAAAATCATCAATGACTAGAATACAGAAATTATATTTGATGGTGTACTTATTGAGTTATCTATATTTGGGGCACATACTCCAAGTGTCATCCTTATTTCATACCATGACCATTGGGGAAAAATATTCACTTTGGTTATGTTGGATAATACCTTCCTCCAACATCTCATGTACCATTTTTACAATTTCACTTTTATGATCATATAAATACTTGTATAGTTTGATGTTCGATGGTGTACTACCTAAAATTAGTCTTATGTCATGATTATATTCTCTAATGGGTGGTAGGTCTTTGGGAATTGTGTTAAAAAATGTTGGATTGTCATCAAGAATCATTTGTAAATAGATATGTGTAAACACATGTGTTGGATGAAATTTAATGAAAAATTGTGATACAAATCCTTCCACCCATTTTTTAAGAATCTTTGTCATCTGATGTGAACTAACCAATTGGGGAAACTTCACTCATAATCCACATAATTTAAATGTACGCCCTTTAGAATGAAAGAACATTAATAGTTACTATAAATGCATCTCTATTGTGCCTAGATTTATGAGCCATTATACTCCAAAAATAATGTCAGTCCCACCCATGGGAATATAAAAGACATGAGAATTAAGTAGGTAGTCCTTAATGGAAATCTTAATACTATGGCATTTTCTGGAATAGTTGATTGTGCCACCATATGCAATCATGACTTGAAATTATGGATCTAAATAAATAAAATAATTCAAATGAGTATCCAACTTACTATTGATGAAGTTATGTGTAATTATTGATTTAATCAACACTGTCACCTTATATTTATTGAGGATTCCCATCACCTTAAGATTTTGAGTAATTATACCTAAAAGGGCATCACAAGAGATAGTAGGGTGAGAATATTTAGATTTCTCTAGTTCTTCCATACTCTCACATGTGACCTCATCATCATATTCATCTTCATTGGCACCTTAAATGTAGAACAACTTATTTTTGACACATTTATGTCCTTTGCTCCAAATTTTATCATAACCAAAACATAACCTTTTAGAATGTTTATCTTTAACTTGATGAGGGGTCAATATATTAGGTTACATAAATGATGGTGTTGTGGAATTGTGTTCAAGGCCATGAGTGAAAGATTTTATTTTGACCAATTATTTTTCCTCTACCTGGTACATGAATGTTATGAATTTAGAAATAGTGAATGGATTAAACATATAAACCTCAATTTGGATGCTATCCATGATTCATTTAAGAAAATGTCAATCAAGTTGTTCTCAATGATGTCATCCACATGTAAGGATTGATTCTATAATTTTTGAATATAAAACTTAATAGTACCTGACTGTCACAAATGTAATAAATGACTAAAGTAGTTTTTAGAGATGTTATGATGGTACATTTGTATCTCCTCAGTAAAAACCAACCAAGTAACATGAATAACCTTATTTTTATTTTTAACACACAACCACCTATATAAAATGAATTAATCAAGTTACAGATAAAGAGATGTCATGATCACATTTTATGCACATGGGGTATGATGTAGATCAAATAAATTCTATATTTTATTGATTTAAGTGAGTGGATCCTTACTATCAAACTTTTTCACTTCCACTTTTGATAGCATGTGTTTTGAACCAGTATCAGAGTTGTGATTATTTTGAGTGGGAAAAGTTGATTAGAGTGATGAAGGACTAATTTTATATAATTTTTGCCATAATAAATGCCACTTGAGTACTCATCATTGATAATTGATCCTTCATAGATTCCATTTCTTCTTTTACTAAATTAAGATCACCCTTCCTCAACATGCTTTGTAACTATGACTGAATTTGTTAAACTGCCTTAGAAAATGACAAATCTAAAGTTATGGATTCCATGTCATATTTGTGAGGATTTTTTGGGGTGTCTAAACCTTTCCTGCATCCATTAGTGTTTATACCAACCATGCAAAAAACTTAGGATATAGGGTTTTGGGTTTGAAAAATGTGTACTAGTACATTATACCATTGTGATCGTCTTGTTGATATTAATTTGATGGTTACTAATTTTCACAAGTGCATTAAAAAAATTTACAGACTCTATAAAAAATAAATTCTTACTAAATCACATGTTATGTTTTTTTGATCCTTCAAATCTTTAGAAGGCCACAACACCATATCCAAAAAAATAACATTGTAGAAATTGGGCCAACTCGATGCTTTGATACCACTTTTAATGAAATTAATTAGATGTTTGCATAAATGGAATAATATATAGAAGAATTAAGATCAAAATAATCAAATCCATAATAATAATTGACAAAATATTGTAATAATTGATATTAATTACAAAGCTACTTTGAGGGGGCAACCTCTAAAATAATGCAATAATATAAAAATTAACAATATGATGACAAAAGACTAACCAATACCTCCTATATAAACTGTACTTATCCATGATTATTTCATAGGCTGAACATACTAAGAACATAGATAAATGCAATAAGTAATATGAAAGGTATGCAAGCCGCAAATTGACTACACATATCTCTAGATACATTATACGTAAAGGGCATAACAGGACCCCTACAATAGGGAAATCAATACATTATAATTTTTCATAGATATATTCACACATTTTCATGTAGTACATTAGGAAAATATGTGAATTTTTTTATCTCTTAATTTATTAATCTACTAACAAATAACCTATGACCAGGTTGTCAGATGAGATTAAAAAAAACTAAATTGAGCATAGGGGAATATTAGTACTAACTAGTTACTACAATAAGGATATAGGGAGAACTTGTATCACCTCTTAGACAACCTATTTTTATTCTCAAAAAGTTGGATGATCAAGAAATAGCCTACCAAATTCTTAATGGTGCTGCATTACTATGCAAATATAAGAAGTAGTCACCATGGCCCCCAATGCCTTATAAGGTTGGTAGGGGTATTTTCAAGGTTTGGAAAAATATTTATGTAGCTAAAATACATAGGTCATCTTTAAATTTGAATTATCACAACTTACGCCATTGGGAACTAAGGGAATAATGATAAGGCATTTATAAAAGTGCTAAGAGAGAGGGTATCTATTGTGTATAATCATAGCCACTACCCTCATGATTCAGTCTTAATCAATTCACAAGATGACAAAGATGTGAAAAGGAAGATGCATATTATTGGCATTACTCTCATATAGTTTAGTCAGAGTAGCCCAAGGGAACAAAAGAGATACTAGGAACCTTTAAGGTCCAAGATGATTCACCAAGAACAAAGACTATCATAACAAGAAATGTTTTTCAAGGTTTACGCCCACCAAAACTCTCCAAGAGATTAATCCTTATGCAAGAATTAAAATTTTAATTTTATCCTCTTCCTTCTTAGTCTTCTTCTTCAATTGTTGTTTCAGATAGCCTTTTTCTTTATTCCACACAAGTAGTATGGTAACTTGTGAATAGTCATCTTCCCTATACCTTAATGAATTTGCCTAAGGATGCCCTAATAGATACTCATTAGAAATTAATTCAATTATATTTGGATACCCCAAGTGCTCTAATGAAACCAATCCTAGTGACCAAGGTTTATTAAAGATAATTGGCACCAAGGATTTCCACACAATGTCTTCTAGTGACTATTCTACCTATGTTCTATCAAATCCAATCCACTATATAGGTATAAGTTTCACCCATTTTAGGATTATTGATAATAATTTATTCCATTATAGTCACTTAAGTGGCATTGAATAGATAAGTCCCTCTAGTGGACTTATTAAGAGCAACAATGTCCACAAATGACCTAATGATAATTTTTCCAACCTCAAAGGTCACTATTATGGATGGGATTCCTAATATTATTGTAATTTCTATATAAAATCCTAAAAATCCTAAAGTAAAATGGAAAATAATCACTATTGTTGTTAGCTAAGTGGAATTGGTAGCTCATCAACCCACCATTCAAGTAGAAACAATAGTCTTTCCTCCAATGGTAAAATACCTCCTCTCCTCCTATAGTTCTCACTTAAGATCTTCCAACTATTTCCTCTACTCCACCACCTTCCTATTATTACAAAACATAAACCCCTCTTTCCACATCATCCATAGCCTTTGTCATGATTGACTTTACAACTCCCATTCCTAGACCTTCTCCAATTTATCCATCCACAACAACATTAGCCATTCCACATTTAGCCATTGCCACTTCCATATCCAAAGAAAAATGAGAATGGATCAAGAGCATCCAATTAGCCAAGGCCAAAATAAAAAGAATGGTCATATTTAAGAAGTATGAGGTAAGGATAGAATTCAAACAACAAATTAGGATGCTCAAGAGAGCAACTATAAGAAAATTTACAGAAAGGGAGACTCCCACTTTTCATGAGAATGAATAGGAATTATTTAATTTAACAAGGAATATGAAGGCCAAGACAAGAGGAAAGGAGGAATATGTAGAGGACCTTGAGTCCATAGTTAATTCAATAGGTGAATTAACAAAAGTTTTATCCAAGGAATAAAATAGAAGATGTAGAGATTGGAAACCTAGACTAAGGCCATAGTACTTGAGGAATTATAAAATAAGTACAGGTAAAAATTAAATATTTATATGAGATCTTAGTTGAAACCTATCAAGACAAAGGTAAGAACACACCTTGGAAGTAGAAGGTCAAAATATATCAAGACCACATTTCCAAATTTGATGCAAAATTAATAAATTCAATCAAGATCTTAAGGAAAAACACGTTCCCATAGCTGAAGATTATGACCTTATATGCTATTGGGCTATGCCAAAACTAGATGATACATATGATAACCTCAATATAATAATGGTAATATGAGATGCACACCATTATTAATGTTATTGATATTGCATCTATCACAAATTTGGAATTATTCCATGAAATAACGATTATCTCATTGTTTGAGCTAGATGATAGATTAGATTCTTCTATTGAATTTTTAGCCAAATTGGATAATTTTATGATTAGGCTCCAAATTAGAAATCTATATGTGAAGAGGGGAGGCATTACCTAGGGAATTAACCTACTAATTCATGAAAAGGAAAAGATATAATGGGTAGTTTATATGAAAATCACATTAACACCTACCTTAGTTACCCATGTAACACACTTGGCCTAGACAAACTCATTATTCAGAGTGTCAGTTATCAGTTTATCTAGAATAGAAGAATATTATAAAACATGGACCAAATCCATCTATACTTAGCATGCTAAAAGGTCTTAAGCTAACACTTTTGAATTTCCACCTAGGATGTCGTCAAGTGAAGTAAAATCTAATTTTGACATATCTAATTTAGTTTTTGAAACATTAAAACTATTATCACTCAATATTGCACCCTAAGAATGGTTGTTCAAACCTAATATATTGAATGAAACATTGGATTACCTCTATGCCTATGGGTTTCCTATAGCAGAGGCAAACTTGTAGGTTTAAGTGATAGCTCCCTATATTTCTCTTTGCATGCTTATCACCTACACTACTCAATTGCTTGGGTGAAAAGGGATAAAAATAAAAATAAAATTAAAATAATCTAATGAGCTGATACACAAAAATTATGTCCACTAGACTACCATACAATTTCACTAAGAAGCATGACTCATAACACTTGTCTCAATATCCTAGAGTGCTTTACCATAAGTGTTTCAAATATGGAGGTGATATGCATTGAACTACTCAAGTTGAGTGAACAAAAGGTTATATTTTAGATGATAATTATACTATTTTAAACTTATAGAGAGACAAATACAATTTAATACAATTCATGTGACTATTTAGAGTGGGAACTACTTGCATCAAACATGTAAGAGTAAAGAGAAGGCAAGGATAGATACTTATCACTAGACACTTCACTATGCACCACTTCACACAGTTAGAAAATAAGTTAATGAGATAAAAAATAGATTAGAAATATTTATTTATAATTCAAATATAATATTAAAACTAATAGGGATTCACCATACTAGGTGTGGATTCCCTTATAAAATCCAAAATAGCTTGTATTTATAGAGCATGTGAGGAGAGAGAGAAGAAAAATAAGTAGAAAGGTCACAAGGCCAATTTTAAATACTTGGAAACAATTTAAATTCAAATATAATGCATTTAAGAATATACGATGAAGGTATTCTTGTACAAGTGCCCATCTAAATCATGCCAAACTCTTCAAACTAGTGTAGAGTCCTCAAATAGCCTTCTTAAAAACTGCCTTCATGATGAAGCATCTCTTGATTGATTGAAACTAAAATAAGAAGTTTTAACACATATGTTATGTATTAGGGAGGTTGGAAATAAGGTTTTATATTCATTAGATACTTCTTTAACTGATAGCCTCCTTATTGACACTTGTGTTCACTTTTCAACAGTCATTTACTAACCTTTTAGGCTTAGACCTTCACACTTGTCACCTAAATGACTTGCAGTTGATTAAAAAAATACATGAAAGAGGTGTTAAGACACTTTTTTGGAACCATTTTGTCTTTCACTCCATTAGATAGACTTGAAAAGGATCTACTATCAAACTTCTCATCTTCTCACTAGGCAGTTACTTCTCTTTTTCACTATTTGTCTAGGTCTACTTGTAATGAACTAATTAGCATAGAGGTTTACATGTTTATCTATGGTGAGAAATAAATATATCAAGTTATAATAATTAAAAATTTACCTCCTTTAATTGATATCACCTATTCATATTCTTTTGTACCTATATAACATGTAAAACTTTCAAAAAAACTTTGTGTTAGGCTTGTCAGTACAAGTGATAGTACAGAACAAATGGTTATATAGAGCCTCAAAGAGTCTCTAACATGTCCAAAACACTTTTAATTGAAAATGATCCCCTTTGAGTTCATATTATTTCATATTTTCTCCATCAGGTCTTAATCAAGGTTTTTAGTAGGGTTTTGAGCTATTTTACTTCTTAGTGATAGTTTATAAAATCCTAACACTCGATATCTAAAAAAATACCACTATGTTTGAGCTATAAAAAACCTTAAACTATCCAAAACTCCTTGGGGCACCATACAATACCTCCATACAAGTGTGAGTGAATGAAGTTTTCTTATCGAGCTCTTTCTTGCATTCTGAGAAGGTCTGCCATATAATTGGGTCAAAATGACCAACTTAGTGTAATTAATTATAAACCAATGGATTAAATAAAAATTATAACTACAATTAAAGGTTCTCAACTATATTGGAATTGTCATATGGTCTTATAAATGAAGTTGAGCATCATTGGGATTTAGACCTAGTTCTAGGCCTAATAGGACTAACTATGTTTGACTTCCCATGACCACCTCTACGTGGTTCCCAATGTTTGTGAGTGATTATAAACCTTTTTATACATTAATTACAACTCTTAAAACCTTTATATAATGTCTCTTATTCTCCCTATCACCTTATCACCATTTACACACTATGTCTGCAGATTAGACTATCTAGGAGTGCCCTCTATCTGAGATAAAATAGAGAGAAATTCCCCTATTTGTCTAGCCAAGATGAGGTAATAGAGAGATTAATTAGGTCATGAGGACATTATAAACCAAATTTTAATTCTTAATAACCAAGTCCTTAATGATTTAAACCTTCAAGATAGACTTATGGCACAAGTCACTGTACAGGGTTTTGGGCTGACTATGGGTTGAGATTTGAAACCCTCTTTGTTATATCTCCTTGTATATTATGATCACATGAATATATGTTATTATGAATATGAGATTGGTCTCAAAAATTTCAATCCATCATACACCTATGTGTGTTATTCAAGACCCTTTAACTAGCATGAGTTAGTTTGTGACTGTAACAGACTGTAGATACTTACCCTAGAAAAAGGGAATATTATATGTATCTATTTATGTTTTAAAATTATATCTTAGTCTTGAGATACTATTTATATCACAAATACCATCCCATAGTTGTTTGAACTCACCCTTGTATTCAAACTACCTTTCTTTACTAGCATGAGTCAATCAGTCTACATATGTTAATTGTGTTTCTTGTAGATGTGCATTAGGTAAAGTTTGAAAAGCTCTTGTAGGTACTCTTATACGTGTGACTAATGTGTTACATTAGGAAATTTAAAAATTATGTTATTTCATATCATTATTTAAGATCAAGTGACATTATTTTATCATCAATGCATCATGTGCCAATGTTGCACTTCAAGGTTCACTTTTGGTCTTTTTGACACTGTAGTTGTTGAATATCCTTAATGGAAACTTGCTTGAAATGGAAACCATAAAAATATATATTTATTTTGACTTAGTAACCCCTTCATGTGTCAATAAATTATCCCTAATCATGGGTTATAAGAGGGAGACTATTAATCTTGTGTAGACTTCAAGGAACTTCACCATGGAATGCCATAGTGTGAGGCAGAACTTGATTTAGAGAAGTTAAGGTAAAGTGTCTCAATTGTAACTTTATCCTTCTATAGACAAGGACTTAGGTATGTTTTCATATAATTGACTCACCATTATCACCATGATCCTCTCTATACTCTTAGACCTTAAATGAATGTTTCAAAAGAGATCAAACATCTTCAGATCAACACTACTCAGACTTCTATGGTGTTGGCATCAGATCAATGTTGGTGACTGTCTATAGGTGGAGATATTATTTTAATTGTATGTGTTGAATTGGTTATCATAACCAATATATAACATTTATAATAAATCAACCCCACTATTTCCACCCTATAATTCTCTTTATAACCTTAAAATATTCTTGTTTCATCAATACTACTGATCAAGGCTTCTTTCCTCTTGATTGTAGATGACAGTCATAGGGTTTTTAGATTGTGCTTGTGTCTTGGTCCTTTCACTCCATATAAAACACTCTTGAGACCAAACCTTCAAAAGGATAAATGATCATCATTCTATGTTATGTGGGAAAAAACATCACCTTTAATCTAAAAAATAACATAGGAAGATAAGATTTTCAATCATGAAAACATGCCTATAGACTAGTATTAGAGTGCTCCAATATAAAAATGAGAGTGATCCTACCAACATATTCACCTTCACATGTACAAACTAAAATAATACCTTATGATAAGGATTTTAATAATCTTTAATATTATGTACACCATTTGATATGCACAACCTAGTCTAAACAGAGAAGAAAATTGGAGGCCATGGGGTTGTGCAAGTAAAAAAGAGTCATCATCATTCTTATCAATGGTTCATGAAGCACAAGAAACAAGACCTATGAATATTTCCATGAATTTGTATTACCTAGAGATTATTATTACTCACCAAAAGCATTTTCTCTAACTCACCTCTTGCTGTCCATACCAAATTGAAATTGATTGACCTTCTTGACTTGTCTAAGAGAGTGATGGGAGAGTAAGGTCAGTGTTTCTAATTTTTAGAAATTTAAAAGCTTACAAAGCATGGAATTATACTATGGGGTTCTGAATAGGCACTTTTTAAAGTCTCCCACATGCTATAACTATTATACAGGTCATACAACTGCTTGAAACTCCCTTGAAACTTCTTGGTTTTCTCTTTTCCATGTTGAACCTACTATTATTAGTTTAAAACTACCATATATGACATGCACCTAACATATGGGACATTAAATATGCTCTTGAAACACTCGTGTTCTATAGGTAACCATATAAGTTCAATAAATGACTCAAAAGGTGACATATAAAGACAATTAGGATAAATGAACAAATGTGACAAGGGTGAAAACATATCATTTGACATTATTAAGATCATGGGACACATTTTACACCCTATGGGAACCTATGATAATATTTAACTATATAGGGGGTTGAGCTAATTTGATTTTTGGTCAAATTAGTCAATATTTTAATGATTTCTTAGGGGTGAAAAGCCAGCTATGCGAAAGACAAATAACCTACTCCTATCAATTGGGATATGGAGTCAACTATACACTATACTAACACTAAATTTCCTCTAAAAAGACACTAAAAACACACCAAACAATAGGAAATAAACACATGAGACAACACACCAAATAAAAACACACTTGTGATCTCAAGAATACTTAGGGAAAACACACACCACATAATCAAAGAACACCTACCCTAGTATGTACAAGACCTCAAACACTTGAGATGAAGAAAAAATCACCATTTATTAAACTAGGGTCAAATCTAATGCCTCTTACATCATTGTTACTCCATGAAAGCAATCCATCCTGTAAAGCATACTTATCAATAAACACTTGTGTAGATATTCAAATGACTTACCCTCTTTAGATATTCTATTGGTTATAAGTGTGCCACTTGGAACTCTAAATAACACTCCATCTACTCCCTTGAAGGTTTTCTTCAACTTGCATCTTGCTTGGATTTTATCATGTTCATTTGATATATCTCAAACTAAGTCTTTGGAGTCATGAAAGTTGTCTCAACTGTACCTTCTAGAACATGATGCACTTGATGCTTAAAAACATAAATATTATTATATTTATACTCCAACACATCTAAAAGTGATTCAACCAAGGTTGAGGTTTGGATTTCTCTTCAAACACACACATTTCTTCTTTGTGATAATTGGACTCTTTCATGACTACAACCTTTATGACGATAGTTTGACACTACTTATTATGCTTAATAGGACACTCTCCTTCATGTTTTTTAGGTTCATAAAAAACCTTAACATCAGGTTCACACTTATTAAGAGGAGGATTTGACTTACTTAGCTATTTAAATTCTTAAACTTTGGCATGGAACTATTGCCATAAGTCATCTTATTATTCATGGCTATCATATTCATGGACTCCTCTATCTTGTGTAGGCATAATGGTATTGTCTTCTTCATTATCTTGATCTAACATGCTTTTAAAATCATTATTATAATGCATATGAGTAAGGTAATTACCCTCAGTATCTTGTAGAAAAGAATTTTCAATGCTTACCTCAGATTGTACATCACCTTCTTCATGGATGATTTATGTGGGAAGGTCAGTCTACTAAATAAAAGTGTATGGATCGTGTCCATAAGTATCAAAACCATAATCTTCTAGGAAAAATTTAGGGATATCCTCAAGCTTAGATGATGCTCCATCATCCACAATATACTCTTCTAGATCATTGATTGTACAATTGAGATTAGAGATTGCTTCTACATATGGATCAATATGAAACTTAGCCAATGGTTGTGTCCTAATACTTACCTTTAATACATAACTTTTCTTGAATGCCAATAAAGACAAATAAGATGAGAGGTAGCCTCCTATTTTGGCTATGAAATCCCTTGAGAGGAAGATAGCAAAGTGGGCAGGTAGATCAATAACCACTATATCTTGAAGGATAGGAAATCTTGGATAATAATGAAGGAAAACACTCAAACCTTTAACTAATCCACTGATTTAGATGGTTTCCCATCAATTTGTATCACTCCCTTACTGTATGGTTCATATTTCAAACCCAATTTATCTACCACAAGATTGGGTGTCACTGAGGTACTTGCCCCATTATCCATAATGCAACTATGAAAAAGCTTGTCTCCCATAATGAGACTGAGGTAGAAGGGTGGGGGATTTTTAGATTAGGAAGAGGGTTAAACAATGTGAGTGGGATAATTAGTGATTTTAGTGTCACCATTTATTGATGGTTGAGGACTAAGGTGAATTTGGGATAACTGTTCTTGTAGAAGCTCCTTTTGACCGAGCATGTGAAACACTTCCCAAAGAGAGAGACTATTCTTAACACTCTTCAAAGAATAAATAATATTCAGAGAAAGAACACTCAACTTTTATTTTATTATTTAAGGAAAATAAGTGCCTTGAGCTTGAGGCATTGGAATGCTTTACTCACCCTTCCAACATTCTGATTTGAAATAGGTGCATAAGTTGTAAGGACTATCACATTTTCACTCATACTTTGATGCCTTGTCAGAGGGCTACTTGGACTTGTATCAACACCATAAACATATTATAAATCCTTCTTATTAGATATGGTATTATATTCAACTAAATTATTCTGATTGAGGATAATGTATCTTCCACTAGAAAGTTTTCAAGACTCACTCTTTGATGTTGTCATCCTTCATTTGCTTGTATGAGGTTTTTATCTTCTATGGACAATTGAGGAGTAAATCCTTCTTGGGATATTGAAGCTTGTTCCCTACATTCATTTTAATTCATATACTATCCTTTATACCATTCCTCTCCTTGGACCAAGTTACTATGGATTGGAACCATACTTTTTGTGTTGGAAGTAGAAGTTGGGTTATATGCATTGGGTGGCCTATTGAAATTAGGTTGTCCTTGACATATAACTTGACCATAATGATGAGGTGGGAAAATATTTCATTATTGAGGATAAGGGTAGGGGTTTTGGTTAAATACATACTATAAATTTAATTTCCTAAATTGAGCCTCTAAGGATTTAGACCTTGCCTCCCAATCAATGGTATCTTTTGCCTTCTTTGGGGTAGCTCTAGACATGGTGTTTGCAATTGGAATTGGATCAACAATTGGAGTAGAAATAGACACATTAGGAAGAAGAGGAATGGATACTTTTGGATGGAGTTTACCATCTTTTATTAGGCCATTCTTAGCTCTAATTTCTAGGTCATAATCTTTATGTAAGGTGTAATCACCCACAAAATACAACATGATGGATATGTCAATTCCAATAGCCCTTAGATATATAGGGAAAATAAAGCTTTTAGGTGGTCTCATGGGAGGAGGCATCCTATACCAAGTTCTTTGGAAACTCTCATTAAAATCATGCATAGTCTCCTTAGGACCTCTTTGAAATACATTAAGCTGATGAATGAGTGATGATCACTTTTGTCTTCAAACCATGATGTCAACAACTCTCCAAAACCATCCCAAGTGGTGATACATCCTCCTAACAATTTCCTATACCAGTCAAGTGATTTTAGTCTAATGGACATGGAAATTAGTCTAATTGCATTATTTACTTCAGTGACATTATGAAATTTGCATAAGTTAGAGATGTCCCTAATATACTCACTAGGGGTGACATGACCTTCCCCATTGAAGGTGGGAACACTCTTAGTAGCATTAGGAGGTATATCATCATATGCATTGAGGTGAATAGGATTTTTAGTGTTAAAGGATGGGAAGGCATGCTACCTAGCCATGTTGTCCTCAAGTTCCTCTTCACTCTCTCGATATGTTTGGCTTGAAAAGTCTTCTTATTATTCAAAGGTCAAGATAGGTTGAACTTCAAGTTGAAAGAGTGGGTTCATGGGATTGATACCTCTACTAATAGTTAACCTAGTAAGGACCATGAAGTATAAACAAAGGAAATGAAAAATATTAACTAGATATTACCTTTAATAGAGTCACCAAATGTTGAGTAGAAAACTATGCATAACTATGATGTTGTCAAGCCCAACGTTTACCTTGACAAGATGTACTTGAGATAATTATTGCACCTAGTGTGCTAAAAGTGTTATCACTCAATATTTCACCCTATAAATGGTTTTTCTAGCCTAATCTAGATTAAGTAAAACATTATATTACTTATAAGACTATGGGTTTCCTATAGCAAAGGCAAACCTCTAGGTTTAAGGGCTAGCTCCCTATATTTCTCTTTACTTGCTTATCACCTACACTACTCACTTGCTTGGATGAAAAGGGATACAAGTAACATGAAAATTAAAATAAGATAATGAGGTGATACAATAGAATGATCTACACTAGACTACTATACAATTACACTAAGAAACATGACTCATAACACTAGTCTCAATATCTTATAGTGCTCTAATATAAGTTTTTCAAACATGGAGGTGATATGCATTACACTACTCAAGTTGAGTGAATAAAAAATCAAATTGTAGAAACTAATGCTAATATTTTACAATTAGATATAGGTAAATACACTTGACTACACTTCATATGACCTATTAGAGTGGGAACTACTTGCCTCAAAAATGGAAGAGTAAAGAGAAGGCAAGGACACATACTTATCACTAGACACTTCACTATGCACCACTTCACGCACTTAGACAAGAAGTTTATGAGATAAAAAATAGATTTTTAAATATTTATTTCAAAATAAAATATAATATTTAAATTAGCAGGGCTTCACCATACTAGGTTTGGATTCCCTTACAAAAGCCAAAATGGCTTGCATTTATAGAGTATGTGAGGAGAGAGGAAAGAAAAAGAAGTGGAAATATCACAAGGCCAAGTGTCAAGACTTGGAAACTAGTTAAATTTCAAGATAATGGAGTGGATAATAGATGATAAAGGTCTTATTGGACAATTTTCCATCTAAAGTATGACAAAATCTTTAAACTAGTGTAGAGTCCTCAAATAGCCTTCTTAAAAACCACCTTCATGATGAAGCATCTCTTGACCACTTGAAACTAAAATAGGAATTCTTGACACATATGAAATTTATTAGGGAGGTTGGAAATAAGGTGTGATAGTCATTAAATACTTTCCTAACTGATAGCCTCCTTCTTGACACTTGTGTTCACTATCTAATAGTAATTTACTAAACTTCTAGGCCTATACCTTTACTCTTGTCACCTAAATGATTTGTAGTTGCTCAACCAAATCCATGGAAGAGGTTTTGTGATACTTGTTTAGAACCTTTATGCTTTCCATTCCATTATGAAGACCTCAAAAGGATCCACTATCAAACTTCTCATCTTATCACTAGGCAGTCACTTCTCATTTTCACTATCTGTCCAAGACTGCCTATAGTAAACTAATTATCAGAGAGGTTTACATGTTTATATATGGTGAAAAATGAATGTAATGTGTTAGAATAAGTCTCAATTGACCTCATTCAATGGCTCTCACTTGTTCATCTTCTTTTGTATCTATAGAACACTCAAAAACTTACAAAAAAACCCTGTGTTAGGTTTGTTAGTACAAGTGACATTACAGACCAAATGCATCTTATGGAGCCTGAGAGAGTCTCACATAATTAAAAAACACTTTCAATGTTAAATGACCCACTCTGAGTGCATATTATTTCATATTTTCTCCATTAGGTCTTAAACAAGGGTTTAAAGAGGGGTTTGAGCTATTTTTCTTCTTAGTGATAGTTCGTAAAATACTAATGATAAATATTTGAAAAAATTACATTGAGTTTGAGTTATATACCCCCTTAAACTATCCATAATTCTTTGGGGCACCATGCAGTTCCACTATACAGATGTGAGTCAATGAAGATGGCATATCGAGCTCTTTCTTACATTCTAAGAAGGTCTACCATAGAATTGGGTCAAAATAACCAACTTGGTGTAACTACCTATAGAATAATGGTGTAAATAAAACTTATACCTCCCCTTGAAGACTCTAAAATGGATTGGAATGGTCATATGGTCTTAAAAGTGAAGTTGAGCATCATTAGGATTTAGACATAGTTTTAGGCCTAATAGGCCTAACTATGTTTGATTGCCCATGACCTAGTGGTTTTTAGTGAATATGAATGATTATAAATCTTTTTATACCTTCATTAAAACTATTCACACCTTCATAAAATGCCTCTTATTCCCCCTTTCACCTTATCACCATTTACACACTATGCCTGCAAATTAGACTATCTAGGAGTGCCCTCTATCTGAGATAAAATAGAGAGCACTTCCCTTATTTGCGTAGTCAATATGAGGTCATGGTGATATTATTTAGGTAATGAGGATATTATACATAAAATTTAAATTCTAATCACCTTTTCAAAGTCCCTAATGCTTCAAATATTCAAGATAAACTTATGGGACAAGTGACTTTGTAGGGTTTTGGGCTGACTATCGGTTAAGATTTGAAACCCTATTTATTTTATCTCCTTGTATATTATGATCACATGAAGATATTTAATACCACTGTGAGAGTGGTATCAACAATTTTAATCCATCATACACCTTTGTGTGTTATCCAAGACCCTTTCACTAGCATGAGTTAGTTTGTGACTGTAACATATTATAGATACTTGCCCTAGGAAAAAGGGATTCTTGTAGGTATCTGTTTATGTTTGAACATTTTTTTCATTCCATTAGATCCTATTTATTTTACCAAGACCATAACATAATTTTTTTAACTCACTCCTACATTCAAACTACCTTTCTTTACTAGCATGAGTCAATCTGTCTACATATGCTAACTGTGTTTCCTATAGATGTGCATTAGGTAGAGTTTGAAAAGCTCCTATAGGTACTCATATACGTGTGACTACTATATTAAATTATGAAATTTAAAACTTATGTGAGTTTATATAATTATTTGAGACCAATTTCTATTCTCTCATCATCAATGCATCATGTGCGAATGTTGCACTTTAAGGTTAACTTTTGATCTTTTTGACATTGTAGTTATTGAATATCCTCAATGGAAATTTGATTGAAATGGAAAACATAAAACCATACATTTAGTTTTACTTATTAAAACCTTAATATATTAATACATTATCCATATGCTTGGGTTATAATAGGGAGACTATTAATCCTGTGTAGACTTCAAAGAATTTCACCATGGAACGTCATAGTGTGAGGCAAAACTTGATTCAGATAAGTTAAGGTAAAGTGTCTCAATTGAAAGTTTCTCCTCCTATAGAAAAGGAATTAGGTATATTTTAATATAATGGCCTCAACATTATCACCATGATCCTCTCTATACTCTTAGACTTCAGTGAAGGTTTCAAAGTATCTCAGACATCTTTATATCAACACTACTCAAACTTCTATGGTGTTGGCATCAAATCACTATTGGTAACTATCTATAGGTGGAGATATTCTTTGAATTGTATGTGTTGAGTTTTTTTTCATAATTAATCTCTAACCTTTGGAATATCTCAATCCTACTATTTCCACCCTATAATTCTCTTCATAACCTTGAATCTTCTTATTTCATTAATACTACTGATCAAGGCTTCTATCCTCTTGACTGTAGATGATAGTCACAGGGTTTTTTGAATGTGCTTTTGTCTTGGTCCTTTCACTCCATATAGATTACTCTTGAGACCAAACCTTCTTGGATAAATGATCATCATTCTATGATATGTGGTAAACAACATCACCTTTGATTTGAAAAACAACACTTGAAGATGACCTTTTCAATTATGAAAACATGCCCGTAGACTAGCATTGGAGTCCACTAGAAAAATGAGAGTGATTATAATAAATTATTCACCTTCACACGTAAAAAATAAACTAAAACCTTGAGATAATTATGATAATACTTCTCAATATTATGGACACCACTTGATATGCATAGACTATTCCAAAAGAGAAGAAAATCAGAAGCCATCGAGATGTGCAAGCAGATAGAGTCATCATCCTTCTTAGTATTGGTTCATGAAGCACAATCAACTAAACCTATAACTATTGACATGAATTTTTAATACATGGAGATTATTATCACCCACCAAAATCATTTTATCTAACTCACCTCTTGTTGTCTATACCAATTTGAAACTGGTTGACCTTCTTGACTTGTCTAGGAGAGTGATGGAAAAGTGAGGTCATTTTTTCTCATTTTTAGACTTGTCAAAGCTGCCTGAGAATGGAATTAGACTACAGGGATTTGAAGAGGCACTTTTTGAAGTTTCCCATGTGCCAAAACTATTGTAAATGCCACATAACTGATTGAAACTCCTTGATCTTCTCTTTTCCACATTGAAAATGCAATTATCAGTTCAAAAATGCCATGTTTGACATGCACCTAACATATGATAGGTTGAATTGCTCTTGAAACACTTATATTCTATATGAAACCATAAAATTTCAATAAATGACTCAAAAGGTGACATATAATTACACTTAGTATAAATGAACAAATGTGACAAGGGTGGAAACATAATATTTGACCTTATTAAGATCATGGGACACATTTTACACCCTAAGGGAACCTATGACAAGATTAAAATACATAAGGGTTGAACTAATTTTACTTGTGGTAAATTTAGTCAACAAAATTTTTTGCATGGATTTGTAGCTTTAATTTATATTTAAAAAAATAATTTTTAAATCTTTCCATGTATTTATAAATTGAGATGAGGTGGTGCCCATCCAATCATAAAATATATATTTTTATTTTCCCCTAGGAGAATAAGATTTTGTAAAGATAATAGAAGTTTGAAATTATTAGAAATATTTACTGAGTGTTTAACCTAAAAATGGTGTCTATATTAGGTTTATATAGATTGTATTTAAGGAGTATATATAAATTAAATGGCACAAGGGCGATAATTAGACCTATAAAAATCCAATTAAATGTTAAACACATATAGAAGCATATACTAAATTTATTATGCTGAGATAGTCTGAATATGAAAATTACAACTATGTTAGATATATAAATTAAAAAAGTGAAGTAATTATCTTGTTAAGATGCTAATGCAGTTCTATTTTGGAAAAGGTTGAAAGTAGGAGGGAAAGATATTCTAGAATAATCATTAGAATCTAGTTTTGATGCTTCTGGCTCTCTAGATAGTAATACCAGCCGGGGATGGTTGCATCAATGCTACTGTCTAGGTTTGATGCTAGTGTCATGTATAAAATATCTACTGAAATAGGATATGACCACCTAGATGCTTCTAGGTTTTGCTTCACCTTCACTCTAGTGCATTCGTATCTAAGTCATGGAACTCACTCTTTCTAAAATGGCAAAACCCTAGCTTTCCATCTTCAATGTGACCTTGGAGGAAACTATGTTAGTGGTCACATGGTGTCAAACTAACCCCAATAAACCCTCTATCAAAGGATGCTACCTACATATCCAATACTCTGAAGAGGGCCTTAGACTAATGTAGTTATCCCTTATGTGTTGGTTTGTGTGTGAATCATACTATATATGTAAAGTAAAATAGTGACCTAGCTTGTAACTTATCAATTTAGGCTCTTAGGTTACTCATTTAGTAATTTAAACTTGTATATGTATAATCCCTATGATTGGTATGAAAATAATAAAGTTTTGATCAATTGAATGCCTAATAGAGTGTTTTTGATAAGTTGCCTTGGTCTCTTTGGTATTTTCTAGGTGTTGTTAGATGAAGAATAAATGAGGGTTGATATTGTATATATATCAATCCCCTTGGAATAATAACTCATATTAGATAAATTAGGCCAATAATTAAGAAACATTTCATTTATAAATTAAATTTTAGGGAACTAAACACTTACATTAGGATAAAACCATAACATCGACACTACTATCTAACCTAGACATTAGTGTCCAAAGAGTAAGAGAATAAATATAGGTTCGTAACTTGTAGATATGGAAGATAATTATATTTTAAGCATTATGGGAAATTAGAAGATCTAGGTCATCAACATAAGACTGGTTAGACTAAGAGATATAGGCCAAGGGGTATAAAGATAGAGAAGATGCAAGACTTGTGGAAGTGGGAAAGGTAAAGAATTGAGAGGAATATCCAATATCTGAATTTTCCAAGTGTAAAATATAAAGGTGTTATATAATCAAAAAATATCATATACATTCCCCCCTTTAATCTAGTACTAAAATTACTAGTTTAAAGGAAAGAAATGCATAATTGGGTGTGTATACACACCTTGTATTTGTATGTGCTCAATTCGAGTGATTTCATAGTGACTAACTTATAACCAAGAGCATGTTATAGTATAAAATCAATGAATATAATATGGGTTGAAATTACTTGAAATAGATTTAAATTGAAAGAGTAAGGTTCAAGAGTACACCTATGTGTTAATGTAACCACCTTATTTGTTGACAAGTTGTTTTGAAAAAGATGTATCATTGTAAGGATATAAAATTGAGATTAGGATAAATATAGACAAAAATTTAAGTGCATATATCCAAGTGGAGTTGGAGAGAGAGATAGATTGGAAGGCACATGCCCCCAACTTTGGAGCAAAAGTGAGTTTCCCCCTGATAGTTGAGATTAGCTCAACCATGCAACCTAATGATACTTATAACTTGGTGAGGATGAATAATCAAGTACAATTTGAAAACTTGGTAATATCGAGTAATTTGATCACCTCAACAATACCAAAAAGTGAACCAACTAATGGAGTAGATTAGTTTAATAAAGTCTATAAAAGTTTATGGGGTATCAATATGAAAAAAGTGTGTGATATGGTGATAGCCCATAAAATAGTTTTGGAATATGAAACTAATTTAGATTTTTCAATATTAGGCACATGTTACATATCATATGAACCTTATATATGTCTCATGCTGAAATTATTTATAACAATAGTACCAATGTATATAATTCTTCCACAAATGTGAATTTGAATCATATAACCATGTGCTTTGTCCAATTTAGATAATTGTTTAAGTGTGGAGGACATAATTCCAAAGCATTCCCCCACTATATATGGATAAAGATGAAACTGGTGTAAGCACCAATGTGAATGACATGTTTCCAAAAGATGCCTCCATTATAAATTGGAGATGCTAAATATTGAAAAGGTGTGGAGAGCGTGCTTTCAAAACATGCTCCCACTGAATCTAGGAATTATGAATGTGTGGAATCCATGTCCATGTGACATTCCCCCACTGAATATGAGAAGTGATATAAATATCATATGTTGAATGAATATGGAGAGCATGATTCTAAAGTATGCCCTCACTATAATCTTGAAACTGATATAGGTATTACATATTGAATGGTGTGGAAAACATGCTTCCAAAGCATGGTCCCACTGAATCTGGAAACTATGCCAAGTGTGGATAACATGTCTCTATGGCATGACCCACTAATATTCCCCCATTTAAGGTGAGGTAAATATAGGAATTGGTAGTTACCTCACCTTAAAAAGATAAGACAATTGTATAATATGTGAATGTAACCATGTAGCATATAGAAGGAACATGCCTAGGTAAATGTATCATTAAAGTGCATAGAACCAATGTGATCATATGTAGGCCTAAGATACATGATAAATATCATGGAAATGTACTATATAGTAATAGTATAATTTCAACAAGCCACAAAACACACACACACACACACACACACACACACACACACACACACACACACACACACACACACACACACACACACACACACACACACACACACACACACGAGCACTCAAAAGAAAGTCAAAAGGCAATGGTCTAAAAATATTGAAAATAAGGGGCATGTTCAAATGTTGCATAATTGAAGGGACATGACCTAGTCAAATGTCCATAAAATCAAGAATGACATATTTGATGTCCATACAATAAATAATGACATATAAAAATGTCAATGAAAGCATACATAGGCACAAGGGTCACAAGAAAAGAAGCATATTCAAATGCTCAAATAAGGAATATGATATCAAGGCAAGACACTCAAGGAAATGGATAAACTAAAGCATATGTAACCATCATAAAAATGTCATAATAGTACATGGATTTAACGTGTTGGTAAAATATGTCAAGTGTATAACTTATCAAGTACCATGTGTAAGATATAATCAAGTATAATATACATGTGTAAATACATATATAAACTCAAACATGATAATGTAGAGTGATGATTGAACCATATAACCTGTGTGTATCAAGATCAAATAAGTGGATGCCCCTAATGTCCATATGACATGAGTAGAGGTAAAACTCAACATCTGAAATAGGAATGAACTATGTGTCCTTATATGCTTGTATCACACTCAAGTAAAAGTGTGACACATATACACATGTAGGAGTAACTGAGTATGCCATCCATCAATATGGAAGTAACACATGGATGGCAAGGAACCAATAGAACATGTAAGTGCTGAAAGTATTTTTGGAGTTTTTGAATGTTTTTAATATCTTTGGAATTTTTTAAATCATTTAGTCTAGTAGATCTTTGAATTCAAGAGCTAAGATAATGCATGGTGGGATTTCTTGCTAAAATTGTTTATGTTACATGAGTGTTAAAAGTGTTGTGTTTACTGGTAACTCAATACCATCAATTTTTAATGGTTATCCTTCATATATAGTATATGGAACATGAACCCTTTGTTATCATGATGAAAAATAATACATTATTGTGTAACACTAACAAACTTTCATATCAATCAAACATTATTATCTAAGTTATAAATTCAAATGTGGTTATTAGCTCATGACCCATATTGAAAGGTCCACTACCTTTGGACCATATGAAATGGGTAATATAATACATCCAAGAGACTCTGAAAATGGTTGGAAATATCATAATTTATATATATTATGTCCCAACCACTATAATGTAGTAAGACTACAAGTTGTATCTACAATATGTGCACTGACCTTGAGGTTTAGGTAATGAATTTTGTCAATATTTGTAGTAATGGTTAGGTCTTGGTGCTTTGGTATTTTTGAAGGACTGATATCTTCTAAAAAATGAGAATGGTGTTTACTTTTATGTGTTTTAGACATAATTTTTATATGCCCTTCATTCTTATATTTATGAATTTGGTTTCTCAGTGCTTCACATTGATTTATATTATGGCCTAAAATCCAAAGATAATTACAATGTGGTGCTTTCTCTGAGTAAAATCCTACTTCTAGATTTGTGTATAATAAAAGGTAATGAAATCATTTTATGTTCAAGTAACATAGATAATATGGTGTTTTTAGTATCCTAATAGGGCATGATTTGTAATGTGTGTTGTGAATGATTTTGATAAGACTTCACATTTTTCACATGATGTATTTACATTTGGCACTTATAAGGTTGATTTAGTTATATATTTTCTGCATTTGGGTTTAGTTTTTTAATCACCTAAAAATGACACTTGAGTGCTAAGAGTGTTACTTGAGGCCACCCATCTCTAGTTCAACACTAGACCTATCTTAGGGCCTATTTAAACACTTATCTAGCCTTCATGTAGGACACACACATCCATAAACATTCCTAAAGTAGTACCAGACCCTCACTTTAACATCTTGGATGCTAGTGCCTCACATTATACCACCTAGACACTAGCGCCATAATTTGAATAGCAGTGCCCCACACTATTGTCCTAATTTGTGCACTATTGTCATTTTCCCTCATTTTTTCTCTCAAACATATATCTTTTCAAATGAATAATCACCTATGGGGCATATAATTTTTTTAAGACCTACACAAGCACTAGAATAGTATATATATACATGAATTTTATCCCTCTAACCACAAGATAGAAATCAAATTCAAATTACACAAATAAACTCAGAATAAGTTATGCAAAATTAAGGTTATCAGTCCCTACTCTACCCTACTTCTACATAAAATTATCTATAACATTCCTAAGATTAGATTACTCAAGTTTTTAGTCTCAAGCACATTCAAAGAACTCAATACAACATTCATATTAGCTTTACTTTAACTTGCACAAACATCTAGGTGGGGATAACTAAATTAGGCTTGATCCCTCTTTGAAGTATTGGTATGTAGGCAACTCTCAACATAATGGGGTGTAGAGAATGTCTATCCTACCCCAATAACAACACACTTTGATAATTATTCAAATTTAATGCCATAACAACATGGAGATTTATGGTTTACATATAAAATTAATCAAAACAATTCATCTATAGAGATCCATAATTCATGTGCATAGGAACAGGCTTGGCAGACCCAGACACAGGTGCACTCAGAAGTTTAGAAATTTTTTACATAGAGGACATTAGTGCCAAAATAGGGACACTAGTGCCATATTGTGATACTATATAATTAGGGTGATACTATCCAGGAAGGGTTTTGACACCTGGATCCTATATGCGACACTTAGATGAACCTCTATCTCAATTTGCAACCTTTAAATCTCCTATTTTAGTCACTTTTCATATAATTAATTGTTTATATTATTTATTTATATTTTTATAAAGGTCAAACTGGGTTAATTCTATTAAATATTAGTGGCTATATTTAATGCATATTTCTACCTTGATTTACTATACTTATCCCTATAACAACCTAGGATTTGCATCTATTAAACCCTAAAAAGTTAAAATATTCGGTGAACTTGATTTACTTCAAGCACATTATTTCAAAACTCTAGTGCACCATTAGGGTTTACCTTCTTATTTCCTAAATTCACTCAATTTTTAGTTTACATCCTATCACCATAATTATCATGATGGATGCCATTTTCTAATTTTTAGCATAAAGTCTTGTGGTTTGTATTGCATGCTTATTACCCACCATTTGTAAAAATATGCACATGTATGTTTCTCATCTCATGGATCATATCAGATATTAGCTTATTTTACACACTGGTCTAGCATCTTTTGAGTCCCCTTCTTATGAGGATCATGGTTACAGGGCTCACTTTGAGTTACCTCTAATTAATACTCAATGGTATAGATCTTAGAGGACTCCTTTTCCTCCACCTCCACTTAGAATAATTGCACTCACATCCCACCTATACTACTTGCCCTTGAAAAATAATAGATCCTATGATTCAAGCTATTCTTAGACAACAAAATGCTTCCTCAACCTATACAGAAACAACATAATCCCACCATCCCTCCTCATCCCCATAACACTACAATGGGACCTAGAGATCAACACAGAGCATTTGATATTATGGATTAGTTGAGAAACACACTGGCCAAGATCTCCATATTGGAATTACTTCAATAGGAAACTATTATCAAAGATATTTTTTTCAAACACTAAATCATACATCTTTGCCTTATGACACTAAGCCATCTTACTTTTCATCTATTATGAACACTATCAAGGACATTAAGGATGTTATATCTATTTCCAATTAGGATTTGCCATCATAATTAGTTATTGATCATAATCTACTTCTCTTCATTCAAGCACAAACCAATACCAATGATATTAAAAGAGTTCTAATTGATAGTGGTTCAGGACTTAACATAAGCAACCTCACATTTCTGTAGACAATGGGGGTTGATATAACATTCTATTTAGAAGACAGATAAGAGTATCAAAGGTTTTGATGACATAACTAGACAAACAACGGGTGATATTACATTGCATATTATGGTTGGTCCCAAAACCCTACCTACACAATTTTAGGTGATGCCTAATCATTTGCACTACAAACTATTACTTGGGAGACCTTGGATACATGTTATGGAGATCATACCCTCTACCTTGCATAAATACATCAAATTTTTACATGATAAATAATTATACACTTGTCCAATAGATAATCAACCATTCAGATATTATAGAGTCACTGAGCCTACCACCTTAAGTACATCTTCAAGTGGGACACCTCATGTTCTTACAAAGTCCCCACCTCACAAGATTTTGATTAAGCAAATGGATATATATGAAGTTGGGGAATCTAACAACACTATCCTATTCTAGATCCTTCTATAGAATAATTACCTTTACCCATGATAAAAGAGGACCCTCATATAGTACAATTACCTCCACCCAGGGTAGATGACATGATTGTCAAGACACAATTACCATTACTTTTCAATTTAGAGGAAGTATGCATCTGCAACACTGATATAGATTCCCAAGCCACTAGAGAGGATGATACAACACCCATTGACATTGATGAATACTTATGTCAATTGATCTTCACACTAGTGGGCCCTAAAGAGTATAGAGATGATTCTAAGGCACTCATGCCTTTTTATACACTAAAAACACCACTAGTTCATAGTGTTATAGCTACAAGCCCACCTACTCAGTCATAGTTATAGGCAAATCCCTTCATTCACTTAGTGTATATGGTTACATCTATAGATATGGATCCATTTATATGGATTCAAGTAGGTAGCTCACAAGATAGACCACATCATATTCTATATATATTAATTGACAGAGGATTGATGGCATTACCTATAATTCATCACATATTTGTTAGTACATTATCACAGTAGGAAGGTCAAGCCTTTTGTAATTTTCATAGGCTTACAAGACATGATACATATACATGCTCAAAATTATAACACAAGTTGAATAAGTTCAAAGCTCAAGGCACTATTTATATTATATAGCCTCCACCTCCATAAGTACAGGTACCATGATAGACTTGTCATCAACACAAGTAATCACAAAATGGTCCATTGACTATCCAAATTTTTTTTAGGATAGATACATCGCCAATGTTGATATAGATGAAGATTCTATTCATAATAATTTTACTTTGGATTTTTTTACAACATATATGACATTAGGAAAATGAGCTACAACATGGTATACATTTTCAAGATTTCATAGGACTTATCACACTACTAGTTGTATGTAGCGCCAATGTGGCTAACACATTATTATTTATCATGAGCATGGGCACTCATATATATGTTAAACTTGGTAGTACATGGTTACAGGGGATGGATGCCATAGTTGCATGATCAAATAGATGTTTGACATTCAATCACGATAGCCACATGGTCTGCATTCTACATGATGGCACAAATGAGAACCATAGGTTTCATACATATACTTTGTGTTCTAATGTGGTTTATCCTATGATTACACAAGAGGCATATTACACAATAAAGGAACATGTTATTCAGATGTAAAAAATCTAGATTAATGCTAAGGATAAGGCTACACTAATATATATAACATGGTATGATGATCATGATGATGAGGACTTATTTGAGTTCAGATAGATCCAGTATCTGCAATTGGATGACCTCCCACTTGATCCACCATTTTATTATCCACATTGCATGGATGTGTTCTTGGGTTTATAGATATATTACACTTTGATTATACACTATCTCATTTATTTCTAACATTTACTTGTACATGGTTTCCTGATTTCTTGTTCCTTATACATAGTTCTATTTTCATGTTACTTGTACATAGCTTATATTCAAACAATACAAAAAATATATAACATGTCGAAACATAAAAAACATTCAAATATTTACTAATTTTTTTTAATAGATTGTATGCATTACCATGTTTACATCTCGTATATTTTATAGACATTACATATGCTAGCTATCTTAGTATAGTCAGTTTTTATCATACATACATTGCTTCACTTGTTCTTGTAGAGTATTTGTAGATAAATATAAGACCTAAGTCCACTACACAAATCTAAATTTGATACTATCTACCCATTGGGGGCATATACATAGACACACATGTTCATCATTTGATACATTCTCCCATTTGGTGACATCTGATAAACAATCTCAATTTTTAGGTTACATTTTTCTAAACTCTACATCACAGATTTAACATTATTATATCTTGATATTGATCATCCTACACGTACTCATATTTTTTTTGCTGACTATTGCTACTTTAGACTCAGCTTATGTACATCTTAGCTCTTATACAAATTTGTTCCATATGTTCGTGCATACTTTCATTTCTATCTTTTCTAGTTTAGACTTGATTTTATCTCTATTTTTCTTCTATTCGAGGGCATTTGAATATGCCATTGCTCTATGGATGTATGCCACTTTTTTTTCGTTATATGTATGATTTGGACATGTGCCCATGTCCTTGTGTGTGCCAACCTAATTGTGTATGTAGACATTTTAACATGTCCTTCCATGTGGCTCTAAGCCAACTTGCTTTTTGTTTGTGTATATGGACATTTGGACATGTCCTTATATGTCTTACTTTCTCAGATGTAGAGACATGTACCCATGTCCCTTGTTTTATGGCCCCTTGGCCTACTTTGTATGTCTCATGTGTCTTGTATGTATGATTTCTTGTATGTGTCATGGCCATGAAACTTGTTTCTTTCTTGTTACACACTTTACTTTTAGTTTCCATGAGGGACCTCATGCATCTCCTCTTCCTACTTGGGTACTGTGATGGACATAATGCCCCATCCCCTAGGTAGCTACTCAAGTATAATTAGATTTTCTATTCATATACATTTTTATATCTATATTGATGATCTAGAAGATTTTGAACTTGTCATATGGTTCAAAAGGAAAAATGTAGAAAAGATAAGTGTCACAATGGGAAAGTCGACACATGATAAAAATATAAGGAGTTTATACAATTACTTTTTATATTGAAATTATTTTATTATGTTGTTAATAGGTGTTATGTTACAAATATGGGACCAAACTGACCTTTACCCACATTACCCCGTTATCAATTTTTCCATATAATTATAATAATGTCACGAAGGTATTCTTTTCACATAACCAATTATTTTCACCGTAATTCCTCCATTTTCAAAATATTACTAATACCCTATTTTATTATGGTTATTAATAACCATGGAATATGTTTCAAATTAAATCCAAATTTAATTAAATTCTAATATCCTATTTTATGGTTTTATTAAACCATTGGATAATCTTATGCCAAGTCCCAAATTTTAATTCACCCCACTTCCGCATGGATGGTTATTTAAAAAACCATGGGATATTATTTTAAAAAAAAAAAGGTATATTTGTCCCATTTTGATAAAACCTTTACAACATTCACGCCTTTCCTCATGTGGAATTCCATTTCACTTTGTATGGGAGGTGAATGTGGTTTACATGGGAGATGTTTTAAATTATTTTATCCTCTTACCTTATGTTTGGTGATAAACTCTTAACATGCATGCCTTAAGCCTTACACACCTTTTTATTCCACATAGATCATCCACTTATTGTTTTGCATGGTCGGTAGTTGGTGGGAAGATCATGGTTTTTATTTATGGGAAGAGTTTTATTAAATTAAACATGGTGTTTCAACCTCCCATAATATATGAGATTTTATTCTGTTAAAATTTACATGTAGCTTATTACGGGAGTTTAAGCACACTTCAGGGCAAAGTAGAGATTGTTAGCCAACATTGGCTAAAAACAACTTTATTTTATTTTATATTAAGATTTTTTTTTATATTCTAGAGATAGAGAACAAAGAAGATACAAACTGTATATTTTATTTATAGAGAAAGAATTATGAAAAATATTTGAAGGACATGTCATATAGGTGGAAGTATATTATGTTGGAAAACATAAGTTATTAAATTTAGAGGATTGACCGTGTTTATTTTTACAAAGGTAAAATTTTGGAATAACCTGATTGAGGCCATTTTTACCTATTACAGATGTTTTTAAGCCTATAAAAATTATAGAGAGAGTTATTTACCCATTTTTGAGAAAGAAATTACTTAAAAATCTTCATATGAATAGGGAGATGTTTGCTGATTAGGTTTAGAGTCTTCAATATTTAATTTTTAGTTCTATTATAGGGGACAGGGTTCATTTATCATTATTGTGAGTTGTATTATTAATTACAAATTGATTTTTAATGGATCAGATTATTATTTAGCAATCTCAGGGATGTAGCCAATTGATTAACCTTGTAAATAACCTTTGTTCTCTATTTTATTTTTAGTTTTCCATTAGTATATTAGTTTTAAATTATTATTGATATTTAGAATTTAATTACTAAAAATTAATTAAGAGATTATTCAAAGAGATAAAATATGAAGGGAATGTTTTTAATTGAACAACAAATTTATATGAGTTTAAAAAATACTCATAATCAAAATTGTTGCAGACAATTTACATTCCAAATAAAAGTCATTTTTTTTAAAAATAAATTTTAGAAATTGACATATTATTAAAATCCATTTTAAATAAAACAATATTTATTAGCAAGGGATAATTACTATTTAGGGATCAGTTTGGTATCAAATCAGTTGATCAACAAGATTTAATAGTGTGGTTTACTTGTGGTTAACAATTTACTATTTGATAATTATTGCAATTGGTTTAGTTGTGTGCTGAATATAGGAATAAGTGAACTATGGGCATGTTGTCAAAATAGGAAAATCTTGATGAGCTTGAGTCATATAATCAATAGATTCAAGAAGAGAACTCTCTCATGAGATCAAAATTTTATTCCTTGAAAGAGGAAGTTGAAAGGTTGAAAACTGAGTTGCAAGCCAAGGATGAGCTCTTGAAAAGACTACAGAATGGTGAACAAGTAAGGATTTGCCTTCTACATCAGATGCAAAAACCATGATGGACGAATGCACTATAAGTGAATGTGAGTCACCAATTAATTTTCCTTCCTTTGATGAATTTAGTAATAATTATTTTGGTAAATTTGAACAATATACAAAAGGAATAGGCTCAAAATTACTTATTAAAATATGATTTAATGGAAAAGGCCTTGAAAAAGATGGCTAAGGCACTACTAACATCATTTAGGTAGAGGATAGATCTCATTTTGTAGGTTTGGGATATACTAGTGTGAAAATAGAAGCTGGAAAAAATTTTAGAACCGCAAAAGGAAGATAAGATTCCAACAACACAGTGTTCAAGTCATTAGTCCTATAGAGTGATAGCATGAAGAGAAAAAGAAGTCCATCCCCACAAAAATATGGTGTTCTGTGCAGACATGATTTGAGAAAAGTTAACATTATTACACCTTCTCATACTTGTACTAATCTCAAAAAACTTCATAAATATTCTAATTTATATTTCAACTATGAAAATAAGGACTTATTATCATAGAATTTTTGGTTTAAATATTAATATAGTTTTTGTGGATTAAATAATCACTATGTTGCCTTATATTGGAAAATAAAACTAGCTCTTAGGATGTTTATGTTTTCTAAAGAGAAATAAATGTGTAAAAATCATTTTACTAATTGTAATATAAGTGGTCACCAAAATAATAAATGTTGGGTATTGTATCCACAACTACATCCTAAGTATTGCAGGAAGACATCCATGAAGAATGTTACATTCGTAAGTAAATAAGAATTTATTTCAAATCCAATAGTTTCTAATATGACCCATACAGATACTCAGGTATTCACTAAGAAAATTAAACCACTTAAATAGAAAAATGTGATAAAATGGGTTGGTAAGCAATTCCTTAATTTCATGTTTGCATAGCTGTAATATTTTATTAGCATGTAAAGGTTCAAAGTAGTTTTGGGATTCCATTAAAAGGAATATAGTTTGGTTTTGAACATATATTTTTGGAGCTACCAATTGTGAGAAAATATGAGTGACATGTTTATCATACTTGGATTATTTTCTCATATTTGTGGTTTTGCTAAGCTCTATATTTTTCTCTTAAATAAATTTTTGAGTCCCTGATGCATTGGTAAAAGGGATTAATTCATGTTTAAACTTAGAGATATTCTCAAATGATTTGAGCTTTGAAATTTGGTTTATTGGAGTGACTTGTAGAGAAAATCCAAGGGATAGGTTTATCATACTTAGATTATTTTCTCACATTTGAGTTTTTATAAAAACTTCATTTTTAAACCTTGATAACAGTATATGCAGATTATATGGGGCATGATCAGTATGTCTAGTTTGAGATAATTTGTAGTTTAGTATATATGTTATCATTTACATTATGTAAAAAGAGGCTTATAAGACCCTTTTTAGGCACCATATATAATTGTAATATTTTTACAAACTTTTTTTAGCCATGCATGATATTTGAATATTTATAAGTTCATCATTCATTTGTAACTGTCAAATATGGTTACAATTAGCATGAATAATTATTACACTAACAAAATGGTTTGTATTTTCACTTAGTGATCATTTTGAAATGATTGGTAGATTCACCATTTTATAGATTGGACATTTGTATAGGGATTTTGCTTATATCTATAATTTATTATTGGATACATATTTATTTTACTAGCATTTCAAGGATTTAGTTTGATTTTTGAATCATTACCATGATATTTTGTAGTGATTTTTTTAAAAGTGAACCATTTGAAGATTCAATGAGTGACTTGACCTTTTGGAGACCAAAAGGGTCTTATTGGGGAGGTTTGATCCAGAAAAATTTTCACTTGTCATATGGTTCGAAAGAAAAAATGTGAAAAAGACAAGTGTCACAATGGGAAAGTTAACAAATGGCAAAAATATAAAGAGTTTATATAATTTATTTTTATATTAAAATTATTTTACTATGTTGTTAATGGGTGTTGTGTTGTAAATGTGGGACCAAACCGACCTTTACTCACATTACCCCATTATCAACTTTGCCATCTAATTCTGTTCATGCCATCGAGGTATTCTTTCCACATAACCAATTATTCCCACCTTAATTCTTCCATTTTTAAAATAGTACTAATATCTTATTTTATTATGATTATTAATAACCATGGGATATGTTTCAAATTAAATCCAAATTTAATTAAATCATAATATCTTATTTTATGGTTTTATTAAACCATTGGATAATCTTATGCCAAGTACCAAATTTTAATTTACCCCACTTCCACATGGATGGTTACTTAAAAAACCATGGGATATTGTTTTAAAAAAAAAAGGTACCTTTGTCCCATTTTAATAAAACCTTTATACCATTCATGCCTTTCTCTTCATGTGGAAATCCATTTCACTTTGCATTGGGGGAAAATTTGGTCTACATGGGAGATGTTTTGAATTCTTTTATCCTCTTAATTTATGTTTGGTGTTAAACTCTTAACATGCATGTATTAAGACTTAGCCAACTTTTTATTCTATGTGGATCATCCACTTGCTTTTTTCATGGTCGGTGGTTGGTGGGAAGATCATGGCTTTTATTTATGGGAAGAGTTTTATTAACAAAAAAACATGGTGTTTCAACTTCCCATAATATATGAGATTTTATTCTGTTAAAGTTTGCATGTAGCCTATTATGGGAGTTTAAGCATACTTCAGGGCAGAGTTGAGATTGTTAGCCAAAATTGGCTAAAAACAACTTTATTTTATTTATATTGATAATTTTTTATATTTTGGAGACAAAGAACATAGAAGATACAGATTGTATATTTTATTTACAGAGAAAGAATTGGAAAAAATATTTGAAGTAGGGACATGCCATACAGGTGGAAGTCTATTATGTTAGAGAACATAAGTTATTAAATTCAGAGGATTGACCGTGTTTATTTTTACAAAGGCAAAATTTCGGAATAGCCTGATTAAGGCCATTTTTGCCTATTAAAGAGTCTTGTAATCCTATAAAAATAATAGAGTTATTTGACCATTTTAGAGAAAGAAAGTACTTGCAAATCTTCAGAAGAGACATTTTCTGATCAAGTTCAGAGTCTTCAATATCTAGTTTTTAGTTTTATTACAGGTGACGGGGTTCATTTATTATTATTATGAGTTGTATTATTACTTAAAAATTAATTTTTAATGGATCAGATTGTTATTCAACAATCCCAAAGATGTATCCAATTAGTGAACCCCATAAAAAATCTTTGGTCTCTATTATATTTTCAATTTTTTATCAATATCTTAGTTTTAAATTATTATTGATATTTGAAATTTAATTACTGGAAATTAATTAAGAGATTATTCAAAAAGATAAAATATGAAGGGAATGTTTTTAATTGAACAATAGATTTATATGAGTTATAGAATACTCATAATCAGAATTATTGTAGATAATTTACATTCTGAATAAAAGTCAATTTTTTTTCAAATAAATTTTGGAAATTGAAATGTTATTAAAATCTATTTTAAATAAAACAATATTTATTAGTAGGGGCTAATTACTATTTAGGGATCAATTGATATCCTTGTGAATGTTAGATCTAACATACATTATATACAAAAATTTATGCTCAAATTATCTTACATTCCAATGTTATGTATGCACATTATATTGGTTATTATGTAGATATCATAGATGCTCTAACTATCACACATTTTGCAGATCTTTTTATTTTAAGGACAGTTCTTGCACATGTAAAATAATTCTCTTCAAAAGAGGGGGCATTCATAGGGATTTATCACTGAGATCAAGCTATCCAAATGCACTCAGAGTATAATTTTCAACACACATGCACAAAATATAGAAATTAGTTTCAAAAAAACATAATGGGAAATAGCGACATATATATTGGTTTTTGTTACACATAAATCAAAATATTTGGACATTAATGCCCAAATTAGGAAACTTGTGCCATAGGGTGTTACTAACTAAGATATGGTGCTACTGTTTAGTAAACTCAATTTCAAAAAATTCTAGATTAGCTAGAAAAGTATAGTAGGTAGAATCTAGGTTTGCACATGTTCAATTATAAATTACTAGTTTTAGCTCAAATTCATACTATTTTTATTAGATGGGGGCATCCTACATCACATGATAATTCTTATTTTAGTTTAGATACTAAGATATAAATTATTTTAACTCAATACATAATCCATATACTCAGATATTAGTTTTGGGGGTATGTACATGACATTATTTTCATATACTCACTTATACACCAATTGATCAGATGGAATGACAAACTCCATGTCATATCTACATTATACACATCAAACACCATGTTCTAGGTTACACGCCAAATTAATACCTAAATCCATTAGTAGTGGTTGGCATTCCCAAGTGGCCTAAAGCTACCTAATATTATCGAGTGGATGTAGAGTCGACATACATAGTTCTAATTGTAGTTACATATCTCTAGTTACATCACATGGCTCCAATTTAATATTCATCTATTACACACAGGTAGGCAATGATGAAGTCACAGTCTACTTGAGTTCTTGAGTTACCTACATGAGAGGGTTGGAAACACCATTAGTCTAATCCAATCTATTCATAGGTCATGATCCATCAAGAAAGGGTGGGTAATGATGGAGTCAAATCTAGATTAAGTTCTTGAGCCACTCACACATGGGGATTGAAAAATCCATCATTTCAATCTAAGTTATTCAATAATTGATCACTATCTACATGCACACACATAGGCTACCACCAAGTTTATGCATTTTTTTGTGTACCCAGTGAGGTGTATTCATTCCTTTCCTCTTTATTTTTTATTTATTCAGTTTTGTCTTTTGATTTTGATATCTCTTATGTAAATACTGATCTATGTACATTTCATTTAAAACACATGTAATGGAGCATTCTTCACATACTTAGATATAGATTCATGGGCGTCACCTCTTAAATAAGTCCAAATACGCTTCTTTTTCTTTTATCTTAGTCATTTCACTTTGTTTTATTTTTAGAATAAAGCGGGGGGAATGTAATCACCTAAAGATGATAATTGAGTGCTAAGAGGGTTACTTAAGATCACCCATCCATAGCTTAGCCTTAGACCTATCTTAGGGTCTATTTATACACTTATCCAACCTTTGTGCAGGCCATATAGGTACCTAAACATAACTAAAATAGTCATAGACCCTCACTTTAACATCCTAGCCCCTAGTGCCTTAAGTTCTACCACCTAGACACTAGCTCCATAATTTGGACAGTAGTACCCCATGGTGCTAGTGTCTTAGTTTGGGCACTATTGTTGTTTTCCCTCCTTTTGTATCCAATAAATATTTTTCAAATGAGAAACCACCCAGGGTTGGCCTAGACCTATTTTAATACCCATAAAAGCATTAGAATAGTATACATACATGAATTTTATTCCTCTAACCATTAAATATAAATTAGATGCAAATTACAAAAACAAACTCAGAATAAGTTATGCACAATCAAGGTCATCAATCCTTATCTTGCCCTACTTCTGCATAAAACCATCTACAACATTCCTAAGCTCATATTACTCAGGTGTCTAGTCTCTACACATTTAAATCACTCAAGCTGACATTCATACTAGCTTCACTTACACTTGTACCATCATTTAGGTGAAGAGTACTACATTGGGCTTGATCTCTCTTTAGATTATTGGTATGTAGGCAACTCTCATCATAGCAGGGTGTTGAGAATGTCTAGCCTACCCCAATAAAAACACACTTTTCTACTTGTGTCAATTATATTCCATAAAAACATGAAGGTTTAGGTTCTGCATATAAAATCAATCAAAATAGGTCATCTAGATATTTAAAACTCATGCACAAAGGAATAGGTTTGGTAGACCTAGACACAGGTACACCCAGAAGCTCAGAATAGTTCTACATAAAGGACATTGTGCTAAAATAAGACACTAGTGCCACATGGTGCCCCTTTCTAATTAGGATGATATTATCGAAGAAGGTTTTTGACACTTGGATCCTATGCGTAGCACTTAGATCAACTTTTGTCTCCGTTTTTAGCCTCTAGATCTTCCATTTTAGTCACTTTCCATTTAAGTACTTTTTTACATTATTTATTATTATTTTTAGAAAGGTCAAACTAGGTCAATTCTATTAAAAATCAATGGCTATATTTATTGTATATTTCTACTTTGATTTATTATACTTAACCCCTTAACAACCTAGGATTTACATCTATTAAACCTTAAAAAGTTAAAATGAGTTTATATGTGTTAGGGCCTATAGGCTCAAACAAGTTATGTGACAAGTGATCAAGTGGATCAAATTTTAAGTTTCACATTTTCTCATGTCATATCATAGGTTGTATTCTCATCACTATCATAATAATATGAAACATGGCCATCATTTTGTTTAATATTGACTAATAAAGCAAGATCAAAATTTGGGGGTGCTTGTAGTTTTTCTTGATCTTTTGTTAATGGTTCTTTTTCCTTATGCATATCTATGTGTACCTTAGATTTTAATGCCTTATTTGTATATGGATATAAATGAGCCATTGTAATTGGCTCATATATTTCATACGTATGTACATGTTCAATAGGAATGGACTGTTTATGTGGTACCATTGTAGGGATGCCTTCAATTTTTAAATGTATCATTTTTCAAAATTTGAAAGGTAAATCATCGTCAGGCATGGATAATAAGGCCCCCTCATTTATGAATTTTAAACATCGATGAAGTGTAGATGCGATAGCTTCTATTAAATGTATCCCAAGTCTACCCAAAAGTAAACTATAATGTAAGGATTGAAACATGACTTAAAAAGTAGTTGAAATTATTTCTGGTCCTAACAACACATCAAATGTAGTTTTCCCAACTAGAGGGATATGTAAATTGTCAAACCCTTTTATGTGCATAATAATGTTTTAAAAAAATCTTGTGTTAATACCCGTAGTGGTTAAGAATTGCATGCTATAAATATTTAGGACTAATCCATTTGATGAATAATGTAAATTAATAGATATAAGTAGTGGATCCAGATATGAGATCAAGAGAAAAGGCATACACAAAACCAACATAATATATACTTGGGAAAATATCAAAGACACACAAATATTATTCATATTATGATAAACTAACAAGTAATCAATACAATCTTTCTTCCTCTCACTTCTTCTCAATCAATCTTCACATAACCTGGAAATGTGTTCTCCACATTTTCTCATTTGTCTTAACTCTCTCTTTTTCATTGCATATATTATAATATAAACTCTTTATTATATACATAAGGTAATTTGACCATTATAATGTGATCTTTTCCAACCACCACATTGATGGGTCCAACCTCTCCAAAGGTCATTTAATATATTTTATTATTTATTTGCATGAGGATAAACTCATAATAGGTAATAAAATATATTATTATTTAACCAATATAATTTAATATATTAAGGGTACATAAATAAAACCACTTAACAATTAATTGTTCTAACACTCCCCCTTAATGTTAAGTGGGGATACATGCCATAATTACCTTTTAAAAAAGAAGTTATACTCCATGAACCATCCACATGATGAGTTTTAGTAGGTAACAACGTAAGGAACGTACACTTTATGAACCATCCACATAATGAGTTTTAGGAGGTAATAGATGAAGGAAGCATCCTTCATCATGTCATAGTTATCTTTAAATAAATTATGCTATGTAAACATAGTCACCTAAAGGTATGACACTGTTTAACTATAGATATCCAAAGGTATTACACTATGTAACTATAGTCACATAGTCACCTTTAAAGGATTTACACTATACACCCATAGACACCTAAAGGTTTTGCACTATGTTCCCATAGGAACCTTTAAAGTAATTACACTCTATTACCATAAACCACTTAGATTGAGTTTAGGGTATCATGACTTTGAGACTACATCCCACAGTGAGAATACATCTCATAATTTCTTATTAATAATCAACCAAGTATATTGAAGTCTTTTATAACATAAAGAGCTCCATGCTATTATGTATTGGGTACAATGTATAATTTCATATGAAGTTTACCAAAATCACATAAAGTGATATATTGCAATGCTTTACAATGAGATTAAGTATAAAGAGATAAAAAGAAACACATAACTCACACGGTTGTTAGAAAGTGACATTATCGTGCACACTCCTCCTCAATGGAAACTTAGATAGACCCCACATTGAATAAAATTTAATAGGATTTACTTTGTTGGTTTTGCATTGGATTTTTCATTATTATTGTACAACTTTGACTATCACCAAGAAGGGTGGTATAATGAGGAACTTCCACACAACGCTTTTCTATCATCCTTCATAGCCACAAGGCTTCTTTAACAACTTTCACATGAAGTGCTCAGAGTGATAGCACCTACACCAAACACAAACACATATCTAGAATTAGACTCATCATAGTATGGTTAATATCATAATAACTAAATACATTAGTATAATCAAATGAATAATAATATAAATCAAAATTTATAGTTCCTTTTATATACCATAATATCTATTTTGCTAATTTTTAATGATCTAAGTATGTATATTACATGAATATGGAAGAAACACCCACATCATATGCAATATATATCTTAGTAAGGTTAGATGAATAAAACTACTAACAATATTAGATCAAACTTAACACAAACTTCAATAGAAGTAGATGTAGACTTACAATCAAGTATGTTAAATTTAACAAGAATGTTATGTGACACATATATAATAAATTCACTTATAATATATTATTAAGTTAGTCAAATTTTATATATCTTATTAGGAATAACTTATATTATAATTTGAGTCATGAAGATTTATTTTTCCTTTTAAAGTTGACACTATAATTTCGCATTGTATACTAAACCAACACAAAAAAAAAAATTAAAAAACAAACTTTTTAATGTGTTTTATACTTGATTTTTCAATAAAAATAAATATTCTAGTGAGTGAACAATAATATATACTTAGTAGATTGTAGAAAAATTCAAAAATTACAAAGAAATGGAACAAAAGTGAAAGTTGTAAGTGTTGCAAGTGTCACAAAGTGTTGCAATATAACTTAACACTACAAACATAAATGAAGCTTAAAATCAAACAAAGAACCATCCCAATGAATCCAAAAGGTGAAAAAAACCTAAAGATTGATAGATCACATGACCATCTTCGACAAAAAAATTGACAAGTCAAATAAATTAAGTATCGAAAGTGTCGTAAGATTCACACATGAGAGATTTTACATGGCTAATTTTTTTTTTTTAAACTAATTATTTTAAAATAAAGTATTGATAGCAAAAAAAAGAGAATTGGGATTTGAACTCTAGACCTTGGATATACAAGTGTTATCTAAAATTGGATTGGCCAACTCCCCTTTGTCCACACAAAAGCTTTTACATGCAAAATACTATTTTTAAAACATATTTTGTTTATTATAATTTTTTAAATCAAAATATTAAATGTATGTAAAAAATAAATATTTGTTGATTGTATAAAGAAAATAATTAAATATTTTTCACTTTCTTTAAAAAACACAACTCAGTAAATGGAGGACCCACCATAGTGCTTGCATCGAAAAGGTATTTATTAAAAGCAAAGATTTAATAAATACTTTTTAAAAACTATTAGTAAACATTATATTTTTATTTTCATGGTAGGAGTAAAATAATTGCACACCTGTAGAAGTTGGAAGTAGCAGGGGAACTCAAGGAGATTAAACTAGGTCTTGGAAACTCCTTAAACACCTTGCATAGGACCTTTGATGCATTTACCAAGACTAGATATGAGGTTAAGAGTTAAAAAATAACTGAGTCATACAATGGTACCCATGGATGAAGGAAAATAACTAGATCTTGAAGGAATGCCCCAGGGAAGTCTCCAAGGAGTTTTAGAACACTAAAAACTAAGAAATAATCTAACAACATTCAAAGGAGACTACAAATTGACTAAAAAATATTTTTTGATAGAAATTTTCATTTAGGGGGTCATACAAAGCCACTTATGGAGAGAATAAAAATTAAAAATAAGCTTTTACACTCCTCTCAGGGTTTAGAGTGGTATTTGAACACCCAATTTATCTGATTTCTTCCTTCTAGACCATAAAAAGATAAAAAAAAAATGTAAGAATTATTTTTTTAAGAATTTTCTACCTCACAGTTTGTATGAAGACACTTGGAAGGAGAGAAAAAATTTGAAATCACCTCTAGTGGTCCAAATCAGGGGAAGTAAACATCAAAATGCATGGAAATGGTCAAACAAAGCCAATGGAGGGTTTAGAATTGAGATTTTATGCCCCAAAACTAAAAATATGCTAATTTTTATCTTTCATATACTAAAAAAATAGATCTAAGAGGAGAGAAAAATTGAAAATCTTCAAAAATTGCCTTAAAGGCTCTATGGAATCTTAGAAAGGCTAAGAGACTGATTTTTGACTAATTTAAGTGCCAAATATCAATAAATAATCTTAAAAATAATTTTTATTATCGGATCTTTAGGTAGAAGATCATACCATAGTTTATGCAAGTCCTCCATAGGGTTGAAAATGACCTGAAAATGGATCTAGTTGGTCAGATCTATCAAATAATGCTTGAAGTGCACAGCTTATGAACTTGATGAAGTGAGAAGCCCAACAACACTCTCATGAATGTGCCATAGGATCTACAAGTGAATTTGAACAAACATGAGTTAGAACATAGCTCAACAAGCCTAATCTACAACCTTGTTGTTTGATCACCACATCACTCGCTCTAATACCATAATAAATAAAGAAAAATAATGCATATGAGCAGTGAATCTAGATATGAGATCAAGAGTAAAGGAATACATGAAACCAATACAATATATATGTGAGAAAACCTCCAAGAAATAAAAAACTCACAAAGATTATTTGTATTATGATAAACTAACAAGTACTCAATATAGTCTTTCTTCCTCACTTCTTCTCAATCAGTCTTCACATAACTTGAAAATATGTTTTTCACATTTCCTTGTTTGTCTCAATTTTTTTTTATTGCATCTTACAATATAAACTCATTATATAGGCAAGGTAATTTGACCATTATAATGTGACATTTTCCAACCACCACATTAATGACTCCAACTTCTCCAAAGGTCATTTAATATATTTTATTATTTATTTACACAAAGATAAAATCATGATAAATAATAAAATATATTATTATTTAACCAATTTAATTAATGTATCAAAAGTATATAAATAACACAACTTAACCATTAATTGTTCTAACACCATTATCAAGGAGAACTCTTTTGATACATTTACTTTGTATTATTACTTGTATGAACAAAGACAAATTTTGGTCAACAATATATTTGGATGGTAAATTTATTTGATTAAAGGTGGTGAACTTGTTGTTCTTAAGATCCTTCATAATATCTACAAAATATACAAGCTCAAGATCACTTGGAACTTATATCTTAAGCAATACCTCATATAAAATATCTTTATAGACATTATACTGCTTTATAAGCTCAAGGATTGAATTTTTTTCATGCGTATTACTTAATTGGTCAATAATATTATATCCCTTAGATTTTATTACAAGATTAGGTTTAGGAAGCACCTATTGTATATTAATAGGTGGAAATATGGGTTTAACAACCTTACCTCTTTGAGTAATAACAACATGGACCACAAAATCTAGTAAAAGTTGTGGGTGAATAATGGGTGTGGGATGGTAGTTGTCATTTGAATAAAATATAGGTAAGAAAAATGGTTAAGAGCATGCATGTTGGTGCCTAGATATTGGTTCTATAAAGTTTTAAAATGAGTTTTGAAAAGAGATTAAGTGTTGGGTTTGCTTAAAAACCCTCTCCTTATTGGCACAACTTTGCTTATAAGTTTTGAGAAGATAAGTAATGTAGCAAACCATAACTACTATGACATATTTCCAAAATGGATAATAGAGGAATCCATGTTACACATAGTTTATGATAATCAAGGATCATCAATAAAAAAATTAGAAAATCTTAAGTGACCTAGGGTTTGATGTTCAAATATTAGGTTCACCAAATGTTTAACCTTAAAATGGTGTCTAGATTGAGGTTATCTAGATTGTATTAAAGGGGCATATAGAAATGAAATGAAATAAGGGTGATAATCATATCTATATTAGTCAATTAAATTCTAAACTCAAATATAAGCATATAATATATTTATTACATTGAGATAGTCTAAATATAGAAAGTACAACTATGCTAAATATATAAATGACAAATAAGTGAAGTATTTATCTTATTCTAATGCTAACTCAGTTCTATATTTGAAACATGATTAAAGCAGGTGGGAAGGAGATTCTAAAAAAATCATCATATTTTAGTTTTAATACTTTTAGCTCTCTGGGCAGTAATGTCATCTTGGGATGATTGTATCAACACTACTGTCTAGGTTCGATTCTAGTGTAATGTATGTAATATCTATTGAAACAAGATGTGACCACTTGGATGCTTTTGGGTTTTACTTCACCTTTGCTTTGATCTATTTAGATCTATTTCATGGATAGTTTCTCCTTGTGAAGTGACAAAACCCTAGATTTTCATCTTCAATGTGACCTTAGGGGAAAATGGGTTAGTGGGAATACGGTGTCAAGCTAGCCCCAATGACCCCTCTATCAAAGGATGATACTTACATAGTCAATACTCCAAAGAGGGCCTCAGACTGATGTAGTTCTCTTTAATATGTAGAATTGTGTGTGAATCATATAATATATGTAAATCAATTATAACAGTAACCTACCATGTAGCTTGGCAAATCAGGGTCTTAGGTTACTCCTTTAGTACTTCAGACCTATAGAGGTGTAGTCTTGATGACTAGTCTAGAAATAGTAAAGCTTTGATCAATTAAATGCATGATAAATTACTTTTGATAAGTTTCCTTATTCTCTTTAGTCTTTTCTAGGTGTTGCTAGGTGAGGAATGGACGAGGGTTGATATTGTATTTATATCAATCCCTTTGGAGTAATAATTCACATTAAAGCACTTAGGCTGACCATTAGGATACATTTCATTTTCAAATTAGATGATTTTATGGCACTGAACACTTGTGTCAGGAAAAGATAGTAAAATTAATGCTACTATTTGACCTAGACATTAGTGTCTAAGGAGCAGGAAAACATGTACATGTTTAAAACTTGTAGAATGGAAGATAAGTACATTTTAAACATTCTAGGGAAGATATAATACCTAGGTCATCAACATAATACTATTCAAACTAAGAGATATAGGCCAAGGGGCACAAAGATAGAACAAATGTGAGACTTGTAGAAGCATAAAAGTTAAATAACTGAGAGGAATAACCAAGGTTTGAGTTTGCCAATTGTACAAGACTGAGGTGTTATATAATCACAAAATATCATCTATAGTGAGTTATATTATTTTTGATTTCTTGGTTTTTTATGTGATTTATTAGATATTTGATGAAATTAATTAGTGCATTAAATTTATGGTGCAAATTACAAATGAGTTAGTTTGAGTTTTCCACTATTTAGACTAGTTTTTGGTAAGAGATTTTGCTATAACATTGATTTTATATTGGATTGTGAAATTTAATTTTTTTATATCAAATATAAATTATTCATTGAGTAAATGTCATAGAATTTGTTTGCAACTAATTTTTCCTTAGAATATTAATTGCATTCATCTAAAATTGATTAATAACTAGAATTATGTGAATATTGGCTGAATAACATTGTGAGTTTAGAAATTGATTCATTTGAAAGGTTATCTCTATTAAGCATAGAAATAATTTTATTTTCTTCTCTAAACTATTGGTGTAGGTATTTAATACACATATGTAATTCACCTTGATTATGTGGATAATTAGGTTTATGAGGTCATTATGATATCATCATGATGTCATCATGTAATTATGAGTGCATGGGGTCACATAGTGAGCGGATGGGGTCATCCATCCCACTTGGTCCCCTGAGTGCCTAGTTCACTCATGTCACTTTTCCATTGTGTTCCCTTAGTGCTCTCTCTAACCATAGTGGAGGATCCCACCCACTCACCTTGTCTGGATGAGTCATCCTACACTCAACCATCGCATTTATTGGCATGTCCTCCAAGGCATTGTGGTGGATTGTCTGAGAAAGAGAGATATTGCTCTTGTGTATACTGTGAGGAATATAGTGTACTAGATTAATCGTAGTGAGTTGTGTTAGTTGTGAGTGATAGAGTTGTATAAACCCCATGATTTGTACACCTCTATTATTGAATACAATCTATTACAATTTTTACTCATCCTTTATTTTTTGATTCAATAGTTATGTGTGTTCACTCTATAGTCACCAGTCTTAGATGTTTGATTCTAGACAATTCTCACATGGTATCAGAGCTTCAGGGTTGGTAAATGAATACCGATTTCTTTCTATTATTGTTAATAAAAAATATCAAGTAGTTTTTTGTTTTGTATTCTCTATCAAATTGTTAAAGGATGAATTTAGAATATTTTTGTATTGATCTATTATCATTTTCTTTCATTTGCATTGTATTGGCATTTTCCTTGTTTTTGGTGTATTTCTCAAGTTAACAAGCAGGTTGAAAGTGAATTTGAAGAGTTTTTGTGTCTAAGTTTGAGGTTTTCTCTAGACCTTTGATTGAAGCTATCTTCTTCCAACAAATCCTCTTTTGATGCCATAAACTACTAGTTTTGCTACTAGTATAGGGCCCCTATTCAAGTTTACAACCCACTTTATTGAAGGACACCACTAGAATTCAAAGAAATTGGTGGATTCACCTTGTAGTTGCCAATTCTAGTTTTCTACAACTTGCCAGTTCTTGCATGGAGTCATCAACAGCATAAGCTTGGCACCATTTTCTACAAAGTGGAAGGCTATTACTCAATTATTCTCTTAACCTACTCTCTCACTAGTAATCTTCTATGAAGACATGGTTCAACATGACTAAAACAACATGGATGTCTTGTTGAAAGCATTCATCACTGCCATTGGCACTCCCTCACCGTTCTAATACTTTTGACACCATCAACCTCCATTCATGGTCAAATATTCTACCAACAAAATCAAGACTCCCATTTTAACACCTCCTAAGCCTCTTAATGGCCCTCACAGCCTTCTTTGCCTACCATTTAACTATTCATAGGACTACAAATCTTGTCTTCTTTCAAGAACCTTTGGATCTCGACCTTTCTTTGAGCTTGAACCCTTTTGGGTTGGCAATGAATGATAGTTTGGTATGTGTTCAAGGCTATCATTTAACTTCCCATCATGTACTCATTAGACCATTTTTGGGTTCCAAAAACCATGTTCTATGCATATTGGTAATATCCTCCATTGTACTCCTCTCGACCACGTTCTTTTTCACCACTCATCATGTTTTTTAAAATCCACCCATAATTTCTTAAAACCACATTTTTTTTCACAATATATTTTAACAAAAAAGGGATCATGCTTATTATTTGACATCTTTCAAGTATTGAAACTTTTAAATTGTAAAAATCTTGCGACAAAGTTTTGTAGTGGGGAAAAAACCTTCATGGGGACATAATGATTTAAGGCCATTAGGGAGGGGGGAGGGCATTATGAAAAGTGGAAAAAATGGATGGGGTTATTATAATGTGGGGGACATATAAATGATAGAGATAATTATGATTGGGGTCCTTATTAGTGATTGGGAGCATTATGAAAAGTGGCGAGCATGAATGGGGTTATTGTAATGTGGAGGACATATAAATAGCAAAGATAATTATGACCAAGGTCCTTATTAATAGTTGGGGATAATATTTTTGATTATTTTTATATAAAAAAATATATTGTAAAGGAGATTATTTCATTGGTTTATAAACTTTCCTCATATTTTTCACGTAACAAAAATGAAGGTTGAGGCCCAGGTTGGTAGCAGGCTAATTCCCCCTCAAAATCTGAACCATTACATTCTATATTTTGTGTTGATTCCTACGAGTGGATGGAAGGCTATTTAACCTCTTTATTTGGTCATGCATTTAAAGTTTTTGTGTAAATTTAATTTAAATAGGTCATTAATGATGAGAAATATTATTAGCCATAACTTTTGCTTGGTAACTCAGATTTGAATGTCACTTTTTGAAAAAGTTATTTATTTTTTGTTCCCATTCCATCGATCCTATTTTTATTTTAAACACACTAAAGTTATAAAGTGCCATATTTAGGGGAGTTACCTGTGCTATGGGCCCTACTACTTTTTGCATTATACATTGTGCACTTATTACTCAAACGTGGATGCATTTTTGACTGTGTTTAACATTCCCATTCTAAGTGTGCATTATCCCTCATAACTTCATCACTAATTGCTTACTTGGACACATTCTTGGTTGTGCCCAATGTCCCATTCATGAGCATGCTTTAGGGGTTCATTATAGAGAATCTTGTGCAATTCCTTAGTGTCTTCTCTTGGTCATGACTCCATTTGAGAGACTCTATAGGAGGAAGGTTGAGTCTATGCCAGTGGTCTTTCTTGGGAAGACCAATTATGCTTCATGACATGTGTACATGAAATGTCCACTTACAAATCAAGAACTTATTCCATTCTTATATGGATAGATTCCTACTCTTATTGACACAGGTCAATATGATGATAGGGTTAACTCTTATGACTGTGTTTATGGTCACTTATTGATACACATTTTATGGGATCTACACCACCATGTAGAGCACATAGAGTGTTCCTCTACTATTTGGATCACTTTTTAGAGTCTTTTTGGTGATCCTACTAAGATTCATATCTCTCCTCCTCCTATTATCTCTTTTGAGACTATTGTAATCTCTCCTCCTAATTCTATTTCTTATGATGATATATTTATCATAGACATTGCTCTTTCTTTTATCGAGCCACTAATACAGGATGAGATTCTACTAGACCTTAGTTTTCTTATTATAGATTTTACTTTCATTCCTATACTAGATGTTGTTCTTCTAGAGCCATCAGAGTCTAGCACTTCAAAGGACTCCACTATTTTTAGTGAGAGTACACCCATTGAGAGCATTAATGACTCATCTCTTCCTGTGGATTTTTCTTCTTCAGTTGGTGAGTCATGCTCCACATTACACATGGGTATTCTCTTAGAAAATGTTCCATGTCATTCTTCCAACTAGTTCACTTCAATGGTATTACCTCTAGATTTTGTGCACATTCTTGCCAATCTTATGCCACATATTAGATTTGGACCACTTTCATAGATCTTCATAATACTACCTTCATCTTCCATTGTGGAATGAACAAAACTTTCAGTACACACATTGGGTTCTTCTTTTTCCAAAGGGAATAAACATTATTTAATACAAATAGAGCTTCTAAATCCTTTAGGTAGAGGATCTTATCATCGACTTTCATCATCTTGTGAACTGTACTTGGAGTGTGGACTTCTTTAGCATCATCTTCTAAGGGGTCTTTTAGCCTCTTCTTCTTTTCTCTCTTTTTGGGAGTTTTTTTCCCACTAGGTTTTCTCTTTTTACTCCAATTTTTGAGAGTTACATAATACTTGGGTACCTGATCAGGCCTAGTTGCCAAGACCTAATTCTACTACCCACCTAAGTTATGCTTAAGGGGGGTGTTGGTGTAGGTATTTACTACACATATGTAATTAACCTTGCTTAGGTGGATAATCAAGTTTATGAGGTAATTATGACATCATCATGCACTTGTGAGTGCATGGGGTCACACAATGAGTGGATGGGGTCATCTATCCCACTTGGTCCTCTGAGTGCCTAGTCCACTCAGGGCACTTTTCCACTATGTTCCCTCAGTAATCTCTCCACCCATAGTGGAGGATCCCACCCACTCACCTTGTTTTGATGACTCATCTTGCACTCAACTAACCTATTTATTGTCCTATCCTTTAAGGCATTGTGGTAGATTGTGTGAGCCAGAGAGCTATTTCTCTTGCGTAGATTGTGAGGAGTCTAGTGTACTAGATTAAGCTTAATGAGTTGTGATACTTGTGAGTGATAGAGATGTGAGATGTGTAAACCCCCTAATTTATGAACCTCTATTCTTGAATACAATCTATTGCATTTTCTACTCAATCTTAATTTCTTTATTCAATAATTATATGTGCTTACTCTACATTCACTGGTCTTGGACGTTTGATTCTAGATGATTTTCACATAGAATTCCCTCTTTTTATGTTTATTTAAACCTGTATAAGTATTTTATAATATAGAATCATTGTTTATATCCACTTTAGAATAGATTGTCTTACTGTCAAGTGGGGTTACCCAATTGGTAAAGAGGATATTTGATAGTAACCACCACCTACTTTAATCTATTTCACCACATAGTTAATCATATAAAAAAATACCTACAACTCATGCCATGGACCATGTTTTGTGATCCTAAAACTAGAGGGCGTTTTCCCATCAAAGTCATCGAATGGGTTTTATTCACATCAACATAAAGGGTCAAGGAAGACCCACCACTGATTTTGCCTTGATTGCCCCATTTTTTCCACTTGTCTCCAAACTACCTCTAATAGCTTTCCCTCCACCACCTTTGGGCCACCTAGGGTCCCATGAAGAATTCTTGGTTCCACCCATAAGTAACATCTTCTTCTTCCTAAAATTATATACTACTAAGTCGGCAAGAAAAAAGGCAACTTTCATGGCTTTATCTGAAGAAAAAAATAAACCCAATAAAATAAATCAAGAGAATCAATATTGACAAAATATTTAAGCTAACAAAATAATAAACATGATATACATACAATATTACATAGTACACATGATTTGACCTGTGAAAACCCTTTTGGATAAAAAATCCAACACAATAACTCTTCTTTAATTGTGTTAACTTAATTTTTTACGATATAATAATGTAATTTCAAGTTCTTTTTTTTGCGTATTATATGTGTGAGTATATATAGACACATCAATAAGTAACAATACAATACCATGGGTATCAAAACTATGAGCTATATAAAACATGGGTTAAATCCACCCAAATACATGCCAATATAGTCCCAAAAATTAAGGATGACATCTTGATAATTGGTAATAATAAGAAAATGATCAACGAAGTTAAGACTCAATTATCATTTCAATTTGATATGAAGGATCTTAGTGTCGTAAAATATATTTTGAGCATCGAAATTAAAAGGGATTAAGTAAATAAGAAATTGTGGTTAAATCAAAGGTAGTACATCGAGATTATATTGCAAAATTTTAATATATAGGAAAGTAGCTTGTCAGTGCTCATTTTCCTGTTGGTCAAGATAACATAATGAAGAAAAATGGTATACATACAAGATTAAAGGCCTCATTTTGGGTCTATGGTAGAGTGTAAACCATGGAAAATATACAATGCATTTCCTACAGTGTATTCAAAGCATAATATACAAACATGGGAGTACCTCACCACAATCACCAAAATATGTTATGGTTTAGTTTGACATGTTACTTTGAAATAGTATTTAAAGATGAAATATCGCTGTTGGTTTGGGTATTTAAATTTTTTATAAATTAAAGATACGAGACTTTTACAAAGCAAAAATATTTACAAAAAATATGTAAATTTATTCTTTTTTATGTTTTGATATTAAGAAATATCATTGAAAATGTGATAAGTTAAATTATATAAATTTATTAAGTTGTATTTGAATTAAAAATATATTTAAACATCAAGTGAGTTGTAGTCCAATGATGAGAATGATGGTATAAAAAGTGTTGCCTAACCATCCACCAAAATACAAATCTTAACAGATAAAAAAAGAGATAACACCCTAAAATTTAAATATATGTGTGTATGTAATAGTTAAAATAATATTGAAGGGAATATTATTGAAAATGATATAAACCTAATAAAATTAAGTTGTTAAAAATAAAATTGGATTTGAAGCTTTTTTAAAGAATAGAAATAAATGATCAATATTCCTACTAGTTGATAATAATAATAATAATAATAATAATAATAATAATAATAATAATAATAATAATAATAATAATTTATATTGAATTGTTGCACATAATTATTTAATCAATTTCCTTATAAACCCGAATTTTTTAAAATTATTAAATAAATTTTGTTACGAGACGAATTTTTAATATTTTAAACCGTTAAAACAGTATCGTTAAAGCCGCCTTCTTTGAGGAGTGCAAGGTGCGGGGTACTGACAAGTGTCTCAATCTCCTGCCGTTTCACTACAACGGAGGTTGTCTTATAATTTTATTTTATTTTTAGAGCTTCCCCTTTTTGTTAATCACATAACCCCTTCACTCTAATGAAAATATAGTTAGTCCTGACTCTTTATATTAAAATAAAAAATGATTTTGGAGTAGTCAAGTTTCTTCAGTTATGAACATAAATCAATGTTCAAAACTTTGTGATCTTCTTTATGTTCCTTGAATAAGAGATTACAGGTTCAAACCCTTACATCATAGACCTTAAAAACATTCCATTTCCAAAACAAGGAATGAACCGTTACAGTTCATGATAAAACCTGTGGAGACTTACCTTTGAGAGAGACCTAATTTCTGGAGAGCAAGAGCCTCTTGCTCTCTGCAAAATCTAACAAATGAAACCTCTGTTTCCCCTGTTAAATATACAACGGCATTTACAGAAGTGAGTATCAAAGATTGTGCATAAAAACATCCAAATTACTCCACACCATAAACAAGACCACACTCGTTGATGTGCCCACGCCCATGCATATCAAACTCAAAGTAGCCAAAGCGAGGCTTGGCCTGGTTGTCATTAAATATGAGTGCAAAATTCCAGTTACTTGACATACACTCCAATAATAGTCAGAACGGATTTTTTTCTCCCATTCCATCCACTCTTTACAAGGGGGATGAAAATTTTCCTGCAACTTTAGCTCGTACATCCGTCTTCTCAAAACAGCCATATTTGCGTCAACCATGCTGGGCCCTTCGCCATACTCGTACTCTCCATACCTTGCTTTTATGCCCATAAATTTCTTCTTCTCCATCAACAACATTGTTGAAGTCGTCTTTCTTTTCTGTGTCTGGAAACACAATAAGCCAGACCTCACTGCAAATGGAGCTCTTATAACATCCATAATTATGAATGGATGGCTTCTTCTTCTTGGTCTGAAAACACAAAGTACACTGTGAAAACACAAAGTAAGCTGTGGATGGCTGCAGGTATGAATTGAATTATCACCGAAAAAATGTATTGAAGGTACATAGTAGATGTAATTGTGATGCATTTATAAGGCTAACGATCTTTCACAAAATATATAATATTAAACGTACATATACCCATCACCTGGCATGGTTGTCGTTATTTTATAACAGACCGTCCAGATGCAGGAAGGTGTTTTCTTATCTCCACACGCGGCGTCTCCATTAAAAATTTCTGGAAATGTCCACTACTTTTCCGCGTCCCTTCGACGTTACATCAGACTTTGTTGCATATTAAATCATTTCTAAAACTTTTGCCATCTTCTAGATTCCTTTTACGCGTTTTTCCATGTTTGTTTGCCCTCACGAAGTCAAATTTAACTCTATCTATTCAGCTTTCCTTGTTTATTCCAATATTCTTCCGTGCAGGATGGATTATCAAAAGTGAAAGCTCCATTTTCGCGACTTAATTTTAGATGATTGTGTGTTCATTAGTTGTCATAAGTATTTGAAATGAATGTAGACGCATTAGGCACATAGATTATTGAATAAACAAACCTACCTTCTTAATCTTAGCCTAGGGAGTATTATAAGAGAACAAAATCTCCAACCAACGATTGTTGGGTATGTTTTTTTTTTTTTAATTTGGTTTTTTTGTTTTGTTTTGTTTTGTTTGTTTGTGTTTTTGTTTTTGTTTTTGTTTTTGTTTTTTTTTTTTTTTTTTTTTTTGAGATTGAATTTTTTTATAAAGATTAGGTGTACATAATGTTTTTTCGATTTAGTAGGAGTATTTAATTTATCAAATTCTTCAAAAATACGATTTTGGTTTCATTTTTTTTTGGTATCTATTGAAAATTCTATTTTAGTGGATGGCTACATAATACCTTTTATACCATCATTCTCACTGTTGGATTACAAGCTACTCGATACCACTTTTTTTTAAAAACAATAATAATAAAAAACATACAAAAATATAAAAAGATAATTACATGCAAAAAAAACTTACAAAATATAACTATTAAACCAATCGTAATGTCAATACAATATAAATAAATGAATTATATGAAGGAAAAAAAAAACTAATTAATGGTATCACAATAAATAGTGCTTAATTAATTGATTTCAAATTTGAAAAGAGAGATTCAAAAAAGATTTGAATACTTTATCATTTTTTTCATTGTTAATCTACATTTCAACTCAACATTCTTATTTCAAATTTGCACTACTTGTGTACTTACAAATAAATATTTTTTTCCTTGTCTTTCAATGGCCACTACATTTCAAGCTTAATTAAAAAAAAAGTAAGTTTTGAGAGCATGCAATAAATCGAGTCAATATTTGAACTATATTAATATTTGTCAAGTTTTTGAGTAGTGAAAAATCATCTTAGAAAAAATATTGAAACTAGTAATTTACATAAATGTAAATTATTCACTTGACATATAGATCATATGTTGTGTACCGAAAGTGTTCCAAAAGAAATAAAAGCTTCAACAACAATGAACACTTTAATAATTTCTTGATCTATTCCGGAATGCCCATGAGTGGTCAATAGATTTATTTGAATGATTTATAGATACCTTGTGTGTCTAAATAAAATACAATTCTTGTAAACTTATAAATGAAGATTGAATTCACATTAAACATTATGAACACCCCTGATAACTTCCAATGGCTAGGACCTAAAAATGAGAAAGATAAGGACACAAGTACATTAACCAAAAGTGATCTAAGTATAGAAGGGGTACCTCAAAATAACCTTCTTATTGTGGTATTATTTTGAGTTTGTGTTCACTTGTAGAGCATTCTATACTTTTCACGTAATGCGAGGACACATGTAATCAAAATCCAAAGACAACATCACACGCTCCACTCAATAGGCATATAGTGTGTAAGTTTCCAAGGCTTAACTAGTGTGGGTTAAGGGGAAACACCCCATTTCATGGGGAAACACGTCATGTTAATACACATACAATCAATATTAATATAATTTGATGCAATAATGTGTTCTACGTAGCATCACCTTCATGCACTTTATGCGCCCTCTACAACATTGAGGTGCTTTGTGCCATGTATACAACCTTTTTGAAAACTTGTGACATCACAATTAGCTTTCATTGTTCAAGGTTCCACTTGATTGGCATACCCTGAGATACTAACACATGTCACTAAGGACTTATTCATAGGTTTACCTTCATCAACATGCACGACATCATTCCTACATACTAGTGTTTCTCCTCGACATTACTCACTTTGATTGGAACACCTAGAGTTGAGTTAAGGAACTAAAGAAATATTATGCATAATGAAAATTTTTGTACATGCTCCTATGTCCCACATATATTGTGCAACAACATAATATTGCACACCACTTGAACAACCTTTATGGCACCCTTGTGCACTTGCTTAACATGAAAAATCATACCATACAAAAATGTTATTTTATGCGTGACTCAAAACTATGTACGCCATCTCATGTTATGTGCATACCCTTGCATAGTTTTGTAATTACTTGTAACATTTCATACATCAATATAAGTTTGTGCATGAATCAATAGTTATTTGGACACTTTATGCCATATTACACCATGATAGGTGGCATTTATTGAGCTCATGCTATGGTAGGGCACCTAAAAGAGTTATCAAAACTCTTCAACCTAGATATTTCTAATGGTTCATTACCACAACCATTGATGCTTCAGTCTATACTCAGAAGAAACCAATTGAAAACTAGATCAATTATTAACACATATAATGAGATATGTAAAGGATATATAAAAACATAAAGAATAATAAATCATGTATATTAAAATTAATAAGACTTACTTATATAGGCAAGGCAAAACAATATGAAACATAAACTAGCCAATGTGGGATTAAACCCCACATAAGACAAAACTAAATAAACACAAATACCTAGAGCCTAGCAAGAATGAGTAAGATACTTTAATGCCTCCCCTCAAGTGAAGCTAGGGGATAACAATAAAGGATGCAGTGTGAAGTCATGTGTCCTTATGGATGCCAATCCATCATGTTAGAATATATGGATACCAAGTCTCTGTAATTGCTAAGTCAAAGTAGGAATGGTACTGAATATGAGAATTACTGAATATAAAAACTATGCTCCAAAATACTAGGTAAAATTATGAATATGAGGAAGCATATCTTGAATACCCTTAAACAAGATAGTACAAAGTGAGCAAAAAGATGGTGGGGTTTCCACATTGGTGTCACTAGTCCATGGGGATACCACACTGGTGTCACTATAAAAATCACTAAGAAGGCTATAAAGTCAAGTAACAAGTCCTCATATGGGTTCCATCAAGCAAAGTGCTTGAATAAGATACTCACGTATAAAGGAGTAATCCAAAAAATTCTCAAAAGAGTGAAACATACATATAAATCTTATGAAGTGGAGAAAAAGAGAAAAAAAACATATGAAAAACTCTCCCCTAAAAGAGAGAAAAGAAAAAGAGAGAGCTAGAGATAAGCCCCCTAAAGATGATGCTAAAGAAGTCTGTACTCCAAGTAATTTAAAGTCATGAAGGAACTTAGTCTGCATGAGTGGGCTAAATCCACTACTCGATCATAAAACAACTGACACTAGGATTCACAAGTATAACTTCAATCAAGAAGATTGTTAATGGCGATGAAAGTACAAAAAAATATAGAATGTGCAAGGAATGATCAACACTAAGAAGTAGAATTTACATCACACCCCCCCACACTACTAAATGGATGGAGTGGAGAAAACTAAAGTGTCTACATGAGTGGTATGAATCCACTATTTGAACACCAAATAAGTTGACATTGCATACACCAAAATAGCTCCAAACAAGAATGCTAACAACTGTAAAAAAAAGGTATCAAAAATATAAATAAGAATCTCAAAGATGATGGCCCATGGTGGTGATGGAAAAGATAAACAACTGATGAAGTGAAAAGGTACTCAAAATAGAGCACACAAATACATGAAGGTAGACAAGGCTGAATCAACAAAGCCCCCCTATGGCACTTTATAGATTAGTGTGAGTACAATACAACCCATACACCAAAAATACCAGATGGAGATAAAGAAGACACCGAGCTTCACCAAAATAGCTCTAAATGAGGAAATTATTGACATGTCAATCAATCCATCAAAAGAGGTGATCCAAAGATAAGGGAGTAGAAATGTGTCCCCATAGAAGAATGCGAGACACTAAAAAAGGGGCCTCGAAGAGACATGCCATAAATACTAGTGTGTCAAATTACAAATGCATGTTATGGGATGATGGAATAGTGTGTAAAATGATGAAAAGAGCCATAATGTATGCAAACACATAAAAGAATTAATAGCCAAAAACAACAATGTGCAAAGCACATGTAAAAAAGGATGTTGGTCTCAATCGAAAATGCATCCAAAATAGTGTGTGTGAAAAGTATAATGCATGGCCCATAGCATAGGAAACCTCCTAGTAGTGATAATGCACACTTAATAATATGACATCAGACTCAATCAAAAATGCATCCATGAGTGTAACAAATGATGACAATAAGAAAGAGAAAGCAAGAAGGAAGTTTGTGTTGCCTGTGAGGGAGTCTGACCTCCTGCCAGACCAGACCTCACCCTCTGATCTCTGAAAAATGAAAGAGATAAGGTATATGTAAAACAATGAATAATCCATCAATAAATTCTCAAAGCATAGAAAAATGCATCACCACATATCGTAAGCAAAGGCAACATAACCAATGTGAAGAGACTTCACAAAATGTGACACTTTATACTTTAGGGCATTTTATAATTTAAATAGTCTCAATACATGAGAAATTAAAAACAATGAACTTTTGTAAAAAATGGTACTCAATTTTGAGCTACCGATCAAAAGTTATTAAACAAACAACTTCTCGTAAATAAGAACTATTTAATAAAATTTGTACTAAAAGTTAAAAAATATCAATGCTAAGTGGAATTTATCCTTCCAACCACTCTTTGGAATTGGCATAGAACTAGGGATCTCCTCAAGCCAACATAAGATTAAAACATGCCATCTAATGACCTCTATGCATGTGTGAGGGAACTGCACTTTCTCTTAAGGAAAAAATACAACTTAAATAGGTAAATAAATGAATTTCTAGCTGTGTAAAGAGAGGAAAGTGATGGATAATTGTTTTTTTAAGCTTATATCTAAACATGAACTCCACAAAAAGATCCAGAGCAACAAAAAAAGATCCAATGACAAATTTTATTCAAATTTGATGAAAAATTTGCAAGGAAAGGTGATGCCAAGGTAGAAAAGGATGCCCTAGGAAAAAAATGGGACTTTATAGGTTGAAATGCATATCTGGTTTTGAACACAATAAAAGATAAAGACCATGCAATAGTCAACACATTACCAATCCTCTACCATGTAGTAATAACAATCAAAATGACAACTCTAAGGTCAAATCTTCAACACAAGGATGCCAAATATGAAAGTTTTTAATGCATAGCAACAAAAAACATAGATAGATCCCCTTTTCTTCAATGACATGATATTAAACCAAATATGTAAAAAAACATTCATTCTCCTTTTAAATGAACCAAAACTTAAGATCTGCAACACTCAGATCCGAATCTCATTGTGAGGATAAACAAATGCAATGAAGTAGGCTGAGTAATATTTATTGGAGATGGCTATGATTAATATGAAAGAGTTATCAAAATTATTCATCCAATATCTTTAATGCCTCGTTACCACAACTATTGATGCTTCAACATATATTCAAAAGAAACCAAATGAAAACAAGATCAATTGTTAACACATACAATGAGATATGCAATGGATATATAAAAGCATAAAACATGTATATTAAAATGAATATCACTTACTTATATAGGCAAGGAAAAACAATATGAAAGCAAAACTAGACAATGTGGGACTAAACCCCACATATGACAAAACTAAATAAACACAAATACCTAGAGCCTAACAAGCATGAGTAAGATACTCTAAAAACACCTACCTACATATTGCATGCCTAGAAGTCTAATTGTCACACTTGAAAGAAGGTAAACCATCAACCATTGAAAAATATGAACTGTTTTCATTATTTATTTATTTTAATGATATATATTATAAACAATTCAACCCTTTTCTCATCAACATGAAGGAAGAAAATAATTACTAGACATGGTCATTTCTCTCACATGTTAACATTCCTGGTGTATCTAACATCTATTGATTATAGTAATCATGTCCTCTATTAGGAAAAATAGATAGGTAGTGTAACCCCTTTCTCATCCAATGAATTCTCATTCCTAGTACTTCTAGTCATTCATAGTCTATATGAATTTATTAGGATGTATTTCTCCTTTCTGATCACAAGAATTCTTATTTTTGTCTTACTATTTATTGTACACATATATATTAATACCATATTATTTCCATTGATTAAAAGTATCTTTATTTTTCTAATATCTATGTATTCAAATGTGTAATGGTTATTCCACATCTTATTTACATTCCATTGCACGTTCTATATTTATTCTTCTATTCTAGCTCTACAATATGTTAGAGTGAAAATCATTAAAAATATACAACACATTTCCAACAATCTCCCACTTGTTGAATAATTTCCATAGGGGACCACATGACCATACATTTAAAAACTAAGGGAAACTATTCCCATTGATTTTTTACACCAAGAAAAATTCTCAGTACTTACAACCTTTGTCAGTGAATCAATAATGTTATCACATGTTTCCACCTTATTTAATGATATATCCTCCTCTTACACCATTTCTATTTGAAATGGTATTGCACATCAATGCGTTTCATTCTAGAGTGAAACTCATGGTTATTTGCTAAATTTTTTTCACTTTGAGAGTCACAATCTATCCTTACAACCTTTTAAAAAAACCCAATAGTGGAAATAAACATTTAAAGCCAAACCAATTCCTTAGTTTCCTAAGTAGATACTATGTACTTAATCTATGTGGTAGATATCACAACACTAGCCTACTATTTACTCATCCAACTTACAACACCACCAAATAAGTTAAACACATACCCAATAGTAGATCTTTAGCAATCAAGATCTCTAGCCTAGTCTGAATCCATAAAACATGTAGATCTAGAGTTTTGATTTACCATGATTACCGTGATAATATATTGCATAGTCTGACATCCCACATAAATACATAAACATCCTCTTGCCTACATTTCAATGTTCCTTTCCCAAATTCAACATAAATATGATCACTACTCCCACTACATAAGAAATGTCAATTTTGGTATAGACCATTGCATACATTAAACTACTAACAAAACTAGCATACAAGACTCGAGACATGTCTTCAATTTATTCTTCTATTTTAGGGCATTATTCAGCTAAATTTTTACCAATAGGAAAGGGAGTACTGACATGATTACTTTCTCACATCTTAAAAAATTTTAGTATCATCTCAATGTACTTCCTTTGATTTAACCATAATTTCCTATTTACTTGATCCTTTTTATTTTTCATGACCAAAATATATTTTATGACACTAAGATCCTTCATATCAAATTGAGATGATAATTGAGACTTAACTTGGCTGATCATTTCACTATTATCACCAATTAACAACATGTCATCTACATACAATACTATGATAATAAAATTTTCATCTTCCTATTTAAAATAAACATCTTTGTATCAACTTTGCTTCTTCCAAGCCCAAGTCCCAGAACATACATGTCAAATTTTTAGTTTTACATTCTTGGTGGTTTTTTCAATCCATACAAATATTTATTTTATCTTGCACACCAAATCATCCTTTCTCTTTATCTTAAATATTTATGGCTACATCATGTAGGTTTCCTTCTCAAACTCACCATGTATTAAATATACCTTTACATCCATCTATTCTATTTCTAGATTGAAATGAACATCAATAGCTAAATTAAATCTAATTGAATGTAATTTAGAAACATGAGAATTTTTTTTTACCAAAATCAATTCCCTCTACCTAAGAGAGTCCATTTGCTACTAAGATAGATTTATACTTATCCATTCTCCCATCTGGATTGTACTCATTCTTACATACTTATTTGCAGGGAACAAAATTTCTTCTAGGATGTAATTTCACCAAGTCCCATGTCTAATTTTTAACTAAGGACTCCATTTATTTCTCTATAGACTTATTCTAAGAATTAGTTTCTTTTAAGGTGAAAGCTCTTTTATAGTCTTTGGGTCTTCATCAGTAACAAAAAAATTGATAAAAAGAATGCAAAATAGAAATAAGGACTATACCTAGACCAAGTGTCCTTCTCACTCGATCTGATCTTCTCACAATTATAGTTTTTGGTTCTTCATATTCATGTTCCTCCTCCCTAGCTTCATCTGAATCTTCCTCTTGTAACTCCAACTCTAGTTCATTTTCATCTGAATCTTCCCATTTTTTTGTGTGACTAGCATTGTACTATAATTTTTTTTTTGAATTAATAAAAGTGTGCTTTTTAATCAATTTTTTTAATACTCTATCTACACATCTTTCTTGTTTTTAAAAAAAAAAATATTCTTCCTTACATGATGCATTATCAAAGGCGAAATCTTTATTTTCACAACTTAATTTTAGATGATTGTGTGTTCATTAGTTATCATCAGTATTTGAAATGAATGTAGATGCATTAGGCACAGTTTATTGATTAAATAAACCTACCCTTTTAACCTTAGCCTACAAAGTATTATAGGAGAAAAAAATTCCCAACTAACGATCGTTGGGTATTCCACCTTTTTTTAAATGATATTAATGAAAGACTTACAAATATATAATAAGGTAACTACATGAAAAAAAAGTTCATAAGGTATTATTATTAAACCACTTTTAATGTTAATATAATATGGATAAATAGATTGTATCGAAATATAAAAATAATAAATTAACTAACATTAAATTGGTATCATAATAAATATATAATATATAAATAATGCCTAATTAATTGATTATAAATTTAAAGAGAGACATTCATAAAGGATTTCAATATTTTATCACTTTCTCGCATTGTTGATTTATATTTCAACTCAACATTAGGAATCTCAAATCTGCACTATTTGTGTACATACAAATAAATATTATTTTGCTTATCATTTAATGGACACTAAATTTTAAGCTTAAGGAAAACAAAGTAAGCTTTGAGAGCATGTGATAAATTGAGTCAATATTTGAACTATATTGGTATTTGTCAAGTCCCTGAGTATGAAAATCACCTTATAAAAACTATTGAAACTAGTAATTTACATAAATGTAAATCATTCGACTGACATAAAAATCATAGGTTGTGCACCAAAAGTGTTCCACAAGATATGAAAATTTCAACAATAATGAACACTCTAATGATTTCTTGATCTATTATAAAATTTCCATGAGTGCTTAATAGATATATTTGAATGATTTTTAGAAACCTTGTGTGTCTAAATAAACTACAATTATTATATACTTATAGATGATATCTGAATTAAAATTAAACATTATGAACACCCTTGATAACTTCCAATGGCTAGGACCTAAAAAATGAGAAAGATAGGGACGTATGTAAATTAGCCAAAAGTGATCTGAGCATAGGAGGGGTCCCTCAAGATTACCATCTTATTGTAGTATTCTTGTCATTTTATATTTACTTGTAGAGAATTCTAAGTCTTCCACATAACATGAGGACACATGTAGCAAAAATATAAAGACAACATCACACACTCCACTCGATAGGCATATAGTGCATAATCTTATAAGGATTAGCTGGGGTGGGTTGAGGGGAAACACCCCATTTCATGGGGAAACACATCGTGATAAAACATAGATAATCAGTCTTAATTCTATTTGATGTAATAATGTGTTCTATGTAGCACTACCTTCGTACACTCTACACACCCTCCATAATACTGAGCTACTTTGTTCTATGTATACAACCTTTTTCAAAACTTGCAACATCATAATTATCTTTCCTTGTTCAAGGTTCCCCTTGATTGGCACACCATGAGGTACTAACACATGTCACTAAGGACTTATTCATAGGTTGATCTTCACCAACATGGATGTCATTGTTTCTACATACTAGTGTTTCTCCTTAACATTGATCACCTTGATTGGAACACCTAGAGTTGAGGTAATGCACTAAAGAAACATCATGCATAATGCACAATTTTTTACATGATTTTGTGTCCTACATATATTATGCATCAACATAATATTGCACACCACTTTAGAAACCTTCATGGTACCCTTGTACACCTACTTAACATTAAAAATGATACCATACAACAATGTTTTTTTATGCATGATTCAAAACTATTTACGATATCTCATGTTATTTGTATATACCCGTGTGTAGTTTTGTAGAATAGCTTGCAACATTTCATACATCAATTCAATTCAATTTTGTGTATGACTCAACAATTATGTGGACACTCTATGCCACATTTCACCATGCTAGGTGGCACTTCTTGACCTCATGCCATGTTAAGAAACCTACCTGTATATTGCATTCTTGGAAGATCAATTTTTACACCTGCAACAAGGTAAACCATTGCAAAATATGAACCATTTTCATATGTTATTTATTTTAATGATATATATTATAAACCATTCAACCCTTTTCTCATCATCACTAAGGAGGAAAATAATTAATGGATATAGTCATATATCTCACATGTTAACATTCTTGGAGTGTATAACATCTATTGATTATTATAATCACATCCCAAACTAGGAAAATCAGATAGGTAGTGCAGCCCCCTTTCTCATCTTATGAATTCTCATTCCCAGTGCTTCTAGTCGTTCATAGTCTAGATGATTTTATTAAGAAGTGTTTCTCTTTTCTGATCACAAGAATTATTATTTTTGTCTTACTATGTATTATATGCATATGTAATAATACCTTATTATTTCCATTTCACACTTTCTCGAAATACTTTTTTTATATATTTTACTTAGCTAAATAATGTCTATACGAACCTAACTTGTGAATTTTTGTACTTAGGTCATTTCACATTCTTTTTTGGTCTTCACACCCCTTCCCACTAATTTTAAAACCTCCAAGAATCTAAACTTATCAAAATATCCCAATTGTCTCAATATTGTTTGGCACTCATTACACCCTCCTTGAACCTACATGCATCAAGTTTTTTAATTTTGAGACTTAGATCCATTTAAAGTATGTCTTGTATGTCCCATATGGTTAAATGACACATTTTTGCATCTTCACATTATCATAGTGCACGCATTCAAAATTTATACGTATTCAAATTATGAGAAGTCCAAGTTAATTATTTCTTGCCACTTGTCACATCCTTGCACTCTTACATCCTTGAAATTTACCAAAAGTTATACACAAAGTTTGAGAATAGTAAAGTAATGATCTAATTTTGGAGTCCAATGAATAATCATTTCACATTCCCACTTCTTCACATTGCATAAATAAATGAATAAATTAGAAGGGATTTGATAGTGTGTGATTATAAGCAATCATAACATGATACATGTCACCATGTTATTACCCAATTACCTAATAGTTACTAAGGGATTGCATAAAGACTAAGAACCATGAGGCTCAAAAACAACTAGAAGATGCAATGTATCTAATGTTGAAAACTTCAAAATGATAGTCCATTGTTCATTACTTATTAACTCGAGGACCATAAGGCTCTGAATCAATTATAACGAGATACATGGCTAACCTTATATCACTCACACATTGACTAAGCTCAAACAAATCTTACACGGTGAGTGAAATAAAAAAAAGTGTTTGGTCCATAATACATTTACAAAGCCATGAAAACATAGGTAAAAATCAAAATTTTAATGGGAAGAAACCTCTAAATAAATGCCAAAGGCCACCTTTACCATTTTAGATGCACAAACCAACAAATTCACTTCAGCATTTGAATATTTAAACTGAACTTAAACATAAAAGGTCAATTCATTCACTTTTTATTTACATTCAAAGAGACTAATTGTAATCAATATTATTAATGGAGCACACTTATAATTCTAAGATCTAATTACTTATTTATATCTAAGAGATATACATAAATACGAAAGAAGGTTGATATAATTAATTACTACATAGTCATGGATTCTTACATGTTCTCATATAGTACTAGCCAAGTATTTATAGACACCCAATTCATTTGGGATGACCTAAGGATGAGGTTTAAGAATTAAAATGTGGAATACAAAAAAATTGATGAGATAAGGCCAATATGAAATTAAAAAATCACACTTTAAAGGATATCACATATACTAGTGACTTCTAGTTATGTAATAAGTTGGACTTCATCAAATTGTAGCTAAATCAGAGGTATTTCCTTGTGTAGACTCATTCCATCATGTGTTTGTTAGAAAAAAATTTAAATGACCTAGTTCCATCTTTAAAAAATAAGAATAAAATTGAGTTCAACGTTGGTTTAGATATCAAGGGATTTTATCAAATGTACCAACCCATAGATTTACACAATCAAGAAGTTGTGTCAAAATGGTATACAAAAAAACCTTAGAGAAGTGTTGAAGGATTGGCCAACATGGAGGTTGTGGAAAACATTCCCATCCACCAATTCAAACGAGTTGTCTGAATTGGAACAATATTAATAAAAAAAGTATTTAAGGATGTTGATATCTCTTATGTTAACAAAGTTTATGTTCCCCTACTTTCTATGATTATCAATGATAGGTAAGTCCCCACCTCAAGAGAGATTGTATATTTCAATATTATACAACAAGTTTTGGGACTATGGAATGGGAATATTTTTTATATGATGTCATATCTGGTGGATGCCACTTACACCACAATTCATTTTAGAAGATCCTAAGATGGACCCCTAAAATAGGGACACCAGTCCATTATCATTTTTTGGAGTTGTATACACACAGGTTTAGGAATTACGTTAGGGAAATATGCAAATAGTTTTATCCCCTAATATATCAATCTATCAATGATGAACATATAACTAGGATATTAGATGAACTTATAAAAATCTGGATTAAGTGTAAGGGCCTATTGGTATACCTAGTTACTGTAATAAAGATAGATGCAATAATTTTATCCCCTCTTAGACTACCTATTTTTGTTCTTGATTAGTTGTTTGAACAAGAGACGACCTACCAAATATTCAATGGAGTTTTGGAAGTACATGTAAAGATAAGAAGTAGTCATCATGGCCCTTAATGCCTTATAAGATTGGTACAAGTATTTTCAAGGTTTAGATAAATATTCATGTAGGTGTAGTACATAGGTCATATTTAAATTTGAGTGATTGTGACTTACACCATTAAGACCTATTAAAAAATGTTAAAGCACATAAAATCACTATGAGGGAAGGTATTTTTTGTGTATAATCAAATCCACCACCCTTAATATTGGGTCTTCATTAATGCAGAAGATGATGAAGATATGAAAAGGAAGACACATAACACTAGCACTATTCTCATGCATCTTCAGTTAATGTAGCCCAAGGGAACAAAATAGGGACTAAGAACCTTTTAGGTTCAATATGATTCACCAGGAACAATGGCTATCCTAAGAATAAAGGTATTGCAAGGTTTACCTACACCAACACTCTCCAAGATCAAAATACTTATGCAAGAGGTAATAATGTCATTTGATCCTATTCCTTCTCAGTTTCCTTCAATTTATATTTTAGTTATTCCTTTTAATATTTCCACAAAAGTAGTAGAGTAAGCTATGAATACTCCTCATCCCTCTCCCTCAATTCCTTCACTTGAAGATTTCCCAATAGAAACTCATCAAACAATACTTTAAGCTGAGTTAGCTACCCAAATGCTCCATTAAAATTAGTACTAGTTATAGAAATCCAATTACTAACATGATTTGTGTTGAAATTGTCAACCTTACTCTAATTGCACTCAAATGCATATTTTAGGTCAAAATCCATAAAATGTGCTAAATGGTTCAAGCTTGTCATTTACAAGTGCCAATTTAAGCTAATGTATCCATAAATGGAGTAATGAATTTTATGTGATACCTAACTTTGATCAATTCATTTCGATTCAAAATGATGATTTTGCCTTTTTGTGCTATGGATCACTCTTTTCTTCTAATTTGTCAGTACACATCACGTACCTTTGTTATTTTGTGTCGATAACATCCTAAATAGGAATACACTTCCAACACATCTAACATTGCCTTCTAATTCTTCTCCAGTCAAATTACAACCTAGTAATATGATTTAATGACCATTTTGATTAAATGAGGGCCAATTTCCAAATAATTGCACAAATATTGATTAACCTTGTTTAAGGCTAATTAATCGAAATCAAGAGCTTAAGTGGATTTTCCATGAGAGTTGTTGAATATTTATTTTTGGAAATTGATTTCTATTAATTGCATCACCTAATGACATCATCATATGGGGTGGCATCCATAAGCCATAAATGCATAAAATATTATGAGTATGGGTCTTCCATGCCTAATTAAGACCCTCCATGCCTCTTAAATGCCCCTCTATCCCAAATATTTATGGGGGATATTTATGGATTTAATTACATAATTGGATTAATTCATGGCCACACATGTTAATCTTGAGATGGACAGCCATGGTTGATCCTGAACCATCTAAAAAATCTATAAATAGAGGCGCCATGAACATAATTTTTAATCTTGATTTATGTAAAGTTATAATGCTAAATTTTCTCCACAAGCCTTTGAATTTTACCATTGATTTTATTTTTAAGATTCCTTGATAGGATATTTTAGTGATTCCAAATCATGAGCCTAGGTTTTTTAAGGAGTTCTTGAGACATTGGATGAGTTGGCCATCATTGTTGTTGAAGACAAGAGTCCTTGATCAAGGGAAAACATGATTTTGAGCCACATTTGTATGGTGAATCCACTTAGGAAGGTAATATGATGTTGCTTTATTTCAATTATTTCTTACTATCTTTTTTAATTCATGCACGAATAGATATGATTAATTTGGTTTACTCTTATGCATTTTTCCTTTGATTTATTAGACTAATTTTTGTCTAATCATTTTATGTAATCCTCTATACATTTTGGCACACCTCATGGGACCACAACCCATAAATTTAGTCACAAATCTCATTCAATCAACTTACAAACCATGTTTATGTAGAATATTGGAATCAGGGAACTAAACAAATAAAATTTTAGATTAAAAACCTTTTTTTGGTAAATTACATTTTCATTTTTAAGTGTCATAATTTTTATCTCTGTTATAATATCACTACTAACATTGTAGCAGTTTTGTAATGAAATCACTGTTTGCTAAACAATGATTTTTTAGATTAGAGCAATGATATTATTAGCCAAAACAATGATTTTGTTCACTAGAGCAATGATATTATAGAACAACGATATTGTTGAGTTGGCCAATGATTTCATCTAGAGAATAGTGATATTGTGTTTTTTATTGATCTAACCCATAACAATGATTTTGTAGACCTAAGCAGTGATTTTATTGACCTGAGTAATGATATTATTTTCCAGAGTGATGAATTTATAAAATAGTGATATCATTATTCTGGGCAGTGATTTCATAGGTAAACAATGATATTGTGTTTTCTGTCTGATCTAACTTGAAATAGTGATATTATTGTCTAAAATTATGATTTTATAGGAAAATAGTGATATTGATGGTGTAACAATGATTTTAAAACAGAGATCTTATTTTGAGAAGTTATTTCACTCATTTATAAATTATCTTCAAATATAAAGGACATACTAACTTTTTCATTATAGGATCAAACTTGGAATTTGTTAAAACATGCTTTTTAGACCTTTTTTGAAATTTTAAAATGGATTAGGAACCTTGTTTTGGTGCTTAATGAAAAATTTAGATGCTTAGGTGAATGTCTTGACAAATTGTGTTTTAAAAGTTACAACTTAAAACTAAGGGGTCAAAAGAACACCACCTAATCTTTCATTTGGTGCTTAAAATTGAACTAACTTGTCAAATTTTGTCTTTAATAGTTGTTTAAATTTTGAATTTGATTAGAAAAAAGAGGGATGTTGCATGTATGCTATTCCATCCATCCCCTTTAGGGAACTTTTGGAATCAAAATCACCATCCTTATTGCAAACATGCCTAGTCCAAGGCATAGAAAGAATGTCATCTAAAGCACTCCTCAAAAAATCACAATAGTTTGGGTGATATTGGAAATGACCCTAAAGTCTTTCTATTAATCATTTATTTTATTGCATCTTGGCTTACAAGGTGGACTTCATTACCTCCTACAAGTTTTATAGGGAAGCTTTGACCCAGGGTTTCATCTCCCAGCATTGACTTCAACCACTCCCTCTAGGATCAAAGGTTTGAGTGGTTAAACCACCTTCTAGTGTTGGATTTGCACACAAGACATATCTACACTTTGGACATCATACTATACTAAGCATGCGATGGATGTAGTGGTTACAAAAAGGATAAGACCTTTTTACAACAAGCCAAGTGCCACAGACACCCAATTTAAGTGTGTTTATTTTACAATGTGATGTGAAAGTCATTGGGAAATTGATCCATTTAGACATTTGAAGACTTATAGATCTTAGACAAATCTCCACTTGCCACGGAAGTGTTGTTGGTGTAAGGTGCACCTCAAGGTCCATGTCATCATATTGTCATTTGAGAAAAGGGGTGGTGTAAAAACCCTACTATATAATGCACATTTACTTTTGGATGAACACTTAAAATCCTCTCAAATGATGTATATAAATGGAGTCCAACAATATCACACAACCTTGTTAGTTTAGACTTAAGATGATTATTTTTTGTCATTAGCTTACTTAGTCTTGATTTGTGTCTAAAATTGCTTGTTAACTCAATGAACTCAACCAAAACACATTGTCCTCCAAAATTCTTGAGCAAAGGAGGCGTTATGTTGTCCAATTGGAAAATTGATCTTTTCCTTGTTCAAATTTGTTATCAAAAACTTTGTGTCATGTCATCCACTTTGGTGCAGTCATGCTGCCCAATTGAGTCTAGACCTTTTACCCAATTTGTTTAAGTCCCTTATTTATAATTCACATTTGAAATTAAACATTTCTAAGTTATAAGGGTTGGTATGTTAAATTGGGTTCACCATTTGCACACTAAACTTGTTCTAGCTTGGGTTCAATTTTCCATTTGGATTGAGGGTTTTTTATTAGACTCAAAATCACATTATCATCTTGGTGGAATAAATTCATCTTACGTATCACTCACTCTATGAGTATTAAAAAATATTTTATCCTAATAGAACCATGTGGTGACATTGTGTTACCCATTTGGTCCTAGCTTTGTATTTAGTGAATCATGTATATTTATTACATCTTGAGTTGCTTAGTTCATATTGTCTTTTTTGTAATCTAGAGAGAATTCCTCTAATTTGTTAGGGTCAACTCATTGAAGTTAGAACTAGTTTTTGTGATACAGAAAAATCATAAATATATAGGCTTTGGTGTACTAGTTTTCATCTTAGATCTTTGAGTTACCTTACCCTCTTCTATTCTATACAATTTCAACTTTACCAAAGGTTGAGTAAATTCATGAACTAAATCTTCTAATTGTGCATGGTTCCAAGCCACCCTCTTTTATTCTCTTAGGTGCCTTAGTCATTTGTTTGGAAAAGGATCAAAATTCATATCTTGTTTAGAATGTTTAAAAAACATTTTCCAAATCTTGTCAAACATTGAGAACATTCTTTTTTAACAATGACTCAAAGGTACCTTGCAATAGGTTTCTTTATGGCCCTAGTTACAAGGTAGAACATTTATATGATGGACATGAGAACTTCATCTTATTTAAGGATGTTACTGTCTTTGGGCCTACCCATTGAAAACCAATTGCATCCATGCTAGTTGTCATACATCATCCTCATCCTTCCCCTTTGATTTACACTTTGCACTCAAAGGTTTCTATTTTGGGGTATCCTTCTTCTCCTTCAGATTGTATGAGAAGCAAGCTCTACAACACATGAAGTTTACCATTTTAGGACCTCTTTTAGTTTTCACAAGCAACCAAACTAAGAAGTGTCCAGTCATTACCATTTTAGGACCTCCTCCTTTGGTTTGTAAAAGCAACCAAACTAAGAAGCATCTAGTCATTACCATTTTAGGACCTCCTCTTTTGGTTTGCACAAGAAACAAAATAAAGAAGCATCCAGTCATTACCATTTTAGGACCTCTTCCTTTGGTTTGCACAAGAAACCAAACTAAGAAGCATCTAGTTATTACCATTCTTGGCCCATCACTAGTATTTGATGAACCTATTGTGGAATAACCTCCATTTGATGAATCAGTTATGTTTGATCCATTATTTAATAGTCTAATTTTTGGAGAGTCTATTATTGAACCACAAACCATTGTTACTACTAAACTAAATGTTCCCCACTTTAGAAATTCTTCGCCGATGGTCAAGCCAAAACAAGAACCATTACCTCTTCAAGAGCCATCTTATGAGGATCAAAATGTGTTCAAAATTGATTTTATGAAACCAATTGTGAACCAAAACCAAAATGTTATTATTGAAATATCTATTTGTGATAAGTCAACCTGTGATAAGTTACCTATTCATATGTTACCTATATTTAAAGAGCCTCATCTCCTTGACAAGCCAGTCTTGACATAGTTGTCTCTTGATCTTTTTCCACTCATTAAGGAGTCTCACTATGATAGACACAATTTTGTCGAGACATCCCTTGAGTGGTTCCCTCTTTTTGAGGGGATTCACTTAGACAAGCTAGTCTATATTGAACCCTTCCAAGATGAATAAATTTTTATTAAGGCCATAATACCATCATAGGCCATTACTTGTCAAACCATTAGGAATTCAATAGAACATTATCAAAACAACTACATCAGATGAAGAATCGTAATTAGAGTTAGGTTCTATTTTTTAACCGACATTGGATTTAGCATCAAAACTAGAATCAACATCAGTTTCAACATTAGATTTAGAGTCCTTTGATTTGGAATCAGATTTAAAAATAAATTATAATCTTGGTTGTTACAATATTGGTTATAGTTTCCTTGTAGATCAATTTGAATATATTTGTGATCATTATATGACTTTTGAGGATGATTACTTCAGCATTGACAGAAGTTCTCCTAGAATTTTTTATGAGGATTGTGTTGCCTTTCACCATCCCATTATTCCCACCCAACATAGCCATTATGTTGACATTCTTCCTCCCACAAATGTCAATTAGGACTGATAGAATCACACTTTGTTAAACTACATCCATGGCAACATACCATTTGTAGAATCTTAGGGGGGGCAATACCACATTAATTTAGAAGAAGAACAATCTTCTAGTGAAACCTTTTTGAAGGCACTAGGGGATGAACAAAGATCAAACTCAACATATTTTAGTGAAATTTTTTTGAAGGCCCTAGAAGATAATCAGATTCAAATGTGAGCATCTCTTCATGAAACCTTCTTGGAGGTGTTATGAGATGATCAAAACAAATTCATTGGTGAAAACCTCATTGAGGTGCCAATAACTGAGCACATTATTTATTCACTACATACTGAAGATCAAATCAAAATATCTTTTAATCTACAACATAATCATATGGTAGTTACTCTCAAGATCAAGAGCATCTTCAGAGGTCTTCGGTCCCACCACAACCAAAATTATGTCAAATTTGATATCAGTAACATTACGTATGATTGAAAGTCCTCATCTTAATTTTTTTTCCATTCATTATACATTCCATTATCACCCACCCATTCATTACCCACTTATATCATCTATCATTGGCAACACTTTCCTTTACATAGGATAAGAAGTTATCTTATCTTGATGCTTGAAGGAAATAGACTCAATGACCAACAAAAATCACAAACATATTCTTGACAACCAAATCTACAACTAGTTATTGATAGATCAACTTTTTAAAAAGGGTGTTAGATAACAAATTTATAAACTAATCATTAATGTTGTCTCATTTGTTGACTAGGATGTGCATCTCCTTGTCAACAAGAGTAATAAAACCATTTTTCACTTTTCCAAATACCATTTTCCATTACTATGCCTCATATCTTGAGGGCAGCCCTATAAAACCTTTTTAGGCATTATTATACCATTATGATCCATGAACTAATCGTTTGAACTACATTGACTTGAGGTACTTTAGGACTATGTAGGCAACACTCAATTTCTATTGAGTTCAGCTTGGTCACCCCTTCGCTTCACTCTCACTGGTTTGTGGGCATGGGCCATTATATTCAACTTAGATATTTTATTGTAACTTTTACTCTCAGGGTGCATCTCCTTGACTAGATGGTCCCACTTTGTGCATATTTTATCCAAACAATACCAAAAACATTGGAAATACTTTAAAATATCAAAAACATCATAACATTATCCACAAAAGAATAAAAAAATTATTTCATGCTTTTGTACATTTGTACATTCTTGTCCCACCATGACATGCTCTTGCCATTTTACAAGCAAAAAAACACCAGTTCATCTTATCCCACACACTTACCATTTTGTAAGAACATTCTTTCTCATCCCATCAACTTGTTTTTTGTAAGACCATTCTCACTTGTTTGTCACATCTTCCATTTATTATATAACATTAATCATAATAGTCTGACCATAATTTTTTTCTATCTTATTTCTTGGGAGAACTAAATTTGGCCTGAAGTTCATGTTGGATCATACATCCATAGAACTATGTAGGAAACATCTACTTGTCTTGTACATCTGAAGTCAGCTTGACTAAGCCCTTCTTTTTCTTATCTTCCTCCATTTCTTCTATCATTGTTCCTCTTTAAATAGGGAACAATTATTGTGTCATTGTTCTTTGTTATGTTGTGGTGGAAAGTAATACCTCTACTGCACATGCATGAACTTTTATCTTTAAACTACACTAACTTGGTTTTTTGTTTATGTATGTTCATTTGTGTTTTGTTGGTGTTTTATTGTGCTTTTGCACCTCTCCTTTTATTTCTTCTCCTTTTATCTTTTTATTTCTTCTTGTCTTTTATTAGTCTTATGTTTCCCTGTATGTTTTTGCTTATCTATTTTGTGTTTCTGAACATCTTGATGATTCGCATGGATCTTGATTATTTATATCTTGATCCTATGTTATTAAATTGTTCTTGGATCATTTTGTTTATTTGATTGTTGTTGGTGTCTTGTTTCTTTGTTTGATTTTTATTTTCTCTTTTGTGTTTCAAAACATCTTGATGATTCGCATGGATCTTGATTATTTATATCTTGATCTTATGTTATTAATTTTTTCTTAGACCATTTTATTTATTTGATTGTTGTTGGTGTCTTGTTTTTATATTTGATTTTGTTTTTCTCTTTTATGTTCAAGAATGTCTTGATGGTCCACATAGATCTTGATTATTTATATCTTGGTCTCATGTCGTTAAGATGTTCTTGCCTTTCATTTTTAAACATTTTTGTTTCTACTTAAGTCTTGATTGATCATATCTTGATTTTAATTCAAGTTCATGTATGTTTATCTCTTTCTTTGTCTTTATTGTTTTTTTAAAATATAAATAGTTGTAACTCTAAATTTGGTCATTGTTTTATCATTATCCTTAGTTATAGGTATTCACATTTGAACCAGCTTAGTGCAATGGAATATTATGTCATTCAATGTTATTCATACTTATGATGCCTAATTTATTTTTCTATAGCAAGCACTGTGTACTCAGGTTTCAAAGTCTTAATGTCAACATCAACTCTGATGAATGATTCTCAAGAACACTTTGCATAATATAGGATCATGATATAAAAATAGGCATCTAGGTATCATGCATTTTAGCACTTGATTCTATCCTTAGATGTGCATCTCTTTGCATAAATTTTGAGTTTAATCAATTCTTGGTCAGTTTTCATCATTCTTTATTCCATTCTCTCCAAAACTTGGGTGAACTACATTGGCCTAAAGTTAATGTTGGAACATGATCCCATGGAACTACGTAGGTAGTGTCCACTTGTCTTATACATCTGGATTCATCTCAACCATCTCTATTCTTCTTTTCATCTCTCTCATCACTTTGTGCATTCTCATATGTTCGGTTCTATATGGCTCTTTAAGCCATTACACCTTCAAATGTATGTGCCTACTTGATTTAACCTATAATTTGGGTTATGCCATTGAGATATTTTGATTTTAAATTTACCATGATGGGGAAAAACATTTGAATCACATCAGAATCAAATCATCTCTATAGGGGAAAACCATTATTTATTCTTTATCAATGATCAAAATTCTTCCTACTTGGGTAAAACTATCTTATCACCATCAAATCTGCTCTATTAGGGCACTTATTATTATCTTCTCTTTGGAGACCCTATTATAGTGGTGCTTCCCTTCTTGAAGTAAAACATTCTCTCTTTTCCTCTAATTCCAATATCTCCACACTAATGCCCACAATGGTCATATTTAGTGTGTAACTTGTCTCAGGATTGCTCAATGCTGTAAGCATGTAACTAGTACTCTCAAATTGGGTACATTTAAAGTGTGTCCCTTAAATTTATGGATTGTATCTTTCCCATTCTCCCATCTACTAGGGCCTACTATACCTCTAATTATATTTTGATCATTGATTGCAATCATGCATTAAAACATTAGTTCATCCGGATATGATCTATTTCATGAGTTAATTTCTCACTTTCTCTCTCTTTTCGAGAGTCCATCCTTCTCTTCTATCCTAGTATGTCCTCTCGAGGGGGAAACATGGGTATTTTCTAGTTTTTTCTTGATAACTCTTTTATTTGAAAAGATGTTGCTTCGCCTGAATGTCTCACTATGCCTTCTCAAAACAAGGGCGAAATTTAGACATCCAATTCCTAACACCATTTGTGTTGAAATTATCAATCTTACTTGAATTGCACTCAAATGCACATTTTAAGTGAAAATCTATAAAATATGCTAAATAATTCAAACTTATCATTTACAAGTGTCGATTTAGGCTAATGTATCCCTAAATGGGGTAATGCATTTTATGTGATACCTAATTTTGATCAATTTATTTCAAGTCAAAATGATGATTTCACCTTTATGTGCTTTGGATCACTCTTTTATTCTAATTCATCAATACACGTTATGTACCTTTATTATTTTAAGTCAATAACATCCTAAATAGGAATACACTTCCAACACATCTAACATTGCCTTCCAATTTTCTCCAATTAAATTATAACCTAGTAATATGACTTTCTAACGATTTTGATTAATTAAGGGTTAATTTTCAAATAATTGAACAAATTTTGATTAACCTTGTTTAAGGCTAATTAATTCAAATCAAGAGCTTAAGTGGATTTTCCATGAGATTTGTTGAATATTTCTTTTTGGAAATTGATTTCTATTAACTGCATCACCTAATGACATCATCATATGAGGTGGTATTCATAAGCCATAAATGCATAAAATATCAAGATTATGGGTCCTCCATGCCTCATTGAGACTCTCTATGCCTCTTAAATGCCCCTATATCTCAAATATTTATGGTGGATATTAATGGATTTAATTACATAATTAGATTAATTCATAGCCACACATCTCAATCTTGAGATGGACGATCATGGTTGATCCTGAACCATCTCAAAAATATATAAATTGAGAGGCCATGAAAATCATTTTTAAGTTTGATTTGTGCAAATTTATAATGCTAAATTGTCTCCACAATACTTTACATTTGACCATTGATGTTATTTTCAAGCTTCATTTATAGGCTAGTTTAGTGATTCCAAATCATGAGCCTAAGTTTTACAAGGAGTTATTAAGACATTGGAGGAGTTGGCCACCATTATAATTCCTGCATGAATAGATATGCTTAATTTGGTTTATTCTTATTCATTTTTCATTTGATTTATTGGACTAATGTTTGTCTAATCATTTTATGTAATCATTATCTAGTAAATTGTGTTTACGTTCTTGAGTGTCATGGTTTTACTCTTTATTACAATATCACTGCTAACACTGTAGTGATTTTTTAATAAAATTATTGTTTGTTAAACAATGATTTTATAGATTAGAGAAGTGATATTTTTAGCCAAAACAATGATTTCATTCACTAGAGTAGTGATATTGTAGAAAAATGATATCATTCTTGGGGCAGTGATTTGTTAAGTTGGTCAGTGATTTCATCAAAAGAATAGCGACATTGTATTTTTTTATTGATCTTACCCATAATAGTGATTTTGTAGACCTGAGCAGTGATTTTATTGACCTGATTAAAAATATTGTTTATCAGAGCAATGATTTTGTAAAACAATAATATCATTATTTTGGGCAGCGATATTGTTAATTTGGGTAGTAATTTCTTAGGTAAACAATGATATTGTGTTTTTTGTCTGATCTAACCTAAAACAATGATATTGTTGTCTAAAATTATGAATTTCTAGGGAAACAAAAATATTGACTGTGTAACAATGATTTCAAAATAGAGAACTTGTTTTGATAAGTTGCTTCACTCATTTGTAAATTAGCTTCAAATCTAAAGGACATACTAACTTTTTCTTTATAGGATCAAACTTCGAAATTTTTAAAACATGTTTTTAAGACCTTTTTTGGAAGTTTAAAATTGATTAGGAACCTTGTTTTGGTGCTTAATGAAAAAATTAGATGCTTAGGTGAATGTTTTGATGAATTATGTTTTCAAAGTTACAACTTAAGACCAAGGGGTCAAAAGAACACCACCTAATCCTTCATTTGGTGCTTAAAATTGAACTCACTTATCAAATTTTATCTTTAATAGTTGTTTAAACTTAGAATTTAATTGGAAAAAAGAGGGATGTTGCATGTATGCTATTCCATCCATCCCCTTTAGGGAACTTTTAGAATCAAAAGCACCGTCCTTATTGCAAACATGCCTAGTCCAATGCATAGAAAGAATGTCAGCTAAAGCACTCCTAAAAAACTCACAATAGTTTGGGTGTTCTTTAAAATGACCCTAAATTATTTCTATTAGTCATTTATTTTATTACATCTTAGCTTGCAAGGGGGACTTCATTACCTCCCACAAGTTCTATAGAGAAGCTTTAACCCAGGGTTTCATCTCCCAGCACTGACTTCAACCACTCCCACTAGGATCAGAGGTTTGATTGGTTAAACTACATTTTAATGTTGGAGTTTCACATAGGACGTATATGCACTTTGGACATCTCACTACACTAATCAAGCAACAGATGTAGTTGTTGTAAAAAAGACAAGACATTTCTACAACAAGCCAAGTGATGCAGACACCCAATTAAGTGCATTTTTTTTGCAACATGATGTGAAAGTTATTGGGTAATTGAACCATGTAGATGTTTCAAAACTTGTAGATCTTAGACAAATCCCCACTTATCATGGAAGTGTTGTTAATACAAGGTGCATCTCAAGGTCCATGTCACTATATTGTCATTTGAGAGAAGGGGGTATACAAATACTACTATATAATGCACATTTACTTTTGGATGAACACTTAAAATCCTCTTAAATGATGTATATAGATGGCCTCTAACAATATCATGCAACCTTGTTAGTTTAGACTTAAGAAGATTGTTTTTTGTCATTAACTTACTTGGTCTTGATTTGTGTCTAAAACTACTTATTAACTCAACAAACTTAACTAAAACACATTGTCCTCCAAAATTCTTAAGCAAAGGAGGCATTACGCTGTCCAATTGAAACATTTATATTTTCCTTGTTCAAATTTGTTATCAAAAACTGTATGTCATGTCATCCACTTTGGTGTAGTCTTGCTACCAAATTGAGTCTAGACCTTTTACCCAATTTGTTTAAGTCCCTCATTTATAATTCACATTCATTTGAACCTTTCTAAGTTTTACGTGTTGGTGTGTTAAATTGGGTTCATCATTTTCACACTAATATTCTTCTAACTTGGGTTCAATTTTTCATTTGGATTGAGGGCCATTTATTAGACTCAAAATCACATTATCATCTTGGTGGACTCGAGTCATCTTGCGTATCACTCACGCTTTGAGTCCTAGAACATAATTTATCCTACTATAACTATGTGGCCATGTTGTGTTAACCATTTGGTCTTAGATTTGTACTTAGTGATTCATGTATGTTTTTACATCTTGAGTTTCTTAGTTCATATTATCTTCTTCGTAATCTAGAGAGCTTTCCTCTAATTTCTAGGGTCAACTCGTCAAAGTTGAACTACTTTTTATAGTACAGGCATATCATAAATATTTAGGATTTGGTGTCCTATTTTTCACTTTAGATCTTTGAGTTACCTTAACCTCTTCCAATCTATACAATTTCAACTTTACCAAAGGTTGAGTAAATTTGTGAACCAAATCTTCTAATTATGTGTGGTTCCAAGCCACTCTCCTTTTATAGTCTTTTTGGTGTCTTAGTCATTTTTTTGGAAAAGGATAAAAATTCATATCTTGTTTATAATGTTTACAAAACATTTTCCAAATCTTATCAAACATTGAGAACACTCTTTTTAACAATTGTTAAATATGGAGTCTGTTTCACCCCTAAGGTTAAAATAAAGTTAACAGGGCAATTTTAAAATGTTGGGAAATTTTTTTAGTGTGATAATCACTTCCCACATTTTTGGCATGATTTATGGAGAAATAAGTGTGCCTTAAAGAGGTTGAGAGAATCGATGGATTATATTTTGTCCAGTTCGTTAAAACCTCCCTTATTTTATGCCATTTTGGAGGGGATATGGCTTATCACTAAGGTATTGCATTTTTTTTCAAAGAGTATAAATAGGGGTGATGGGAAACACATTTAAATTTTGTTTTGCATCTCAATTTGAGATATACTTTCTCTCTGCGATCAATGTGATCAGTTTTGAGATGTAGCTTTGCATCTCAGGAATTCTAGTGTGAATTTGGGCTGGAAAAAACTATCTCTGTGACAGGTTTATCGTTTAGAGTTGTTTTTAATCTTGTTTATAATATTGTTGAGATTCTCTTGGTGGACATTGCCCCCATTGGGTGAACCATGTTATATCAGTGTTATGTGTGTATTTTTTTGCTTAGATCTAAATAATTATTCCATATGTCTCTACTACTATGATTCTGAGGAATAATTTATGTGTTACATATTATTACATAATTAATTAATTTTAATCACTTATTCCTAACTAGTATCAGAACTAGCTTTAGTGGTTTTGCTAAAGTGGTGAATTATAAGGAAAGATATTAGCTTGAGTGGGAGCCATGGTAGATTTAGAGTACACAAATTTAATGGGTAGAATTTTGGATTATGGAAGATGCAGATGGAGGATTAATTATTTTAGAAGGATCTTCATCTACCTTTGATGGGGAAAATAGGCCAACCTTCAAGTATGAACTAGGCATATTAGAATTTACTCGATAGGAAAGCATTAGGAGCCATATAGTTATGCCTTAGGTTGCCTTCAATATTTTAGAGGAAACGACCACATTTGGTCTGATAAAGAAATTATGGGAGTTATATGAAAAACTCTCTACCTCTAATAAAATATTTTTGATAAAAAAGGTTATTTAATATGAAAATGTCTAAAAATGGTTTTGTAGTTGATCATTTGAATGATTTTAATATGGTTGTTAGTATGATACCTTTTGTTGGTATTAAATTTGAAGATGAAGTTAAAGATTTATTGATTTTGTGCTCCTTACCTAATAGTTGGGATAGCTTGGCTATGTCTATGAGTAATGTCATCCTTGCTAAGGGAAGTTTAAAGTTTGAGGATGTTATAGGCGTGATTCTTAGCAAGGAAATGCAAAGGAAGAACACCAAGGAATCATCTTCAGGGAATGCTTTGATGATGGAGACTAGAGGGAGACAAAAGGATAGAAGCAAAGGAAACCGTAAAAAGTCAAAGGGTCAGGGAAGATATAAATCTAGAACCAAGATGGTGTGTTGGCACTATGGGAAAAGTGGACACACAAAGAAGGAATGTTGAGAACTTCAAGACAAGAAGACCAAACATGAAGAGATGAAGGAGGTAAATATGACAATAAGTAATGTTAGTTAGGATGATTTAATTCTTTCCTTGGATAGTGTTTCTAAATCTTGGGTATTAGATTTAGGGGCTTCTTTTTATGCCACCCACATAGGCATCATTTTATTGATTATGTTAAAAGAGATTTTGGACATGTTTATCTTAGTGATGATGAAACATGTAGTATAGTAGGGAAAGGTTGTGTTTAGATAAATATGCAAAATCGGAACACATGGATACTAAAGGATGTTATACATATCCCATAGTTAAGGCAAAATTTAATATCAATGAGACAATTGGATAGTGAGAGTTGTTTAGTGATGTTTTTAGCAGACTCTTGAAAAGTTACCAAGGGTACTCTTGTGGTTGTGAGAGGTAAGAAAATTGGCACTTTGTATTAAAATAGTAGTGTTGATCAATTTAAACAGAGATGCAACTTTTTGGCACTACAGACTCAATCATATGAGCCAGAAGGGCATGGAGATCTTGAAAGATAAGTTACCTAGATTGAAACAGGTTGATTTGGACTTTTGTGATGATTTTGTGTATGGGAAGTAGAATCAAGTTAAGTTCCTAAGGGTTAGACCTACAAAGAAGGAAAATAAGTTGGATTTGGTTCACTCAGATGTATGGGGGCTAGCTCAAGTATCTCTTATTGGTGGTTCAAATTATTATGCTATATTTATTGATGATGCAACTAGGAAATTTTGGGTTTATTGCATTAAGAATAAATCTGATGTGTATGAAACATTCAAGAGATGGAAAGCTTTAGTTGATAATGAAATAGGTCTCAAGTTGGATAATGGAGGTGAGTATTGTAGCAAAGCATTTAATGATTATTATTCATAGAATGGAATTTATAGGCAAAATATGGTTCCAAGGAAACCACAAGAGAATGAAGTGTTAGAGAGGATGGATAGGACAATTATGGAGTGTGTTAGGAGCATGAGTTTGCATGCAGGGCTGCCACTAATGTTTTGCATAGAAGAAGTTATCACAACAGTATATCTAATTAATAGAGGACATTCAGTGCCTTTGGATGGAGGCATACCTAAGGAAGCTTAGTTTGGTAAGAAAGTTAATTATTTTTTTCTTAGGGTATTTGGATGTGAGGCATTGGTTCATGTTCTGAAGAAGGATAAGACCAAGCTATAGACTAAGTTTGAGAGATGCACCTTTATTGGTTATGGTGAGGATGACTTTGGTTTTCGAGTTTGGAGTCTTAGAGACAAAAAAATATTCCAGTCTAGGGATGTCATCTTTATAGAAAAAATAATGTATAAGGATCAGTTGCAAGAACAGGAATAAAAAGAGTACATAGTGTTGGATGATATTACTAATGGTAAAGTGTCCAAGGAGATAGGTGACGAATCCCCCACATAGGAACCCAAAACTGATATAGTAAGAAGGTATCTTAGGGTAAGAAAAGCTCTTAAATTTTTTTCCCCATCTTTGAGTTATTTGTTACTTAATGATAGTGGAGAACCAACATGTTTTGAGGAAGCAATACAGGTGAATGCTAGGAAGAAGTGGGAGCAAGCCATGGAAGAAGAACATAGTTCTCTCATGGAGAACTAAACATGGGATTTAGTGAAGCTATCGAAGGGAAAAAGAGCATTGTAGAACAAGTGGGTATACAAAATCAAAGAAGATGATGGAGGAAAGAAAAGTTACAAGGCTTGGTTGGTGGTTAAGGGGTTTGCACATAAGAAAGGTATTGATTTTGATGAGATTTTTTTTCCTATTGTTAAAATGACTTCTATTAGAATTGTGCTTGGTATAGTTGCAGTAGAGGATTTACATTTAGAATAATTAGATGTGAATATTACATTCCTTCATGGTGATTTGAAGGAGGAATCATAAATGGAATAACCACAGGTTTATGAGGTCAAAGGAAAGGATAAATCTATGTGCAAACTAAAGAAGAGCTTGTATGGCTTGAAACAAGCTCCACGACAATGGTATAAGAAATTTGACAATTTTATGTTGGAACAGGGTTACTCCAGGTGTCATTATAACCATTGTATTTATGCCAAGAGATTTGAGGATGGTAATTATATTATCCTATTATTGTATTTAGATGACATGCTGATTGTAGGAAAGAACATGCAATAGATTCAAATACTTGAGAAAAAACTTGGTTATTATTTTTCTATGAAGGATTTGGGTGCAATGAAGCAAATCCTTGGTATGAGGATAACTTGGGACATGAAGGAGAAAAATCTGATCTTATCCCAAAAATAATATGTGAAGAAAGTTTTGGAGAGGTTTAGTATGCAGGATGTTAATCTGGTTGGGACTCCTTTGGCAGGCCATTTCAGATTATCAAAGGAGTAGTGTCCCAAGAAAAAAGAAGAAAAGCTAAAGATGTCCAAGGTAACTTACTCATCGATGGCTGGTATCTTGATGTATGCTATGGTTTATACTAGGCCATATATTGCTCATGTAGTGGGAGTAGTAAGTAGATACATGACTAATCCAGGTTATGAACACTGGCAAGTAGTAAAATGGATTCTTCAATATTTGAGAGGAGCCATGGGTATAGCATTATGTTTTGGTAGATCAGACACCACTTTGAATGGTTATGTAGAATCAAATATGGCTGGGGATGTTGATAGTAGGAGGAGTACAACAGGGTATGTATTTACTATCAGGAATACAATGGTCAGTTGGATTTCCCAGATACAGAAGATTGTGGCTTTATTAACCATAGAGGCTGAGTATGTTACTGCTACAGAGGCTAGCAAGGAGATGATTTGGTTACAACAGTTACTAAATAAGTTGGGCTATAAGCAAGAAGTTGGGAGACTACATAGTGATACTCATAGTGTTATACATTTATCCAATAACTTTGCTTTCTACTTGAAGATGAAGCACATATAGTTGTGGTATCATTTCATCAGGATAGCTTTGGAAGAAAACAAGGTGAAGCTAGAAAAGATACATACGAGCCAGAATCTTATGGATATGTTGACCAAGGGAGTCACATTGGAGAAGTTGAGGTTATGTTTAGCTTTGATTGGTCTACGTGAAAATCATGGAGGTGTATTAAATTTTGTTTAAGGAGAAATGAAATCCAAGTGGGAGATTGTTAAATGTGGAGTCCGTTTCACCCCTAAGTTAAAATAAAGTTAATGGGGAAATTTTAACATGTATTTATTTACTTTTACAAATGTGGGTTAAATTTTTTAGTGTGATAATCACTTCCCACATTTGTGGCATGATTTATGGAGAAATAAGTGTGATTTAAAGAGGTTGAGAGAATTAGGGAATTATATTTTATCTAGTTGGTTAAAACCTCCCTTATTTTGTGTCATTTTGGTGGGGATATGGCTTATCACCAAGGTATTTCATTTTTATTTCAAAGAGTATAAATAGGGGTAAGGGGAAACACATTGCAATTATGTTTTACATCTCATTTGAGCTATGTTTTCTCTCTACAGTCAATGTGATTAGTTTTGAGGTGTAGCTTTGCATCTCAAGAATTTTGGTGTGAATTCGGGCTGGATAAAATTATCTCTATGAGAGGTTTCTTGTTTAGAGTTATTTTTACTCTTGTTTATAATATTATTGAGATCCTCTTGGTGGACGTATCCCACATTGGGTGAACCATGTTATATCGGTGTTATGTATGTATTTTTTTGCTTAGATCTAAATTTTTCTTCCATATGACTCTACTATTGTGATTCTAAGGAATGATTTTCATGTTGCATATTATTGCATAATTAATTAATTTTAATCACTTATTCCTAATAGGTACTCAAAGGTACACTTGTAATAGGCTTCCTTATGGCCCTAGTTGCAAGGTTGAACATTTATATGATAGGCATAAGCACTCCATCTTGTTTAAGGATGTTACCCTCTTTGGGCCTACCTATTGAAAACAAATCGCATCCATGTTAGTTTTCATATGTCATCTTTGTCCTTCCCCTATGATTTGAGCTCTATGCTTGAAGGTTACTATTTTGGGGTATCTTTCTTTTCCTTCAGCTTGTATGAGCAAGCAATCTCTACAATGTATGAAGGTTACTATTTTAGGACCTCCTCCTTTGGTTTGTACAATCAACCAAACTAAAAAGCATCAATTAATTACCATTTTAGGACCTCCTCCTTTGGTTTGCACAAGCAACCAAACTAATAAGCATCTAGTCATTACCATTTTAGGACCTCCTCATTTAGTTTGTGCAAGTAACCAAACTAAGAAGCGTTTAGTTGTTACCATTTTAAGACATCCTCCTTTGGTTTGACCAAGCAACCAAACTAAGAAGCATCCAGTAATTACCATTCTTGGCCCATCACCAGTTTTTGATGAACCTATTGTTGAAGAACCTCCATTTGATGAAATAGTTGTGTTTGATCCCTTCTTCAATAGTCTAAGTTTTAGAGAGTCCATTATTGAACCACAAACCATTGTTCCTGCTAAACCAAATGTTCCCCACTTTAGAAATTTTGTGCCGATGGTCGATCCAAAACAAGAAACATTACCTCTTCAAGAGCCATCTTATGAGGATCAAAATGTGTTCAAAATTGAGTTTTTTCAACCAATTATGAACTAAAATTGAAATTTTATTATTGAAACATCCATTTTTGATAAGTCAACCTGTGATAAGTTACCTATTCATATGTTTCCTATATTTAAAGAGCCTCATCTCCTTGAAAAACTAGTCTCGACAGAGTTATCTCTTGATCTTTTCCACTTGTTAAGGAGTCTTACTATGATAGAAATGATTTTGTTGAGACGTCCCTTGAGTGGTTCCCTCTCTTAGAGGGGCTTCACTTAGATGAGCTAGTCTATGTTAAACCCTTCCAAGATGAATCAATTTTTATTAAGCCCATTATGCCATCATAGGCCATTACTTGTCAAACCATTAAGATTCAACAAAACATTATCAAAACAACTACATCAAATGAAGAATCAAAATTAGAGTCAATTTCTATTTTAAATTGACATTGGATTTAACATCAAAACCAAAATCAACATCAGTTACAAAATTGGATTCAGAGTCCCTTGCTTCTAAATCAAATTCAAAAATAGATTATAGTTCTAGTTGTTATAACACTGATTAAAACTTCCTTGCAGACCAGTTTGAATATATTTATGATCCTTGTACAATTTTTAATGATGATTGCTTCAGTATCGACACAAGTTCTCTTAGCATTTTCTATGAGGATCGTGTTGCCTTTCACCATCTAATTATTCCAACCTAACATAGCCATTATGTTGGCATTTTACCTCCCACAAATGCCAATTGGGACCGATAGAATCACTTTGTTGAACTGCATCCATGGAGACATACCATTTGTATAATCTCAAGGGGGCCAAGACCACATTCAATTAGAAGAATAATAATCTCCTAGTGAAACCTTTTCAAAGGTGTTAGTGGATAAGCAAATATCAAACTTAGTATCTTTTAGTGAAACTTATTTAAAGGCACTAGATGACAATCAGATTCAAATGTTATAATCTCTTCATGAAACCTTTTTGGAGGTGCTATCAGATGATCAAAATAAATTCATTGGTGAAAACCTCATTGAGGCACCAATAGCCGACCATATTAGTTATTTACTACATACTGAAGATTAAATCAAAATAGCTTCCAATCTACAACATTATCAGATGGTATCTACTTTCAAGATCAAGCAACAAAAAAATCTAGTGGTCCTATTGAGAGCATCTTCAAAGGTCTTTAGCTCTACCATAACCAAAATTATGTAAAATTTGATATCAATAACATTACATGTGACCAAAAGTCCACATCTTTATTTATTTTCCATTCATTATACATTCCATTATCACCCACCCATTCATTACCCACTTATATCACCTATCATTTGCAACACTTTCCTTTACAGAGGATATAAAGTTATCTTATCTTGGCACTTGAAAGAAATAGACTCAATGACCAACAAAGATCACTAACACATTTTTAACAACCAAATCTGTAGCTAGTTATTGATAGAACAACTTTTTTGAAAGGGTATTGCATAATAAATTTATAAATTGATCATTTCTATTATCTCATTTGTTGACTAGGATGTGCATCTCCCTGTCAGTAAGAACAATAGAACCATTGTTCACTTTTCAAAATACCATTTTCCATTACTATGCCTCATCTCTTGGGGGAAACCTTGTGAAACATTTTATGGCATTATTATACCATTATGATTCATGAACCAAACATTTGAACTACATTGACTTGAGGTCCTTTGGGATTTAGGTCAACTTCGTCACCCCTTCACCTCACTCTCATCGATTTATGAGCATGGGTTGTTGTAGTTGGCTTAGCTATTTTATTGGAACTTATACTCTCAAGCATGCATCTCCTTGACTAGATAGTGCCACTTTCTGCATATTTTATCCCAAAAACACCAAAAATAGTGGAAATACTATGAAATATCAAAACATCAAAACATAATCCATAAAAGATTAAAAACATTATCTCATGATTTTGTAAATCTGTACATTCCCATCCCACCATGATATGCTCTTGCCATTTTTCAAGAAAAGAAACACCAATTTATCTTGTCTCATGCACTTGCCATTTTATAAGATCCTTCTTTCTTGTCCCATCAGCTTGTTGTTTGTAAGACCATTCTCATTTGTTTGTCACATCTTCCAATTCTTCTATAACATAAATCATACTAGTTTGATCATAATTTTTCTTCTATCCCATTTCTTGGGAGAAATACATTTGACCTGAAGTTCAAGTTGGAACATGCATCCATATAACTATGTAGGCAGTGTCTACTTGTCTTGTACATCTGGAGTCAGCTCGACTAACCCCTTCCTTTTCTTCACTTAACACATTTCTTCTATCATTATTCCTCTTTAATTAGGGAGCAATTGTTGTGTCATTGTTCTTTGTTATGTTGTGATAGAAAGTAACACCTCTACTGCATGTGCATGAACTTTTGTCTTTAAACCACACTAACTTGGTTTTTTATTTGTGTTTTCTTGGTATTTTGTTGTGCTTTCTCACCTCTCATTTTATTTCTTCTCCTTCTCTCTTTTTATTTCTTCTTATCTTTCCTTGGTCTTGTGTTTCTCTATATATTTTTGCTTATCTCTTTTGTGTTTCTGAACATCTTGATGATTCGCATGGATCTTGATTATTTATATATTGATCCTATGTTATTAAGTTGTTCTTGGATCATTTTGATTATTTTATTGTTTTTGGTGTCTTGTTTTTCTGTTTGATTTTTCTTTTCTCTTTTGCATTTTAGAACATCTTGATGATTCGCATGGATCTTGATTATTTATTTCTTGATCTTATGTTATTAATTTTTTCTTGGACCATTTTATTTATATGATTATTGTTGGTGTCTTTTTTTTCTATTTGATTTTGTTTTTCTCTTTTATGTTCAAGAATGTCTTAATGGTCCACATAGATCTTGATTATTTATATCTTGGTCTCATGTCGTTACGATGTTCTTGCATTTCATTTTTAATTTTTTTTGTTTCTACTTAAGTCTTGATTGATCATTTCTTGATTTCAAGTCAGGTTCATTTATGTTTATCTCTTTCTTTGTCTTTTCTTTTTTGTTTAAATGTAAATAGCTGTAACTCTAATTTTGGTCATTATTTTACCATTATCCTTAGTTATAGGTATTCACATTTGAACTGACTCAACGCAATTGGAATATTATGTCATTCTAAATTATTCATACTTATGATGCCTAATTTATTTTTCTATATAAAACACTATGTGCTTAGGTTTCAAAGTCTTAACATCAACATCAGCTCCAATAAATGATTCTCAAGAACACTTTGTATAATCTAGGCTACTGGTATAAAAATAGGCATCTAGGTATTATGCATTTTAGCACTTGAATATATTCTTAGATGTGCATATCTTTGCATACATTGTGAGTCTAATCAATTCTTGGTCAGTTTTCATCATTCTTCATTCCATTCTCTCCCAAACTTGGGTGAACTACGTTGACCAGAAGTTCATGTTGGAACATGAGTCCATGGAAATATGTAGGCAACATCCACTTGTCTTATACATATAGAGTTAGCTCAACCATCTCCATTACTTTTTTCATCTCTCTCATCACTTTGTGAATTCTCGTATGCTGGGTTTTATATGGCTTTCTAAGCCATTACACCTTCGCATGTATGTTTGCGCCCGCTCTCTTTAACCTTTCTTTTAGTTTATATCCTTGAGCTATTTTTCTTGCCAATTTCCCATGCTATGGCATAACATATGAACCACATCAAAATCAAATCAAATCTATAGTGGCAAACCATTATTTATTCTTTATCAATGATCAAAATTTGCCCTACTAGGGCAAAACTATCTTATCATGATCAAATCTACTCTACTGGGGCAATTATTATTATCTTCTCTTTAGAGACCTAATTTTAGTGGTGCTTCCATTTTTAAATAAGAACATTCTCTCTTTTTCTCTGATTCCAAGTTCTACACACTAAGGCCCACGATGGTAATATTTAGTGTGCAACTTGTTTTGGGATTGCTCAGTGCCCTAAACACACAACTTGTACTCTAAAATTGGGTACATTTAAAGTGTGTCCCTTAAATTTATGGATTGTATCTTTCCCATTCCCCCCATCTACTGGGGCCTCTTATACCTCTAATTATATTTTGATCATTGATGGTAATCACACATGTAATAATTAGCTCATCTGTATGTGATATGCTCTATGGGTTAATTTCTCACTTTCTCCCTCTCTTTGAGAGTCCATCCTTGTCTTCCATACTAGTATGTCCTCTCAAGGGGGCATCGTGGGTCTTTTCAAATTTCTTCTTGATAACTCTTTTCTTTGAAAAAATGTTGTTTCCCCTGAATGTCTCACTACACCTTCTCAAATGGGGGCAAAATGTAGACATCCAATTCCTAACACCATTTTTGTTGAAATTATCAATCCTACTCAAATTACACTCAAATACACATTTTAGATCAAAATACATAAAACACTCTAAATGGTTGGATCTTGTCATTTAAAAGTGCTGATTTAGGCTAATGTATCCCTAAATGGGGCAATGCATTTTATGTGATACCTAACTTTGATCAATTCATTTCAAGTAAAAATGATGATTTCACCTTTTTGTGCTCTAGATCACTCTTTTCTTCTAATTCATCAGCACATGTCACATACATTTGTTATTTTGTGTCGGTAACATCCTAAATGGGAATACACTTCCAACACATCTAACATTGCCTTCCAATTCTTCTCTTGTCAAATTATGACCTAGTAATATGACTTTCTAACCATTTTGATTAATTGAGGGCCAATTTCCAAATAATTACAAAAATGTTGATTAACCTTGTTTAAGGCTATTTAATCCAAATCAAGAGCTTAAGTGGATTTTCCATGAGAGTTGTTGAATATTTAGTTTTGGAAATTGATTTCTATTAACTACATCACCTAATGACATCATCATATAAGGTGACATCTATAAGCCATAAATGCATACAATATCAGGATTATGGGTCCTCCATGCCTCATTAAGACCCTCTATACCTTTTAAATTCCCCTCTATCCCAAATATTTATGAGGGATATTTATGCATTTAATTACATAATTGGATTAATTCATGGCCACACATCTCAATTTGAGATGGATGGTCATGGTTGATTCTGAACCATATCAAAAATATATAAATAGAGACGCCATGAAAATCATATTTAATCTTGAATTGTACAAATTTATAATTCTAAATTGTCTCCACAATCCTTTGTATTTGACTATTGATTTTATTTGCAAGCTTCATTGATAGACTAGTTTAGTGATTCCAAATCATGAGCCTAGGTTTTACAAGGAGTTCTTGAGATATTGGAGGAGTTATCCACCATTTTTGTTGAAGACAAGAGCTCTTGATCAAGGGAAAACATGCTTTTGATCCGTATTTGTATGGTGAATCCACTTGGGAAGGTAATTTGATGTTGCTGTCTTTCAATTATTTCTTGCTATTTTTTGTAATTGTTGTATGAATAGATAGGCTTAATTCGGTTTAATCTTATGCATTTTTCCTTTGATTTATTGTATTAATGTTTGAATAATAATTTTGTGTCTCTACACTAGTAACCAAGTTTTATTAAAGATAATTAGCTCTAAGGACTTCCACATAATGTCCTATAGTGACTGCTCTGCCTATGTCCTGTCAAATCTATTCCACTATTTAGGAAATAATTTCACCCATTTTAGGCTTAGTGATAATAATTTATTCCATTATAGTCACTTTAGTGGCATTATATAGATAAGTTCCTGTAGTGGACTCATATAAAGCAACAATGCCCACAATTGATCCAATGACAATTTTGCCAACCTCAAAGGTCATTATTATGGCTAAGATTCCTAATATTATTGAAAATTATATGTCAAAACCCAAAGATCCTAAAGGAAAATGGAGTATAACCAATGTTTTTTTTGAACAAACCCAATTGGTACCTTATCAGCCTATCATTCAAGTGGGAAAATAGCCTCTCATCCTATTGTAAGAACCTCATATCATCCTCAAGTTCTCACTTATCATATTTTAAATGTATCCTCTACTCCACCACATTCCACTTATTCCACAACACAGAACCCTATTTCCACATCTTCCAAAACCTTTATCATGATTGATCCTACAACTCCCATTCCTATAACTTCTCGATTTTTTCCATCTCCATCCACATTAGCCACTTCACCTTCAACCATTACCACTTACATATTCCAAGTAGAAGGATATTGGATTGAGAGAATCTATTTGTCCAAGGCCAAAATAAAATTAATATTCATAGTTGAGGAATCTAAGGTAAATATAGAATTCTAAAAACATATTGGAAAGCTCAAGAGAGTAACCAGAAGAAAAGTTACAAAAGGGGAGACTCCCAATTTTTATGAGACCAAGAACGAATTATTTACTTTAACAAGGAAGAGGAAGGCCAAGCCAAGGGAACGGGAAGAATATGTAGAGGACCCTAAGTCTATAGTGGTTGTAACAAGTGAGTTAGCAAAAATGGTTGTCCAATGAATGAAATAAAATCTATTCAAAGATTAGAAACCCAGAACAAGGCCATAGTACTTGAGGTAATTATTAAATAAGTAAAAGGATAAATTTAATATTTATACAAGCTCTTAGTTGAAAGTTGTCAATCCAAATGGAAGAGCACACCTTGGAAACAAAAGGTAAGAATCTATTGAGACCACATTTCTAAATTTGATGCCAAATTATAAAATTTAACCAAGGTCTTAAAGAAAAACATATTCCCATAACTCAATATTATGACCTTGTATGTTATTGGGCTATGTCAGAACTAGATGATACATATGAGAACCTCACTCCAAGAATGGGAAGATGAGATGCATAAAATTCTTAATGCTATTGATAGTGCATCTAACATATTTTTGGAATAATTTCAAGAAACATGGATTATTTCATTGCTTAAGCTAGATGAAAGATTAGATTATTTTATTGAATTTTCAACCAAATTAGCTAATTTTATGATTGAGCTCAAAATTAGAGTTCATGATGTGAATAGGGGAGCCAATACCTAGGGCATTAACCTAATGAGTTATACATGGGAAAAGATATAATGCAAAGTTTTTATGAAAAGCACATTAAAGGTCACCTTAGTTAGCCATTCGACACACTTATCCTAGACATACTCATTGTATAGAGTGCCAATTATTAGTTTACCTAGAATATAAGAAGATTATAAAGTATGCACCGAATCCCTCTAGGATCAACAAGATAGATGTTCTCAGGTTGTCCCTTCTCAAGTTTTACCAAGGATGTGGTGAGGCGAAGAAGAATCTAATTTTGACAATATATAATTTATTTTTTGAAACATTTTAACTTTTTCATAGATTTATAAAGTTAAGTTATATTTAGAAAATATAAACTTTAAAGCTTTGCATGTATTTATAAATTGAGATGAGGCAGTACCCATCCGATTATAAAATAACATTTTGTATTTTCCTCTAAGAGAGGAAGATTTTGGTAAGACAAAAGAAGCTTGGAATTCTTAGAAACTTTTAGTGAGTTATGCTATTTTGGATTTCTCAAAAAATTTATGTGATGCATGAGATATTTGACTAAATTAATCAGTGAATGAAATTCATGGTGCAAATTACAAATTAGTTAGATTGTTTTTTCTACTATTTAGATTGGTTTTTGGAAAGTGATTTTGCTATAACATTGATTTTATGTTGGAATGTGAAATTTATTTTTTATAAAATCATATATCAATTATTAATTCAGTGAATGTTATAAAATTTATTTGAAACTAATTTTTCCTTAGATTCATTTTTCCTTAGACTCTTCACCATATTCACATGAATCTGATTAATAACTAGAATTATGTGAATATTGGTTGAATAACATTATGAGTTAACAAATTGATTCATTTGTAAGGCTATCTCTGTTAAGCATAGAAATAGTTTTATTTTTTGCTTTAAACTTCCCTCCTTTTATGTTTATTTAAACCTAGGCAAGTATTTTTTAATTTAGCATCATTGTTTATGTCCACCTTAGGATATATTGTCTTACTGTCAAGTGGGGTTGACCAATTGATATAGAGGATTTGGTAGTGACCACCACTTACTCTAAGTAATTTCACCACATAGTTAATCATTAAAACAAATACCTACAACTCATGTCATGGACCATGTTTTGTGATCCTAAAAATAGAGGGTGTTTTCCCATAAAAGTTGTTGAGTAGGTTTTATTCACATCAATAGAAAGTGCCAAAGAAGACCCACCACTGATTCTGCCTCGATGGCCCCATTTTTTGCCACCTATCTCCAAAGTACCTCTAATAGATTTCCCTCCGTGACCTTTGGAACACCTAAGGTCCCAAGAAGAATTATTGGTTCCACCCACAACTAACATCTCCTTCTTCCTATAATTATATACTATCAAGTTGGCAAGAAAAAAGGTAGCTTTTGTGTTTCTATCTAAAGAGAAAAACTAGACATAATAAAATAAATCAAGAGAATCAATACTAACAAAATATTTAAGCTAACAAAATAATAAAAATGATATACATAAAACATTACATTGTACACATGATTTCATGTGTAAAAACCTTTTCAGGTAAAAAATATGACACAATAACTCGTTTATTGTATTAACTCAACTTTTTACAATACAATAATGTAATTTCAAGTTCTATTTTTTCCATACTAAATGTGTGAATATATATAGGCACATCAATAAGTAACCATAAAAATGGTATTACAATACCATGGGTATCAAAACCATGCACTAAATAAAACATGGGCTAAGTCCACCCAAATACATGCTAATATGGTCCCAAAAATTAAGGATAACAATGATGATAATTGGTAAAATAAGGAAATGATCAGCAAAGTTAAGACTCAATTATCATTTTAATTTGATATGAAGGATCTTAGTGCTCTAAAATATATTTTGAGTATTTAAAGTAAAAGGGATTGGATAAACAAGAAGCTATGATTAAATAAAAGGAATTACATCGAGAAGATATTGCACAAAGGTTGAATATGTATGAAAGTAGCTTGTCAGTGCTCCTTTTCTTGTTGGTCAAGATAACATAATAAAAAAATGGCATACATACAATATTAAAGACCTCATTTTGGATCTACAGTCTATTAGAGTGTAAATCATGGAAAATATACAATACATTTCCAACATTATTTAGAGCATAATTTACAAACATGGGAGTACCCCACTAGAATCACCGGAATATGTTGTGGTATAGTTTGACATGCTACTCCGGAATGCCATTTAAAGATGAAACATTACACTTAGCTTGGGTATTAACAATACACAAATCACAAGGTTTGACTCTATCAAAAGTCACAATAGATAAAAAAAAAAAGGAACATGGTTAATATCTGTGGTTATATCTTGTGTAAAGTCCTTGGAAGGATTAAGAATACCACTGCCATCTAGATGTGACCACTATGAAAAGATGAAAAAAAGAAAACAACTTTCCAAACAAAAAACCGAGGAAGAGAGATTACAGTTCTTATAAAATAAATAATTTGAAGTACTTATTATTTGATATTTTATGTGATGTCTATAGTATATTTTGATGAATATTAAATGATTTTATATTTTATATTTTAGCTTATATATATTACACATTTATATGACTTATGTATATTTTATTTATTTTTCATTTTATGTATATTACACATTTGGATGATTTAAAAATGATTTATTTATTTAAATCATTTAATTTGATAAATATTACGTATTTAATTTTTTATGAAAAATTTCATATGATGTACTAAAGAAAAATACAATACCAATGAATACTACTAACATATCTTAGATAAATCTATAGAAAATATGTTGAGAGAAATCATTTTCAAGTTATTTAATATTATTGTTTCTATACGATTTTCGCTTTCACATTCAAAAAGGAAATGAGAAACTAAGAGAAATGGTCTAGGGTTAGATGTTATCCGGATGAAGTCTTGCATACTAGATTCAGACGATAGCAGGAACTCCTCTTTGGTTGTGGAGGATGACACCTGTAGAAGAAGGAGACTCAAACACAGAAGTTGTTAGATGACTAGAAAGTGGATTGCCAAGCGAAAGCTTGATCCTAGAAGTGCAAAGACTTCTTGGGGGGATGACAGTCCACTGATTATTAAAATAATGTCTGATAAAAAGTGGAATGATAAAAGACTAAAATGATTAAAGGCTGAAACAAAAACAGAAGCAAATGCTTACCTAAATGGTGCTATCGGTCTGGTCACAGTCACTGACATCGATTAGTCTACCAGCATCGGTTGGTCAAGTCTATTGACGTCGATTAGTCTGCTGACATCGGTGAAGGCAGTGGTCTCTGTGGCTGGCGTTGGTCGGGGTAATGGCCTTGGATAGGGTCTGGGTGAGTTTATGGTCGACAGGATGCTCTAAAGAATGTTTTGGATCTGTCTAAGGGTCTGAAACTCTATTGAATTGTCTGAGAGTCTGTGCAGAGGTCTGGGACAATGGACATAATGTCAAAAAGGGACAGAGGGGTAGAGGAGGCCTTTCAGCCTCTTCAAGAAGGGCAGGTCAGGTCTGTGGTCTGGTTGATAGTCTGGTTGATGATGGCTAAGTCTAGTTCATATCACTTAAAAGCAATAACTAGAAAACATGATGAAAACACAGAGGAAATACTTACCTATGGCTTGTTGAAGAAAGAGTGTTGCTGATGCTTTTTCTTGTTGCTGATGCTACTGGTGTAGAAGACCTCTAGCAAGGTGGAATGACTGATGCAGAGTACCTGTTGTTGCTGTAGCTTGCTGTGTGCCTGAGAGAGAGAGAGGTCTAAAGATTGGAAGGTCGATTGCTTGGAAGAATGAAAGATCGAATTGACAAGTTGAAGGGTCCGATTCGAGAGATTGGGAAAAATGGATCCTACATTCGGGTCAAGAACGCAGTTATGAAGGAAACCGATGCCGGCAATACCGTCAATGTCGATGGCTGGAAGGCAGGTAAAAAGGCTAAAAATAGCCTTTCGTCTGTTTTCCCAACTGTCGAGTTTAAGTGTCGGGGTAAGAAATGGTTGAAGGTGGAGTAAATAGATGCAAGAGGTTAATGGGGAGAAGTTGAAATAGGTCATAGGGTGATAAATGAGGGTATCCAAGGGTAAAGAATCTAAGGAGAGGAGAGGTGGCATGGGTGAGGTGTCATGAGAGAGAGAGAATTATTAATTTAAAATAGATGATTATTTTAAATTAATAAGACATAGGTTAGGCATGGTTAGAAGTGAAAAGGAACCAAGGGGGAGAGGACAACCAAGGGAGTAGACACAATTTCAGTGTCTACATTTGCCTCTTTTTGTCTTGTTGGTTGTTCTTGATGAACTGCAAGACAAAAATAGGAGCTAGTTGCCCCAGGTGTGGGATAAGGTTAATTTTATCCTGTTAGTTGTTCTGGCAAATTGCAAGACAAAAAATGAATGTAGATTTCCTCGATTATGGGTTGAGGTATTTCCCTCAAAGTGGGAGTCGAGAGAAGAAAACCTAAAATCTAGTGCCGATTTGATAAATAGTGGATGGATATGGTGAAGTTTGAGTGTGAACGCTGTAAAAGTTTGAGATTGTGCGCATACCACTTCACGAGATGGTCAGGTCAAATTATCGCAGGTCAAGGTCGAGGGGTGCCAAAATCAAAATAACTGGGCCCTAACATGTAGTCATAGCTGATTGGGTTATTCGATCCAAGCTGTAGCTCCAATGGGTCGTCGTGTTCCAGGTATCTCAAGCTCAGAAAGTGCTCCTAAAAAACATGAAAAAATGTCACAAGTAGTGGGCATCAACCGGCTTGCGATCCTATACTTGTGAGGGTCGAAATGTGGTCTACAGACAATTTTGCTAACCATTCATGAGGTAGCATACATGCAAAAACAACTAAGGCAACGTTTGTCTTAGAAGTGGTCAGAGTCTGAGGAGATAGTCATGATCTCTAAGGTCGTTGGTCGAGGTGGGTCGAGATAGATAGCTGGTCGAATGAATGGATGGACAAAAGAATGTGGCTGAGCTAACCTTAGAAGATGTCATGTGATCTGAGTGCTACCTACATAGCCCTTGTATGAAGGGCCTCAGGCCAATGTAGTTCTCCCAAGAGGGAGAAAAATGGTTGAAGTTATGGATTGTTTTGGTTGAGGTCAAGTTATGGTCAAAAGGAGGATATGGTTTGTCCATCATGTAGACAAACAAACGAGGGTGGTCGAGCTAACCCCAGAAGATGTCATATCATCTGAGTGCTGCCTACATAGCCCCGATCTTAGGACCTCAGACCAATGTAGTTCAAGCAAGAGGTCAAAATTGGTCGATGATTGGTTTTGGTCATGTGTTGAAATGATGAGGATAAGATGATGTTACAGCTTTTTTCATATTGTGTGATGGTGTATTATGTAACATTGGTTGAGGGGTCTTTCATCCCTAGCAATTTTCCATATTCATGATGGATGTATGTTAAAAATGAATTGAGGTCTATTTATGCTTCAGCAAGTATTGGTTTATGCTTAACATAAATTGTGTGGTCAATAGTTTCCATGTGTATTGGTGTCCATAGAAACTATGTGAAATGGTCTATGATGATGTTTTGTAGTCTGAAAAAAGTTTGGTTTGAATTGGTTTGGTTGAATGTGACCAAAGTGTGAAAGAAGTGAAAGGCGTGTTGCTCTTTCATTGACAAGGACCAAAATGATGGCATAGATAGGGATTGCTAGAACCAAGAGCCCCATTCATGCATTACGTCGTTGACCATGGGTTGTGTTAGAGAAGTAATCAAATCGCTTTGACATTAAAATGAGCTCAAATTCCCTTGAGCAGGTGATATGAGATGAGAGGATAGGGTAACTCCTTTTTAAGTAGGGATAACTTTGCCCCTTTTTATAGGAGACCCTGAGACGACTACAAGCCAAGTCCATGACCTTTTTTTTTTAGCAAACTGATCAATGCGGGAAGTCTACATAGAGATGTCATTTTGTTTTGTGATCGTTTGTGAAGCTGATCGATGCAGGAAGCTTCTAAAAAAGTGCTATTTGTAGCAAGATTTAGTCATAGCCATCCTTCGAGGGAATGGTCTATATTTTTGCTTTATATAGTTTTGAGGTCTTTGAATAATTGTCCTTCGAGGGAGTAGTCTATTAGCTACAACAATGATTGTATAGCTATCCTTTGAGCGAGCAGTCTATTTTCAGAGTTTGTGACCTTGGATATTTTGACATCAATTTATTTTTGACAAAATTTTGAGTCATGAACAAGACTATAGAAGTTCAAGGGCTCCCTTTCATTAGGACAAAAGATCCATACTTTATAAAAGGGTTACATAGGATTTGTTTAGGGGAATATGGTTGAAAGGAATGAGGATTAAGAGGACGGGGTTGCTCAAGGGACAAGTTCAAGTTAAATGTCAAGTGGATGAGTACTCGACTAACAGTAGAATGGTTGCAGATGTAAGGCATTAAAGGGGCTCAGGTTTTGATAAGTCCCTGATCCATACCTGTGCGTGATGATGAAAGGTCTGAGCTAATTTGGAGCAAACTTGTCTTTGTTTACTTCTTTCCAAATTGGTCACATGTTGGTTGATGTAGGAGATGAATTTGGTTGATATGTTGTTGGATTATTTCGCTGAATGATGTTTGGTCATTGATTGGTTGGTCAATGTCTGGTTGGTGCTTGGTCATTGTGTGGTCGATGTCTGGTTGGATGTTTGGTCGAGGTTTGGTCAATGGTCGGGTTGAATGTTTGGTCGAAGCTAGGTTAAATGTTTGGTCGAGGTCGGGTCGATGCTTGTTTGGTCGAGGCATGGTCGAGGCTTAGGATTAAAAGAGTGATTGATATTTGGTCGACACTGGGTTGAAAGGTTGGTTGAGGCTTGGATGAACGTTAAATTCCCCCAACGGCTAGGGATAATGTTTGGCAAATTGGTCAAGGTCAGTTGAGGCTTGGTGGTCAGATTAAATGTGTTGATGTCGAATAAGGGGGTTAAAGGTTGTAAAGGGACCATAGTCTGACGTGGAGATCTTGATTTAGGTGATGAGGTTTGAGAAGCATGGGTCAGTGTTGATGATTTGGCAAAGGGGTAGTCAAGAGGATCCTTGATGAGAAGGGTATCCTTTTCTCGGTGTTGATGAATGACAGCTTTAAGAGCACAACAACACTCAGTGTCATGTCTTGGTGTGTGATGATAGTGATAAAATTTAGAGTTGTCGAACCAAGATGGTCTTGATTCGAGAGTTGATGAGTGGGGCAGCGTTGAAGGTTTGTTGATAATATGGTCAAGAAGAAGGGTGTCTTGCTCCAAGCATTGGTAAACAAAACCTTGAGGGCACAACAATGCTCAGTGTCGTGCCCAGGCATGCGATGATAGGCACAAATTTGAGTGTCGTCGAATCAGGGCAGTTTTGGTTCGAGAGATTGATATGGCTTAAGAGGCGAGAGATTGATGCAAGAAGACTGCAACAATTATCGTAACAGCAAGGCATAAGAACCTGCTAATGGGTTTGTGCGTCTTGTTGCAGTGGGGGTTGATGACTTTGGTTTGAGAGACGTAAGAGACATTGATCGTACCATCATTTTCGTGGGTGGTGTAGCCACACGTGTAGATGGCACTTTGGTGGTGATAGGTGTTGGATGCTTGGAAGGAAATATATGTCTGATGGGTTGAGAGAGTAATAGAGGCAATTTACCTCTGTAAAGTATGGGAGTAGGAAGCACTCTTATTAAAGTGGATGGATGCGGGCCCAAAATTGAAGGTAATGATGAAGGTGAGGGAGGAGTCCTCCAGTGTGGTTTAGTGGCCTTCTTTGGTTTGGGTTGAGGGCCACCATTGTGCGAGGCGAGATTAGATACGAGTTTGGGTTCAGATGTGGATGGAGGTGAGTGAGATGTAGCAATCTCAGGCAAAAGGCAAGAGGAAATCGTGACAGGGTCTTCCTCAGTCGAAATGGGTGAAGAGACTGGTTCTTCTCTTGGTGGAAAAGAAATAGGAGAGTGCGACTCCTCAAGAGGGTAGAGGGAAGGGATGATGGTGCCTTCTACTTGTGGTTGAGGAGTAGGAAGGGTATGGTCCTCCATCGGTAGGAGGAAGGATGAAGGTGGGGCTAATGGCATTGGTATGGTCGAAGCGTCCTCCAATATAAGAGAGGTCGATGGAGAACTAATAGGAAAAGAAGGCTCTTCTACCTGTGGAGGAGGTTGGTCAGGGACAAGAGGCGAGACAGTGCATATATCATGCTCGTGGGAGCTATTAGTCATGGTCTAGACATTGTTTTGATTAGGAGGGTGGTTTGGAAAAGGTTATCTGAAGATGTCAATGTTTTGATTGGGCAGCACGTTTGGGTTATCCAAGACAAGATCCCCCTTATCTATCATGTCTTGGACAAAGTTATTGAAGGTTCGACAGTTGTTGATGTCATGGCCTTGCACACGATGATAGTGACAGAAGTCATTTTCTCTATACCATGTAGGGATGGCTTTTGAAGGGTTGAATTGAGGTGGTCGGATTAGAGGGAGATTGAGGACCCCCTGTTTGACGAGCTTTTTCAACATGAAAGCGTATGACTCTCTAATAAGAGTATACTGACGCTGTATGTACTGTTGTTGAAATTGTTTTGTGATGCTTTGAGATGTTGAAGGTTGAGATTAATCGATCATTATCGAGGATGGTGATCTAATGACCACAGTGTTGGCCACTCCTTTCGACTTGGAGTGGGAAGAAGAAGGTCTGGAAGATGAAGGGTCATTGGCTTTTGCGTTGATATTACGCAATTTGACCTTGTCTTCTTCGATAGCGTGGAGTTCAAGCTTTCGAGCCATGGTGAAAGCTTCATCAAAAGTGTGGAATGTTTGAACCCGCAGGGTGGATGAGATGTGCTTGGAACATGCTCGAGAAAAGAGCTCAATGAGCTCAGGTTGAGGTAAAGAGAAGGAGAGTTGGTTGATTAATCTTCTCCAACGGGCGACAAAATTGACTATTGATTCGTCGTCAAACTGTTTGATGGAGTAGAGGTCTATAATTGAGACTTTTTTGGTGATGTTGATAGAAAAATGGTCAAGAAATAATTAGGCAGGTTGAGTGAATGAAAAGATAGAATGACTGGTGAGAGAGCTGTACCAATCAAGGGCAGGGCCAGAAAGCGACATGGGAAACGTGTGTAGCAATAACGCATCGTCGTGGGCTATAAGATAACAAGCATGTCTGAATGCTCGTAGATGTTGTTGTGGGTCTTTCTTACTCTGAAAGTGAGTAAACTTAAGAAGCTCCCACTGACTGGGATACGGCCTGATTGGGACAAAGGGATGGATGAGTTCACTACAAATTTACTCATAGGAGAGGGCATTGCGTGAACCAAAAATAGAGGTCTCGAGACTAAATATTTTATCCATCAGCATTTTGATTATATCAGCTGATGGATTGACGGGTGGAGCGCCCCCTAGGTTATAAGGCACTTGGAAGGTATTGAGAGGGGTGTATGACGTGGTTGGTTGCGCTTGTGTAGGCGCAACATATGGGTAGCTAGTCATCGGGGTGGAAGTTAAAGCCAAGGGCACTTGTGCTATGGGGTTGGTGGGCATAAATTGGATAGGGGTTGTCAAAGGTGGTTGAGGGGTGGCCACACTTGTTGAAGGGTAGGCAGTTACTCTTGTGTTGATAGGTGCAAGAGTAGGGGGGATAGAGACCACTAGGTTTTGGAAGGGTGTAAAATTTGGTTGAGTAGTTTGAGGTTGAGGGGGTGCCGAAACCCCCATGGAGGTAGGTCTAGAAGGAGAGGCTAAAATTTGAAGATAGGACATGGTCAGGTTATTAGTTGAGGTGTTGGCTTGATTGTCTATAGGTTGAATTGTGGACGCTGTTGATATGGCTGTTGTCTCGACTAAGGAGGTTGGCATCCCATAAATTGGGTTACCTAAAGAATCTCGTGTTTGGCTTCACGTGAAATAATGTTGAAGGGCTTTGACATTGAGGTCCAAGAATCTTTCGAAGTCTTGGTCCCCTTCAAGGACAATGGGAGACTGAGTCGAGGTCGGTCGAGTAGGAGTTCGTTCGGCCTCTGAATGAAACTCCATTAGGGGACTGGTTATGGACGATGAAGGTGGAAGTGGTTGATGCCTTGCGTGGTCAAGAAGGGTTCTGGTTTGACTACGTGTCAAAACCATTCAAAGCAAAAAGGTGCAGGTTGCAAAAACTGTGTTTTTTCAGTTTCAAAAACTCAAAATGTGGTTTTGGCAGAAAAAGAGTCGGGTTTTAAGGCTGTTGTTTTGAAAAAAAAAGACTGTGACAGTGACCGACGTCAGTTGAAAAATTGATGTCGGTGAGAACAAATGGCCGACGTTGGTCAGATAAACGATGACGGTGAAGAAAGGTTGCCGATGTCGGTGATAAAACCGATGTCGGTTACTGTGTTTTCCAGAAGCTCAAAGAATTTGAAAGTTTTTTGGAAAGAATAAAACGTCCTCACTAGCTCAAAAAATTAGATAAAAATAGAAAATAAGGTGAAGACAGACAGACCCTAAGCGTTAAATCCTAAGAATCAACTTTTAGAATCATGTTGGCTTATGCCTTAGAGTGCGTTTGGGAGGTTGGCTTGTAGAATGGGTCCTAGAAGAGGTAGTCTAAAGTTGGTTTCAGGTTTAGTTTCGGTGCTCAAGAGTCTGTGTTAGGTTTCGTACTTGGCCTTGTGCTAAGGAGCAAGCTCCCCTCACTTCACAAGCCCAGTGATAAGCTGGTCTCGCTTAGCCAAAATATACTTTCCCTAGAGATTATCCTCTGCCAGAGAACATAGTGGGCTTTCCCCTTGGTAGTGAAGTCCAAGTGGGATTATCGAGACGGGTAAGGTATCTGCTGGGTGATGAAATCCCAGTCGGGCCTTGTCTCAAGTAAGTTTTGATGTTTGATTTGTGCAAGTGATTTGGTTGTGTAACATAAGTGTCCTACGATTAATTCATGATGTGGTTTTTAATTACTAGATGTGTGGATTAGAAATGCAAGCAAGCAGAAATGAAATGCCAAAGATTTTAAGCCCAAAACGAAATGTGAGTTCGGATGAAAACAAGTTGAGAAAGGGTTGAAGAGTATGAGTTGACTAGTCTAAGATGCAAGAAAGAAAGAAGGGTTCTTTTTAACCTTGCTTATGATGTCTTTTGGAAGAGATAGAAGAAAGATATGAAAAGGAGAAACCTAATGCACCTATATGAAAAGAAATGAAAAAGAACCCAAGGAAGACCCTAGGATCCCACCGGGCGTGCCAGAATGTTTCTATATGATTTTCGCTTTCACATTCAAAAAGGAAATGAAAAACTAAGAGAAATGGTCTAGGGTTAGATGTTACCTAGATGAAGTCTTGCGCACCAGATTCAAACGGTAGCAGGAACTCCTCTTTGGTTGTAGAAGAAGGAGACTCAAACACAGAAGTTGTTAGATGACTAGAAAGTGGACTACCAAGCGAAAGCTTGATCCTAGAAGTGCAAAGACTTCTTGGGGGGATGATAGTCCACTGATTGTTAAAAGAATGTCTGATAAAAAGTAGAATGATAAAAGACTGAAATGATTAAAGACTAAAATAAAAATAGAAGCAAATGCTTACCTGAATAGTACTGTCAGTCTGGTCACATTCGCTGGTGTCGGTTAGTCTACCGGCATTGGTTGGTCAAGTCTGTCGACATCGGTTAGTCTGTCGACGTTGGTGAAGGCAGTGGTCTCTGTGGCCGGCATCGGTCGGGGTAATGGCCTTGGACAGGGTTTGGGCGAGTTTATGGTCGACAGGATGCTTTGCAGAATGTTTTGGGTCTGTCTAATGGTCTGAAAGTCTGTTGAATGCTCTGAGAGTCTATGCAGAGGTCTGGGACAATGGACAGAATGTCAAAAAGGGACAGAGGGGTAGAGGAGGCCTTTCAGCCTCTTCGAGAAGGGCAGGTCGGGTCTGTGGTCTGGTTGATAGTCTGATTGATGATCGCTGAGTCTAGTTCATAGCACTTAGAAGCAATAACTAGAAAACATGATGAAAACATAGAGGAAATACTTACCTGTGGCTTGCTGAAGAAAGAGTGTTGCTGATGCTTGTCCCTGTTGCTAATGTTGTTGGTGTAGAAGACCTCCAGCAAGGTGGAATGACTGATGCAAAGTACATGTTGTTGTTGTTGTAGCTTGCTGTGTGCCAGAGAGAGAGAGAGAGGTCTGAAGATTGGAAGGTCGACTGCTTGGAAGAATGAAAGATCGGATTGAAAAGTTGAAGGGTTGGATTCGAGAGATTGAGAAAAATGGATCCTGCATTCAGGTCAAGAACGCAGTTATGAAGGAAATCGACGCCGGCAATACCGCCGACGTCGGTCGACAGTTGACCGACGTCGGCGACTGGAAGGCAGGTAAAAAGGCTAAAAATAGCCTTTCGTCCGTTTTCCCAACTGCCGGGTTTAAGTGTCGGGGTAAGAAACGGTCGAAGGTGGAGTAAATGGATGCGAGAGGTTAATGGGGAGAAGTTGGAATAGGTCATAGAGTGATAAATGAGGGTATCCAAGGGCAAAGAATCCAAGGAGATGAGAGGTGGCATGGGTGAGGTGTCATGGAGAGAGAGAGAATTATTAATTTAAAATAGATGATTATTTTAAATTAATAAGACATAGGTTAGGCATGGTTAGAAGTGGAAAGGGACCAAGGGGGAGAGGATGACCAATGGAGTAGACACGATTTCGGTGTCTACAATTATATTATAATATAAATATCAAATAATGATATTTCTCAACATTTTTTTATACAAATTTATTTAAAATAAATATATTAATATTAATATAGATTTAATTCAATTTTTAAATAATAAATATAATATTAATTTATTACTAATTTAATCTCATCTTTAACATGAAAAATAATAAGTTCAATAAGATCTTAAAAAATTAAAACCATAATTTCTATTTTATAAAAAATTGTCAAATAATACATAAATAAATATAAAAATATACACTCAATCAGATCAAAATCTTACAACAATACAAATATATTAAAATCATTAAAGACATCAAATGATAGATAAATGAAAATCTTACCATCAAAATGGAATTTGATTATTTGTTAAAATATATTTTATAACAGACCGTCAAGATGCAGGAAGGTGTTTTCTCATCTCCACACGCAGCGTCTCCATTAAAACTTTCTGGAAATGTCCACCGCTATTCCGCGTCTGTAAGACGTTACACTAAACTTTGTTGCATATTAAATAATTTCTAAAACTTTTGCCATCTTCTAGATTCCTTTTACGCGTTTTTCCATGTTTGTTTGCTCTCACGAAGTCAAATTTAACTCTATCTACCCAGCTTTCCTTCCTTTTAAAAAATAAATGTTCTCGATTTATGATTATAATTACAAAGACAAAGCACCAACAAAACCAGGTGAGCTCCATTTTCTCGCCTTATTTTGGATGATTGTGTGTTTATTAGTTGTCAAAAGTATTTGAAATGGATGTAAACGTATTAAGCACGTAGTTTATGACGGAGCATGCCAACCTTCTTAACTGTAGCTTAGGGAACATTGTGTATGACGGGATCAATTATAACAATTGAGATGTATGAAACGTAATAACGGCGACCCACAATTCATTTTCTTTGTTTTTTTCTTACCAAATATGCAAGCTAAGTGTAGTGTCCCGTGATACTCCAAAACTATTCATTTATTTTTTATTATAATTATTATTTTTGGATGAAATAGAATTTATATTATTAATATAAAAATATTAAAGTTAAAAGATTATTGATTAAAAAGGTTGATAGTGAGAGAACACGTTATAATGATATATTAAACTTAGACTACGAAATACAAACGAGACAAAAAAACTAAGAAACAAAAAACTAGGTCAAGCCTAGAAAAGCTCTAAAATATCAAAAAAAAAAAAAAAAGACACTTAAGCAATAGTAACAAAGAGAGCAGTGGAAGGATTGTGATCAAGAGGATAACCCCAGCCAAAGTGAGCTTGGGAAAGCCTTTATCTAGTGGTGTTTATTTGTCACCCTATGAACCCCTGAGTGGAAGGCTCCACTAGGGATAGTTCATGGGAGGGAGATAGCCCCACCCTTGGGCTTGTGGAGGACAAGGATGCAGAGAGGCCCAACGTCCATGCTGGGTTGAGGGAGGAGAGCAACGTCATGACAGAGAACTAGTAGCTTGGTTGTGAGTACGCCAACGGGACTAACTGTGACAAAGACTGCCCTAAGGAGCGTCATTGCCACCTCTTGGTGGTGAGTTTCGTGGGAGGGGATGGGACGCAAACAAAATTTCAAGGGGTATCACCCGAGGAACAAAGTAGTTGCTGAAGGTAATCCAACTCCATAGCCACTTTGTTAGCTTGCACTTGAATCTGTAAAAGCACGTTAGAAATAACCATAGCCTTATTATACATAGAAAAGTGAATGTTAGTAGAAACATTGGAGAATAAAGCTAAACTCCTTTCTTTCCATATCCAAAAATATAATTTTCACTTTAAAAGCATCCAAATTTGGGTGAATTGGGGGGCGTTTGTGGGTTGTCACTCAAAAGAGTGTGAAACCAATTGAAGGGGTCTGGGCGATAAATTTGAGAAAAATTATGTAAAACAACCTAGGCACTTTAGGACTTAGGAAAAAGCCAAAAAATGTGCATAAGAGTCTCTAGGTGTCTACAAAAAAGGCATCGGGGCTACAAGACCCCTAAATGAATTAGCCTCTAACCTATGTGAAGCCCTTGATGGAGCAAACACTAGGCAAAGTGGGCCATCTTAGGCTCAACACATACATCCCACATTGTCTGAAATCATCTCCCCCAAATAGAGAGGGAGGATCAAATGCTCCAACAACCATTAAACTTGTCAAACATAGGAATATGGGATGAAAGACATTCATAGCCTTTCAGAGTAGTGTAGTTCTAGAAAGGGGTATCAACATACCATTTCTAGTCTTTCCTGCAAGGGTAGGGAGAATTGACAGTGATTTTGTGAAGTAGTTATGCTAGAACATCTTCTATAATATCTTCGTAAGATTCTCTGTCGACAACAGACAAATTATACTTAACTTTAATTTCACCCTAGGGGATCTAAATGCAAGTAAATTTGAAAAACAAGTCTTGCATTGTATGAATTCTCTTGTAGAAGAATTTAACAGAATGTATCTAAGCACCTTTGCAAGAGGAATGACATGAAAGTCAATGATATGTGACCACCATAGAGAGTGTTGATTGATAAAGAGCCCATCGTGAGCCCCAAATTTATTACATAACCAAGGTTTGACTATTTCCAAATCTTTTTAGATACTTTTTATCACAAATCACCCCACAACTTTCATATGGGAAACAAGAGTAAGGAGGTTATAAAAACCCATGCCTTTCCAAGATGCCCACCTAGAAGTGGAGTCTTGAGAAATGCAATGGAGAATGAGCACCTTCCAAGATTCAGTTCCTTCAATGGCTCGAATAATCCATCTAACATAGAGAGTTGAACCTTGACAATACACATCGATCAAGCCCATACCAACCACCACCCGGGGAAGGCAAAAAAATTTCCAAGCCACCTTATGAAAACTTGTGTAGTGGAAGAGTTAATCAAAATGAAGTCTTTGAGCAATTTTTAAATCTTATGGACCGACTACTTAGAAGGCACCCAACATGATGAATAATACACATGGGTGGTTTCAAGCACTTTAAAATAAATTTTAAATTTACTAGCTAGAAATTATGGTTTGGTGATCCAATATGTTAACTTTTTTTTTGCCCTATCCACCACATAATGCCAAAGTGTAGAGGGGGAGGCTTGTAAAGCAAAAGGGATGCCTAAAAATTTAAATATTTCATCATATTGGATAAATTTCCACTCAAAGTGAGCTAACCAAGGAGGCAGTGGTAGGAAGGATTGTTTGTAACATAGGGTTTTTTCCTTTAGATGGAAGAGCCAGAAGAAAGATTAAAAATATCAAGAAAATGCATGGTGTTATCAATATTATTCTCATCTTCAATGAGAATGAGGAAGGAATCATCCAAAAAATTCCCATTAAGAATATGTAAGGGTTCCTCAGCCAACAAAGAAATGCCATGGATGAGGCCTTGAGATTGGGCATTGGAGAAAAGATAGCTGAATCCTTCAATAGAAAAAAACATTAAGAGCCAAAGCTAGTGGGCAACACTATCTAATGGATCTAAAAATACCAAACTAATTTGATCTAACTCCATTAATGGAGATAAAGGCTAAGGCATCAACAAATAACATATGAACTAATTGAAATAAGGTAGGGCCAAAACCCAAAGCTTGCAACATAACTAGAATAAATTACCATTTTATTCAGTCTTATGCTTTTTCAAAGTCAATATTTATAAACGTGGCCTTCTGATTGGAATGACAAGTCCATTCCATGCCTTCCCAAACACAAATAACATTTTCTAGGATATATTTGCCTTGAATGAACTATGTTTGCTTGGTTTGAATAATTAAAGGTAGAAGGTGGCGAACACACAGAACTAAAAATTTAGCAATAATATTGTAGGAGACATTAAGCATGCTAATTGGCTTCCAATTACAAATCAATTCATGGTCTCTATCTTTTAGGATAAACTTGATATGTCCTTTGTTGATACTCAGGCCTTAAGATTGACTATGAAAGGATTCAATATAGACTTGAGAGAGATCAGGTCCAATAGTTTCCCACATTTTTTTATAAAATTCACTTGGAAAGCCATCACACCCCAAGGTTTGTCATTCATCATATATATGATTGCCTTGTAGTTATCTTCTAAAGAGAGTTATTTATCACAAGCAACCCTTTGGGTAGGACAGAATTTACTTGGACCAACCAAGAGGCATTGGTTGATGGCTTGTTGATGCTCGAGGGAAGGTTATTGAGCTTAAAAAACCTACTAGTAATATTTTTCAAAGGCTTTGACCATATCAGGAATCTTAGTGAGGTGGTGACCATCCTCTTAGATGGTGTGAATCTACCGAGAGGGAGTTTTGGCTTGAGAATTTGAAATAATTATTTGGAGACTCTATCCCCCACTTTGAACTAGTGCAAATGTTCATGAATTTAGGATTTGTGAGCATTTTACATGTCTTCAACTTGATTGTTTTGCCATAATATAACCACCTACACTTTTTAAATATCATTGAAAGGGTTTTGCTTGAGCTCCACCATTGCATATCACAACTCTAATCACGTGGTTGAGTAGGAGTGTCATCATATTTAGGCGAGTTGATGGCTGCAGATTTCAATAAATATAACAATATGATTAAACGTATCTTTCCAGCATTGAATCTCACTTTGATGCTAAGTAGGTTGGGGAACCAAGCTCTCAACATATTAAATGTGAGCCATGGTGAAACCGTGGTCCAGTACAACCATATTTAGAAAAAAATACATTTTTTGAATTTTGAATTTTTTGAATTACCAAATAAAGAATAATCTAATAGGTGAATGGTTGGAAAGGAATACATCTAGCAAAGCTTCAAATGGTAGATAAAATATGAATAAGTGGAAAGCATGGCCTGATCACACCATTTTAGCACACGATTAGATTTGCTTCAAAGGTTGATCTAAGTGTAACAAACTTCAGATGTGGGATAACCACAGGTGTTGGGGGTCATAAACCCATATTTTATTTTGCATGAAAAGCCATGCCTCTCTTTTGCCAATAGTCTATCTCATATGTAGAAGGCCAATCTCGTTAGTAGTTATTTCCAAAGTAAATTATGATATAAGGATTGAAACATGACCTGAAAAGTAGTTGAAATTGTTTTTGGTCCTAAGGTCACATAAAATGTAATTTTCCCAACTAGAGGGCTATCTGAATTTTCAAACCCTTTTATGTGCATAATAGTGTTTTGAATAAGGCTTGTGTTGGTGTCCATGGTAGTTAATACTTGCATGCTATGTAAATATTTTAGACTAATCCATTATAAGGAGCACTCTTTTGATACCTTTACTTTGTATTGTTACTTCTATGAACAAAGGCAAATTTTGGTCAACAATATATTTGGATGGTAAATCCATTTGATCAACGGTGATGAACTTATTATTGTTCTTAATAGCTTTCATAATATCTTCAAAATAAGTAGGCTCGATATCACTTGGAACTTGTGTCTAACAAAATGCCTTGTATAGAATATCTTTATAGACATTAGATTGATTTAAAAGATCAAAGTACTTAAAACAAACAGTAGAAGAAGAGAGAATGAAGATCTTAGAAAATAAATAATTCCAAGTAATTATTACAAATTTATTCATGTGAATGTGAAATGATTTATTATTTGACATTTTATATGCTGTGTATGGCACATTTTGATGAATATTAAATGACTTATGTATTCTTCATTTAATTTTCATTTTAGTTATGTATATTACATATTTGGATGATTTAAAAATGATTTATTTATTTTTCATTTAATTTGATGTATTATACACATTTTGTTTTTTTATATGAAAAACTTCATATTATATATTAAATAAAAATACAATGCCTATGAATATTACTAATATACCTACCTTAAATAAATCTATGTAAAATATGTTGAGAGATATCATTCACCTATATTATATTATATATGTGACATAAATAAAATTTATGTCTAGAGTATGATATCTCTTAACATTATATTTTTATATATATATATATATATATATATATATATATATATATATATATATGAGATTGTATTAATATTATAATTATTATTTAAAATTTTAATTATATATACTCATATATATAATTAATTTTTTAAATAATAATTATAATATTAATTTATTATTAATTTAATCTCATCTTTAACATGAAAAATGATAAGTTCAAGAAGATATTAAAAAATTAAAACCATCATTTTTATTTTATAGTGATGTTTAATTATAATACAGAAACAAATATAAAAATATACACACTCAATCAAATCAAAATCATATTAGAATATAAATATATTAAAACCATTACAAAAATGTAATAATAATATATAAATGAATATACAAATATATATTCAATCAAATCAAAATCTTACTACAATATGTATGTACACTTTTTATTTTATATTATAGTTCAAAAATATATATGGCAATGGAAAAGGGGAAAACGTTTTGAGTGTTTCATATTTAAAATGTTTAAAAAAAAATTGTCTTTCATAAAAGTGAGTTTCTTGATCTTCCACCTCGTCACTCCCCTCCTGGGGGTCATGAGCATGGGGAAGGCACCACCGTTCTTTCAACCAGAGGTGTCAAAGTTTGAGGAGTTCCTCTCCTCATTCTAATAGGATATCTCTTTCAAGAAGATTTGATAGAGGTAGAGACAATGGTGGTTGGGAGAGTGGAGGCTCCCTTCGCAGGACAAGTTTATGTGTCTAGAGATTTTCATCTCTCCTTTCTGGCAGGATTCACAAATGTAGAATAATGCTAAAACTAACCAACAAGATAATAGTTGGGACCCCCTCCCTATGGATGAAGAGCCCTTATCACATGATGGCTAGTGAGGGAAGCCTTAGACCCTCTGTCTCCACCTCCTCCTTCATCTATCATATTTGCAGTTACTGCTTAGTGTATTCCTTGATGTTTGTGCTATTTCATATTTTTTTTATTAATGTATACTTGATTTAATTTAACTGTAATTATTGGTCAAATTGTGAACCAATTATTTTGGACTTTAATTTTTCTCAAAATTCTTTTAATTCAATTTAATATTCAAAATGTGACTTTTCCATCTAGCATTGTATTATTAATTTTTTCTATAAATTAATTGTATATATATATATATATATATATATATATATATATATATATATATATATATATATAATTTTTTTATATTTTTAATACTCATTTAAACTCTGTATAAATTAAAGATATGAAGCTTTCACAAAGTAAAAATATTTAAAAAAAAAAATTATAGAATTTAAAAAAAAAATAAAAATTAAATATTAAGAAATATCATTAAAGATGTGATGAATTAAATTATATAAATTTATTAAAATTTAATTGAATTAAAAAATATGTAATCTGAAATTAAAAAAAAAAAAAAAAAAATCTTTTTATTTTAATTTGAATTATTTTTCATTTATACTAGTTAGACTGATATTTAAGTTATTTTTCATCCATATCATTGAAAATGATATAAACCTTCTAAAAATTTAAAAATTGAAAATAATATTGGAAGAGGATATAAACCGTATAAATTAATTTAGTTGGAAAATTTTGATGTGCATTTTGAAAAAAAGAAATAAATGGTCAATATCCCAACTAGTTGCACATATTTATATCAATTTTCTTATAAAGATGAATTTTTAATATTTTTAGATTTAAAAATTTATTAAATCAATTTTCTTATGAGACGAATTTTTAATATTTTAAACTATGTGAAGTTGTTAAAAGTCTAGGAAGAAAAATTTGTTATACTAAGAAGGAAGGAGCTAATAGATTTAGGTAAGCACAATCCCAAATTTTTTTGGAGGGAGCTACAACAAGAGAAGAAACATACAGAAAATAATATCACATAATCTCAATGGTTAAAGTATGCAAAACTACTTTATGAGTGTGACCATGATGAATCCCTCCCTCCCAATGTTAGCATGTCAACCGAGCTCTTCTCGGATGAAGAGATCAAATAAGGTATAAAGAAATTAGCAAATGGTAAAGCATAAGACATTGACGGGCTGCAAGCTGAATTCTTAAAGTGGGGCGCTGAACACCTTGCTCCACACATCAAAAGAATTTTTAATGAAGTCACGCAATGAGGATTTTCAATGGAGTGGACGACTAGTGTCGTCATCCCTCTCTTCAAGAGTGGGAATTCAATAATCCCTCTCACTATCGTACTATCATGGTCAACCTTCTTTTTGGAAAGTTATTTGGGAGCTTGATCAAACGTAGAATCAGCAGTTGGGCAGAAAAAGAAGGGAAAAGAGCAAAGGGACATGCTGGTTTTAGACCAAGGCACTCTACCATTGATCACTACATTACTCTTAGGCATTTGATTGAAAAAGCTTGGAACACCCAAGGTGGGGAAGCTTACTATTGTTTTGTGGATTTTAAAAAAGCTTTTGACACAGTTTCTAGAGACAAACTTTGGAAAAGGATGGAAGAATGGGGGGTCCCTGATGAGTTTAGAGTAGTTGTTCACAAACTTTATGAGCATGTTAGAGCAAAAATTAGAACTAGAGAAGGCATGTCTGATTGCTACAGCAACAACATCGGGTTTAAGCAGGGGTGCCCACTCTCCCCCACTTTGTTTGGTCTTTACATTGACAAACTTGAGGAATGGATAAATAAAACTGAAGGAGGTGGCATCTAGTTGCCCAGTTTTGTAGTAAAGCTACTTTTATATGCAGATGATCTTATTCTTATAACAAAAATTGCCCATGGTTTGAGGGGTCATTTGAAGGCTTTAGAGCTATTTTGCCAAGATGTCAGGATGCAAGTGAACATTAACAAGACTAAAGTCATGATCTTCTCTCTAAAAAGGAAACAACAAAAAACTAATTTTATGTTCGAAGGTAGTTTGTTGGAAATCGTCGAAGAATACAAGTATCTTGGCATTGTTTTTCATAACAAGCTCAGTTGAGAAACTTGTAGGGTGAAAAGGATTCAAGGAGGTTGGAGAGCTTCTTACCTTCTCCAGAATAGGTGTAGGAAAGTGGAACTTTGGGACTGGAAAACCAAGAAAACCCTTTTTGGTTTGTTGGTCACACCAGTTGTCCTCTACGGTTGTGAGGTTTGGGGAAGCAGCATGTCAAATTACAAATGGAGACAGTTGGAAAGAATTCAAAAACATCTTAGCACCAGTAGTCTTAAAGTTAAAGCAACTATTCCATATGAGATCCTCTTGGTGGAAGCCGGTATTTTCCCAATGGAAGCTGTGGCGATTTCATGATTACTAAGCTATCTAAAAAAGGTTGAAAACATGGGGAATTACCGGTGGCCCAAAATGGTGGTGAATGAGGTGTTAGATCAGAGGAAGAAGACATGAATGAAGCAAAACATCAAGTGGTTGGGAAAATGGGACATTAAGTTACATGAGTGCCCTAACACCAAAGAAGAAGTAAAAAAGTTTGCGTTAGAAAAATCCAAAACTGCCATGTGGACAAATCAGATTGGGCGTAAAAAAATACATTATATTAAAGAGTTCAATCCCACTTGGAAACACGGGGAAAAAGATACCTAAGTGCCGATCTTAAAGGTAAAGCTAGGCTCCTAGTGGCACAATTGAGGACTGGTTCACACCATCTTAGGTGTGAAACTGGTAGATGGACGGTTCCCAAGGAAAGATGGGAAGATAGGACTTACATTTTCTGTAGTGATAGAGTGGTTGAAACTGAATGACACTTCATTAGAAAGTGCGAAGTGTACAAGGATATCTGTATGCAATAAAATAACAACGTGAATGTGGACAATTTTAATGAGTTATTTGAAGAAGAGAGGCTACACAACACGGCCCGACTGTTGGTAAAGATTCATAAAAAGTGAGATGACATCGAAAAGAATTTGAAGAACTTCTAATAATCTTGACACTTGGTCCCATAGACTGTTTGGTCTCGTGGACGTTATTAAAACTCATTCATTCAAACCGTGAAAACAGTATAGTTAAAGCCTCTTCTCAAAGAGTGCATGGTGCGGGGTATTGACAGGTGTCTCAATCTCCTGCCGTTGTCTTGCAGTTTTTTAATTTTTAGGCTTCACCATTTTGTTAATCACATAACCCCTCTAGTCTAATGAAAATTTAGTTAGTCCTGACTCCTTATATTAAAATTAAAATTGAATTTGGAGTAGTCAAGTTTCTACAAATATGAGATTACTGTTAAAAAGTTTGTCATCTTCTTTCAAAAATTTATTTTCCTTAGATCCCAGGTTCAAATCCTGTAGTAAGATTACACAATAGACCTTAAAAACATTCCATTTCCAGAACAAGGAATCAACCGTCACAGTTCATGATAAAACCTGTGGAGACCTACCTTTGAGAGAGACCTAATTTCTGGAGAGCAAGAGCCTCTTGCTCTCTGCAAAATCTAACAAATGAAACCTCTGTTTCCCCTCTTAAATATATAACAGCATTTACAGGAACTCAGTATCATAGATTGTGCATAAAAACATCCAAATTACTCCACGCCATAAACAAGACCACACTCATTGATGTGCCCACGCCCATGCATGTCAAACTCAAAGTAGCCAAAGCAAGGCTTGGCCTGGTTGTCATTAAATATGAGTGCAAAATTCCAGTTACTTGACATACACTCCAATAATAGTCAGAACGGATATTTTTCTCCCATTCCATCCACTCTTTACAAGGGGGATGCAAATTTTCGTGCAACTTGAGCTCGTACATCCGTCTTCTCAAAACAGCCATATTTGCGTCAACCATGCTGGGCCCTTCGCCATACTCGTACTCTCCATACCTTGCTTTTATGCCCATTAATTTCTTCTTCTCCATCAACAACGTTGTTGAAGTCGTCTTTCTTTTCTGTGTCTGGAAACACAATAAGCCAGACCTGACTGCAAATAGGGCTCCAATAACATCCATAATTATGATCGGATGGCTTCTTCTTCTTGGTCTGAAAACACAAAGTAAACTGTGAATATGAACAGCTGTGTATGAATTGAATTATCACCGAAAAAATGTATTTATAAGGCTAACCATCTTTCAGAAATTATATAGAATATTAAACGTATATAATATACACATGGCATGACATTGTTGTCGTTATTTAAACGGACCGTCCAGATGCAGGAAGGTGTTTTCTTATCTCCACACGCGGCGTCTCCAGAAAAAACTTTCTGGAAATGTCCCCTGCTTTCCCGCGTCCCTTCGACGTTACATTAAACTTTGTTGCATATTAAATCATTTGTAAAACTTTTGCCATCTACGGGATTCCTTTTACGCGTTTTTCCATTTTTGTTTGCTCTCACGGAGTCAAATTTAAATCTATGTACCCAGATTTCCTTCTTTATTTAAAATGAATATTCTTTAAAAAATAAATGTTCTTCCTTGCAGGATGGATTCTGATTACAAGGACAAAGCACCAACAAAACCAGGTGAGAGCTCAATTTTCTCGCCTTATTTTTGGATGATTGTGTCTTTATTTAGTTGTCATGAGTATTTGAAATGAATGTAGACGTATTAAGCACGTAGTTTATTGAACAATCAAACCAACTTTTTAAACCTTAGCTTAGGGAGCATTGTGTATGACGTGATCAATTATAACAATTAAGATGTATGAAACGTAATAATCGCGACCCACAATTCATTTTCTTTGTTTTTTCCTTACCAAATATGCAAGCTAATAGTGGTGTCCCGTGATACTCCAAAATTATTTATTTATTTATTTTATTTTTAATAATAATAATAATATTATAGATGAAAAAGAATTTATATTATTAATATAAAAATATTAAAGTTGTAAGATTAATTATTAAAAAAGTTTGGTAATAAGAAAGCATGTTATAACGATACACTAGGGTTAGATTAGGAAACACAAATGAGACAAAAAAGCTAAGGGAAAAAAAACTAGGTCAAGCTTAGAAAAGTTCTACAATATATATAAAAAAAGACACTTAAATAATAGTAACAAAGAGAGCAGTGAAAGGGTCATGATAAAGAGGATAACCTCAGCGAAAGCGACCTTGGGAAAGCCTTTATCCGGTAGTGGTTGTCAATCACCCTACAAACTCCTGAGTGGAAGGCTCCACCAGTGTTGGTCCATGGAAGGCAGATAGCCCCACCCCTAGGCCTATGGAAGATAAGGAGGCAGAGAGCCACAACATCCATGCTGGGTTGAGGGAGGAGAGCAATGTCGTGATAGAGAACTAGTAGCTCGGTTGTGAGTACACCAACAAGACCGACTGTGACAAGGACTGCCCTGAGGAGGGCCACTGCCAGTTCTTGGTGGTGAGTTCTACGGAGGGGAGGTTGGGACACGATCAACATTACAGGGGGCATCACCCTAGGAATAGAGTAGTTGGTGAAGGTAATCCATCTCCATAACCACTTTGTTTGTTTTAACTTGAATCTAAAAAAGCACATTCGAAATAACCATAGCCTTATTATACATAGAAAAGTGAATGTCAATAAAAACAATGGATAATAAAACTAAACTCCTTTCTTTTCATATCCAAAAATAGAATTTTTACTCTAAAAGCATCCCAGACTTCGGTGAATTGGGGGGGATTTGCAGATTCTCACTCAAAAGAGTGTGAAACCAATTGAAGGGGTCTGGGCGATAGATCCAAAAAAATATGTATCCAAACCCAAGCGCTTTAGGCCTTGGGTAAAAACCAAAAAGGTGCATGAGAGTCTTTAGGTGTCTACAAAAAGGGCATCAAGGCTGCAAGACCCCTAAATAAATTAGCCTCCTACCTATGGGAAGCCCTTGATGGAGAAAACACTAGGCAAATTGGGCCATCTTAGGCTCAACACACACATCCCACACTGTCTAAAATCATCTCTCCCAAATAGAGAGGGAGGATTAAATGCTCCAATGACCATTAAAATTGTCAAATATAGGAAGATGTGATGAAAGACATTCATAGCCTTTCAAAGCAATGTAGTTATGGAAAGGGATATCAACATACCATTTCTAGTCTTTCCCTCATAGAGGTGAGAATTGACAATGATTTTGTGAAGTAGTTCTACTGGAACATCTTCCATCTTCGTAAGATTCTTTGTCGGCAATAGATAAATTGTACTTAACTTTGAATTCATCTTAGGGGAGCCAAATGCAAGTGAATTTGTAAAACAAGTCTTGCACTGTACAAATTCCCTTGGAAAAGAATTTAAGGGAATGTATCCAAGGCACCTCTGCAAGAGGAATGAAATGAAAGTTAGTGATATGTGACTACCATAGAGAGTGTTGATTGATAAAGAGGCCATCGTGAACCCCAAATTTATTAAATAACAACCAAGGTTTGAAAATTTCCCAAGATTTTTAGATACTTTTTATCACAAAGGATCCCACAACTTTCATAGGGGAAACAAGAGTAAAGAGGTAAGAAAAACCCAAGCCTTTCTAAGCTGCCCGCCTATAAGGGGAGCCCTGAGCAATACAATGGTGAATGAGCACCTTCCAAGCTTCATTTCCTTCAATGGCTCAGACAATCCATTTGACATAGAGAGTTGAACCTTGACAATAAACATCAATCAAGCCCATACCACCTGCCTCCCCAGGGTGACAACAATATTCCCAAGAAACCCTGTGTAGTGGAAGAGTTAACGAAAATGAAATCTTTAAACAAATTTTCAAGCTTATGGACCAACTACTTAGAAGGCACCCAACATGATGAATAATACACATGGGTGGCCGTAAGTATTTTAAAACAAATATTAAATTTTCTAGCCAACGATTATGGTTTGGTGACCCAATACATTATCTTCTTTTCTACCCTATCCACCACATAATGCCAAAGTGTAGAGGGGGAGGTATGAAAAGTAAAAGGGATGTCCAAAAATTTAAATATTTCATCATTTTAGATAAATTTCCACTCAAAGCAAGCCAATCAGGGAGGTAGGGGTAGGAAGGATTGTCTGTAACACTAGGTTTTGTGCCATTGGATGGAAGATCCAGAAAAAAGATAAAAAATATCAAGGCAATGCATAGTGTTGTCAATAATATTCTCATCTTGAACGAGAGTGGGCAAGGGATCATCCACAAAAGTCTCATTAATAAGTTGCAAGGGTTCATTAGCCAATAAATAAATGCCACAGATGAGGCCTTGAGATTGGGCATTGGAAAGAAGATAGTTGAATCCTTTCGTATCAAGAACATAAAGAGCCAAAGATAGTGGGAAACCTTGTCTGATGGATCTAAAAATGCCAAAGTAATTTGAGCTAAGTCCATTAATGGAGAGAAAGGCTAAGGCATCGATAAATAACATATGAACTAATTGAAAGAAGGTAGGGATAAAACCCAAAGCTTGCAACATAGCTAGAATAAATGGCCATTATATTCGCTCTTATGCTTTTTCAAAGTCAATATTTATAAACATGGCCTTCTGATTAGAATGAAAGCCCATTCCATGCCTTCCCAAACATAAATAACATTATCTAGTAAATATCTGCCTTGAATGAACTATGTCTACTCAGTTTGAATAATTAAAGGTAGAAGGTGGTGAACACATAGAGTTAAAAATTTAGTGATAACCTTGTATGAGACATTAAGCATGGTAATTAGATTCCATGTAAAAATCAATTCAGGGTTGCCAGCTTTCAGGATAAACTTGATATGTCCTCTATCGATACTCGAGCCCTAAGATTGACTATGGAAGGATTCAAGATAGACTGGATAGAGATCAAGTCTAACAGTTTCCCACCTTGTTTTATAAAATTTACATGGAAAGATATCACACCCCAAGGTCTGTCATCAGCCATATGCATGATTACCTCGTAATGATCTTCCACTTGTCTGTCACAAGCAACCCTTTGCATAGGAGACACTTTACTTGGACCAACCAAGAGGCATTGGTTGATGGTTTGTTGATGCTCCAAGGAAGGTTCTTAAGCTTAAAAAACCTATTGGTAATATTTTAAAAAGGCTTTGACCATATTGGGCATCTCAGTGAGGTGGTGACCATTATCTTGAATTGCATGAATTTATTGGGAGGGGATTTGGAGAAGCTATCCCCCACTTTGAACTAGTGCAGATGTGCATGAATTTTGATCCAAAACTTAGAATTTTTGATTGACATATATTTAAAGAACATGAAATTAACATAGTAACAATGATTTCTCTGAGAAGAGATGTTTTATTACTCAAGATTGCAAATACAACCATATACTTATCTCTGGGAAGAGATTTTGCTTTCTATTTCAGGTTACATCTTCATTTATACACATTTTTAAGGTAGGAGAAGGATGTGGAAGGTCACAAATCTTGAGGGACATTAAGTGGTTTGACTTCCATGATTTACAATAATAAAAAATTTGAGGAATTACTATTTTTAGAAACTTACTATTTTTAGACTACACTACTAAAATTGATTTTTAGGGCACTTCCATTGGGTTTTTGGGCATCAAAACACACTGAGTAAAGATCTGCACCATCTCACCGTGTTTTCCTCATTCTTATCTTTCCAATGATTCAAATGGGGAGTCAATCAGAGCTATGGTGAAAAAGTTATGGCTCTCAAAAGTTTTGTCATTAATTGGGGTAGAACCGTCGCCCAAAGTATCACCTGAATTGTTGCTAGAATCAAATTTAGTCTTTTTGAGCATTTTACATGTATTTATCTTGATTTTTTTGTCATAATCTATGCACCTACACTTTTTAAATCTCATTGAAAGGGTTTTTCTTGAGCTCCACCACTGCACGGCTCAACTCCAATGATGTGGCTAAGTAGGAGCATCATCATATCTAGGCTAACAAGGGGTTATAGATCCAGATAAATATAAAAATATGATTGAGCATATCAACCCACCATTGAATCTAACTTTGATGTTGAGTAGGCTGGGGGACCAAGTTATAAACCTATTGAATGTGAGCCATGGTGGAACCATGGTCCAGTAGGGCCATATTTAGAAAAAAAATGCATTTTTTTAATTTTAAGTTTTTTGAATTTCCAAATAAAGAAGAATCAAATAGGTGAATGGTTGTAAAGGACAATATCTATCAAAGCTTCAAATGGTATATAAAAGTATGGATAAGTGGAAAGCATGGCATGATCAAACCATTTTAGCACACGATGAGATCTACATCGAAGGTTGGCTAAGTGTACCAAACTTTAGATGTGGGATGACCATAGGTGTTGGGGTCATAAAACCCATATTTTATTTTGCATGAAAATTCACGCCTCTATTTCATTGGTAGTCCATCTCATTGGTATAAGGCCAATCTTATTAGTATTTATTTCCAAAGTAAATTATAATGTAAGGATTGAAACATGCCCTGAAAAGTAGTTGAAATTTTTTTTGGTCCTAAGGTCACATCAAATGTAATTTGCCCAACTAGAGGGCTATGTGAATTTTCAAACCATTTTATGTGCATAATAGTGTTTTGAATATGATTGTGTTGGTACCCATGGTGGTTATGAATTGCATGCTATTTAAATGTTTAGGACTGATCCATTATCAAGGAACACTCTTTTGATACCTTTACTTTGTATTGTTACTTATATGAACGAAGTCAGATTTTGGTCAACAATATCTTTGGATGGTAAATCCATTTGATCAAAGGTGATAAATTTTTTATTGTTCTTAAGATCCTTCATAATATCTGCAAAATAAGTAGGCTCGATATCACTTGAAACTTGTGTCTCACAGAATTCCTTGTATATAATATCTTTATAGACATTAGATTGATTTAAAAGCTCAAGGATTGAAATTTTTGCATGTGTATTGCTCTATTGGTTAATTATATCATATCCCTTAGATTTTATTACAAGCTTAGGTTTAGGAGGCACTAGTTGTATATTAATAGGTGGCAGGATGGGTTAATCAACCTTACCTCTTTGAGTAATAACAACATGGACTATAAAATCCAATATAAGACATAGGCAAATAATGGGTGCAAGATGGTATATATCATTCGAATAAGATATAGGTAAGAAAAATGGTCAAGATCAGACATGTTGGCACCTAGATATTGGTTTCATAACATTGTAAAATGAATTTTTAAAATATATTAAGTGTTGGTTTTGCTAAAAAATCCTCTCCTTATTGGCACAGATTTGCCTATAAGATTTGACAAGACAAGTAATTTAGAAAACCATAAACTATGACATATTTCCAAAATGGGTAATATAAGCATCCATGTTTCACATAATTTATGACAATTAGGGATAAACAAAAAAAAAGTCATAAAACCCTAAGTGACACAGGGTTTGAAGTTCAAAGATTGGGTTCACCAAATGTTTAACCCTAAAATGGTGTCTAGATTGGGGTTATCTATATTGTTTTAAAGGGGAATATAGAAATGAAATGACACAAGGGTGATAATCAAATATATAGCATCAAATTAAATTCTAAACTCAAATATAAACATACACTAAATTTATTAGGTTGAGATAGTCTAAATATGGAAAGTACAACTATGCTAGATATAGAAATGACAAAGAAGTGAAGTACTTAGCTTTTTCTGATGCTAATGCAGTTCTAGATTTGGAACAGGCTAAAATTAGGTGGGAAGGAGATTCTAAAAAAAATATCATATCCTAGTTCTTATACTTCTGGCTCTTTAGATAGTAACATAATCCTAGGATGGTTGCATCAGCACTACTGTTTGGGTTTGACACTAGTATCTTGTATGAAATATCTATTAATATAGGATGTGACAACCTGGATGTTTATAGGTTTTAATTTACCTTCACTCTGGTGCATTTATATATAGGTCATGGATAGTTGCTCCTTATGAAATGACAAAACCCTACCTTTCCATCCTCAGTGTGAACTTGGATGAAAATGGGTTAGTGGGCACACAGTGTCGTGTTAACCCTGATGATGCCTCTGTCAAAGGATGCTACCTACATAGTCAATACTCTAAAGAGGACCTCATATTGATGTAGTTCTTCCTAAAATTTTGGCTTATGTGTGAATCATACAATATGTTCAAAACAAGTAAATAGTGACCTATCTTATAACTTGGCAAATCAAGCACTTAGACTAGTCTATTAGTACTTTAGACATGTATATGTGTAGTCCCTATGATTGGTATGGAAATAAGAAAGATTTGATCAATTAAATGCTTGATAGAGTGCTTTTGATATGTTTCCTTGGTCTCTTTGTTCTTTTCTAGGTGTTGCTAGGTGAAGAATAAATGCGAGTTTATCTTGTATTTATATCAATGCCTTTAGAGTAATAATTCACATTAAAGCACTATCTGATTGAGATATTAGTGTCTAGAGAGCAAGATAATAGGTACATGTTCAAAACTTACAGAGATGGAAGATAAATACATTTTAACCATTATGGGCAAGAAAGAAGACTTGGGTCATCAACATAATACTGGTTAGACTAAGAGATATAGGAAGGGCACAAATATAGAGCATATGTGAGACTTACAGAAGCGAGAAAGGTAAAGAACCAAGAGGAACAACCAAGACTTGAGTTTGCCAAGTGTACAAGACTAAGGTGCTATATAATCATAAAATATCATCTACAATGTGTTATCTTCTTTTGGCTTTCTTAAATTTTTAATGTGATGCATGAGATATTTAACTGAATTAATCAGTGTATCAAATTCATGGTGCAAATTGTAAATTAGTTAGATTGAGTTTTTCACTATTTAGAGTGGAGTTTGGCAAGAGATTTTGCTATAACATTGATTTTATGCTGGAATGTGAAAGTTAAATTTTTTTTATATCATTTATCAATTATTCATTGAGTAAATGTCATAGAATTTGTTTGCAACGAATTTTTACTTAGACTCTTCATTGTATTCATCTGAAATTCATTAATAACTAGAATTATGTGAATATTAGTTGAATATCATTGTGAGTTCAAAAATTGATTCATTTGAAAGGTTATCTTTGTTAAGCATATAAATAATTTTATTTTATAATCTAAACTTCACTCTTTTTATGTTTATTTAAACCCATACAAGTATTTTGTAATATAGCATCATTGTTTATATCCACCTTAGGATAGATTATCTTACTGTCAAGTGAAGCTGACCAATTGGTAAAGAAGATCTTTGGTATTAACCACCATGTAATCTAATCTATTTCACCACATAGTTAATCATAAAGACAAATACCTATAACTCATGCCATGGACCATGTTTTGTGATCCTAAATATAGAGGGTGTTTTCCCATAAAAGTCATTGAATGGGTTTTATTCACATCAACATAAAGTGTTGAGAAAGACCCACCACTGATTATGCCTTGACACCCACTTTTTTTTCACTTTACTCCAAACTACCTCTAATAATTTTCCCTCCACCAACTTTGGAACACCTAGGGTCCCAAGAAGAATTCTTGGTTCCACTTGCAACTAACATCTCCCTCTTCCTGCAATTATATACTACCAAGTTGGCAATAAAAAAAGGCAATTTTTGAGGCTCTATCCGAAGAAAAAAAATAGACACAATAAAATAAATCAAGAGAATCAACAATAACAAAATATTTAAGATAAAATAAAAATAAAAATGATAAATACACTATACTACATAGTACACATGATTTCACCTGTGAAAACCTTTTTTGGTAAAAAACCCAACACAATAACTCCTCCTTTATTGTATTAACTCAACTTTTTACAATACAATAATGTAATTTCAAGTTTTGTTTTTCCCATACTATATACATGTGAGTATATATAGGCACATCAATAAGTAACAATCAAAGTGGTATTAAAATATCATGGGTATTCAAACCATGAGCTATATAAAACATGGGCTAAATCCACATAAATACATGCTAATATAGTCCCCAAAATTATGGATGACATGTTAAAAATTGGTAATAATAAATAAATGATCAATGGAGTTAAGATTCAATTATCATTTAAATTTGATATGAATGATCTTAGTGTCATAAAATATATTCTGAGCATAGAAACTAAAAAGGATAGGGTAAATAAGAAACTATGGTTATATCAAAGGAAGTACATCAAGATTATATTGTAAATGTTTAATATGTAGGAAAGTTGTTTGTCAGTGCTCATTTTCCTGTTGGTCAAGATAACATAATTTTTGGATTCATCCAAGACCTCTCAATAAGATTGAATGCACACATGAAAGCTATGGAGTAGGTGAGAGATATTACCAAAAATCAAAGAGCATAAAATGATATTCCTCATTAACTCTAGATGATGAATACAAAGGGAGAGAGGTACATATTTATGTGGGAGAGAAAGTGAAACCCCACATTCTAGTAAATGTGGGACTAATCATCCCAAGAACCTGTAGACAAAACCCTTAGAATAAAAGTCTACACCAACACCCCCTTTAAGCATAGCTTAGGTGGGATGGATAATTAGGTCCTAAAAATAAGGCCTGATGAAGTACTCAAGTACATAGAGATGATACCAATATCTTATAAAACATGAAGGATATATGCCTCCACAAAGAAGAGAGGAAGGTAAGTGTAGAATGTTTCATGGTGAATGTTTTAGTAGGTCCCTCTACAACAAAAGTTTTTTCTTACTTTCAAAAGAAGGAAACCCTGAGCTATCAAAATATAGAATTTCCACTCAAGTGGAATGCAAGCATAAATCATGATGTATATCTCCAAAAAATGCTCAAATGTCTTCTTGATAGTGCTCGAATGTGCCAAAGTTTGATTAAGTATCATAGGACTAACAATAGAAGATGTCAAATAAGAAGCATATAGTGAAGGGGAGAGAACAACCATACAATAAGATAAACATGTAACATTTATTAAAAGAATGTCCATGGGAAGAAGAGAGAAAGGCTCAAAAACCATCAAAATTGAAGATTGGTATGCAAATGAAGCACTCAGATTTGCAAGATGAATGTCCATAGGAACATATGGGACATCAATGCTCTCAATGTGTGTACTCTCACTAAAATCGGTAAAGTCCTTCAAAATACAAGTATATAAAGGCTCTAGAAGAGCAATAATCTTCACAAGAATGAATGTAAAATCTACAATGAGATAACTAAGGTATGGTAAAATCTCATTCTATAATGGGGGCTCGATAGAAGGAAGAACATTGTCCACCATAGATGTATCATCACAAGAAATAAAATCATGAGGAGAGAGTATAATAGTCTCAAAATAAATAATAAGGAGGAGTGACATAAATCAAAGTAAGATCCCTAAAAATACTCTGAAGAGTGTTCCAAATAGTAGATAGACACTCTGTGTGCTCCACATGGTGGTGTAGATCCCATGAAACATGCATGTTCAACAAGTGATCATAGACATAGTCACAAGAGTTGGCCCAATCATCTTATTGAGATGGATTAATAAAAATAATTATCTATCCCTACAAGAATGGAATAAGGTCCTGATTTGTGAGTGAATGTTCCATTTACACATGCCATGAAGCATAATTAGTATTCTATAGAAGGACCACTGTATAGACTCAACCTTCCTCCTGTGGGTTCTCTTAAATGGATTCATCATGACTGTGAGAAGACACTAGGGAAGTGCACAAATTCATGATACAATCTAAAAATATCCCCTAATGCATGCTCAAATATGAGGACATCGGGAGCAACCAAGAATGCATCCAAGTGGGCAATCAGTGCTAGAGTGGGTAAACAATGGTGCACTATCTAGAGATGGACTTAAAACTAGGCCAAAAATGAGTCCACACTAATGAGAGAAATCAATACATAAAGATAACAATGCATAAAGAAGTGGGGCCCATAACACAGGTAACCCCCTAGTAGTGACAATGCACACTCAAGAATAGGATGTTGGACTCAGCCAAAAATGCATCCATTAGTGCAACAAATGATGAAAATGTAATCTAGAAGAAGCAAGAAAGAAGTTTGTGTTGCTTGTGAGGGGGTCTAATCTCCTACCAAACCAAACCTCACCCTTCAATATTTGACAAATGAAAGAGATAAGGTATGTGCAAAACAAATAATATTCTTTCAACAAATGCTCACAACATAGCAAATGCATCACCACTAAAATGTCACCACATGACAATAAACCATAAGCACAAGGAAACCCAACAAACGTGAAGAGATCCCTAGAATGTGACACTTTAATTTTAGTGCATTTTACAATGTAAATAGGACAAATGCATGGGAAATGAAAAAATATGAACTTTTAAAAAGTAAAATGCTCAATTTAGAGCTACTTATAAAAAGTTATTACATAGTCAATTACTTGTAAATGAGGCCTATTTAATAAAAATTTGCACTAAAATTTTAAAAAAATCACTATAGCTAAGGTGGACCTAGCCTTCCAACCACTCATTGGAACTAGAACGGAATGTAGAATGCAATGGTTTAGCTCATGAGGGGGAATTTACCTCCTGCCAAACAAGGCCTCACCTTTCATCTTCAATAGGCAAAAATACAAGGTAAATTACCAATGCAATAAAACAATCTCCTTTACAATAATTGTTTTTAAATAAAAACAACAAAAAAATACGTGTCCACCATTATGGTCTTCCATGAGAAAGACATCCACCTCTCTTAATAAAATAACTACCCACGATGTTTGCCATAAATAATCCACACACATGGATAGTGTTCCCTTTTACAATCATGGCATCCCACTAAGTATACTTTAATCAAAGTGGGTTTTGATAAAGTAAAATTCAAAATTCAAAATTAAATATTAAGCTTTATCTTTAGACCAAAAAAAATTGTATCCATAAAACCACAAATTGGTTTTAAAACCAAGGGCTTTTGGTGGGCACAATAACGTGTAGGCTTGGCTCGGTTGGGAATATGGATATGACTACGGATGGATGGGTAGAGCTCCATGAATGCCTTTGAAAATGGAGACCAGGTGTTGAGAGGAGGATGATGATGTTGAATACTCAGATGAACACTCATGTAGGCTGTATAACAGCTAAAGGGGTTTGATTCCAAGAGTAGTATGATGCTATCATCCTTACCAAAACTCTTTTCCACCATATCAGTCAGTGTGTTTATGTGGACAAGCTCATCATGATACACTTGTTAGTAATCTCTCTCACCTACTCCATGGATTTATTGTGTGCATTCGATCTTGTTGAGAGGTCTTGGATAAATTTGGAATGGTATCAGAGCATACAAGATATTCCTCATTAACTTTGAATGATGAATACAAAGAGAGAGAGATGCATATATAGGTGGGAGAGATAGTGAAACCCCACATTCTAGTGAATGTGGGACTAATCTTCCCAAATGATCCAAATGGCCTCTAAGATCCTAAGCAAGAATAATGAACCTTGTACACAAAATCCATATGATAAAATTTTACGCCAACAATAATAATAAAAGTGGCATACATACAAGTTTAAAGGCCTCATTCTGGCTCTACAATATAGTAGAGTGTAAATCATGAAAAACATACAATTTATTTCTAATAGTCTATTCAAAGCATAATATACAAACAAGGGAGTACCCCATGAGAGCCACCCGAACATGTTATGGTCTAGTTTGACATGCTACTCAAGAATACCATTTAACAATGAAACATTACAGTTAGCTTAGGTATTAAAAATACACAAATCACAAGGTTTGACTCTATCAAAATCCATAATTGATTTTTTTAAAAAAGAACATGGTTTACATTTGTGGCTATATCCAGTGTAAAGTTTTTGGAAGGACTAAGAATACTACCGCCATCTAGATGTGACCGCTATGAAAAGATGAAAAAAGAAAACAACTTTCCAAATAGAAAGCTGAGGAAAAGTGAATGAAGTTCTTAGAAAATAAATAATTTCAAATACTTATTACAAATTTATTTATGTAAATATGAAATGATTTAATATTTGACATTTTATGTGATGTGTATTCTTTAGTATTTTATAGGTGTTGTTAAGTGAGGAATGAATGAGAGTTGATATTGTATTTATATCAATCCCTTTGGAATAATAATTCATATTAAAGTACTTAAGTCGACCATTAGGATACATGTCATTTACAAATTAAATGAATTAGGACATTGGAACCTTACGTTGGGATATTATAGTAACGTCGACACTATTGTCTGATCGAGACATTAGTGTTTAGGTAGCATGAGAATAGGCACATGTTTAAAACTTGTAGAGATGGCAAATAAGTACATTTTAAGCATTTTAGGCAAGATAGAAGACTTGGGTCATCAATAGAAGACTAGTTGGACTAAGAAATCTAGACCAAGGGGCACAAAGATAGAGAATATGTGAAACTTGTAGAAGCAAAAAAGGTAAAGAACTGAGAGGATAAACCAAGGTTTGAGTTTGCCAAGTGTACAAGACTGAGGTGTTATATAATCACAAAACATCATCTATAGTGAGTTATGTAGTTTTGGCTTTCTCAAGCTTTTTATGTAATATATGAGATATTTGATTGAATTAATTAGCGTATGAAATTCATGGTGCAAATTTTAAATTAATTAAATTGAGTTTTTCACTATTTAGATTGGATTTTGGCAAGAGATTTTGATATAACATTGATTTTATGTTGGAATGCAAAAGTTTTTTTAATCGTAGATCAATTATTCATAATTTCAGTGAATGCCATAGAATTTGTTTGCAACTAATTTTTCCTTAGACTCTTAACCATATTTATTTCAAACTAATTAATAACTATAATTATTTGAATATTGGTTGAATAACATTATGAGTTCATAAACTGATTCATTTGAAAGGCTATCTCTGTTAAGCATAGAAATAATTTTATTTTATACTTAAATCTTCCCACTTTTTACATTTATTTAAAACTAGACAAGTATTTTGTAATATAACATCATTATTTATAACCACCTTATGATAGATTGTCTTAATGTCAAGTGGAGCCAACCAATTGGTAAAGAGGATCTTCAATAGTAACCACCACCTAATCTAAGCTATTTCACCACATAGTTAATCATAATTTAACAAATACCTATGACTCATGCTATGGACCATGTTTTGTGATCCTAAAACTAGAGGGTATTTTACCATAAAAATCATTGAGTGGGTTTTATTCACATCAACATAAAGTGTCGAGGAAGACCCACCACCAATTTTGCCTTAACGACCCCTTTTTTTTCCACTTATCTCCAAACTAACTCTAATATTTTTCCCTCCACCACCTTTGGAACACTTGGGGTCCCAAGAAGAATTATTGGTTCCACTTGCAACTAACATCTCCTTCCTACAATTATATACTACCACGTTTGCAAGAAAAAAGGTAACTTTCATGTCTCTATTTGAAGAGAAAAAATAAACCCAATAAAATAAATTAGATACTAACAAAATATTTAAGCTAACAAACTAATAAAAATGACATACACACTATATTACTATATTACATAGTACCCATGATTTCATCTGTAAAAATCCTTTTTGATAAAAAAACCCAACACAAAAAATCATCATTTATTGTATTAAATCAACTTTTTATAGTACAATAATGTAATTTCAAGTTTTATTTTGTCTATACTATATGCGTGAGTATATATAGGCACATCAATAAGTAAAAATCAAAGTTGTATTACAATATCATGGGTATCAAAACTATGAGCTATATAAAATATGGATTAAATCCACCTAAATACATGCTAATATAGTCCCAAATATTAAGGATGACATGTTGATAATTGGTAATAATAAGGAAATGATAAATGAAGTTAAGACTCAATTATCATTTCAATTTGATATGAAGGATCGTAGTGTCATAAAATATATTTTGAGTATAGAAATTAAAAGAGATTGGGTAAATAAGAAACTATGGTTAAATCAAAGGAAGTACATCAATATTATATTGCAAAGATTTAATATGTGGAAAAGTTGCTTGTCAGTTCTCGTTTAACTACTGGTCAAGATAACATAATAAGAAAAATGACATACATACAAGATTAAAGGCTTCGTTTTAGCTCTTCAGTCTAGTAGAGTGTAAATAATGGAAAATATACAATGCATTTTCAACAGTATAATCAGAGCATAACATAAAAACAAGAGAGTACCCCACTAGAACCACCAGAATATGTTATGGCCTAGTTTGACATGATACTTAGAGATACCATTTAAAGATGAAATATTATAGTTGTCTTGGGTATTAACAATACATAAATCATAAGGTTTGACTCGATTAAAAGACACAATTGATTTTCTTCTAAAAGGAACATGGTTAACATTTCTGGCTATATCCCGTGTAAAGCCCTTGAAAGAAGTAAGAATACTACCACCATCTAGATGTGACTACTATGAAAAGATGAAAAAAGGAAAAAAAATATTCCAAATAGAATGTTGAGGAAGAGAGAATGAATTTATTATAAAATAAATAATTTCAAGTACTTATTACAAATTTAATTATGTGAATATGAAATGATTTATTATTTGACATTTTATGTGATGTGTATGACACATTTTGATGAATATTAAACAACTTATGTATACTTCATTTATTTTTCATTTTATTTATGTAGTATATTATACATTTGGATGATTTGAAAACGATTTATATATTTTTCATTTAATTTGATGTATTATACACATTTGATTTTTTTATGATAAACTTCATATTATATATTATTAAAAAATACAATACCCACGAATGTTGCTAACATGTCTATCTTAAATAAATCTACGTAAAATATGCTGAGAGATATCATTTACCTATATTATATTATATTTATGACGTAAATAAATAGATGTCTAGAGAATGATATCTCTCAATATTTTTTATACAGATTTATTAAAGACAGATATGTTAATATTAATATATAATATTAAAAAGGTATATATTTAATTAAATTTTTAAATAATAACTATAATGTTAATTTATTACTAATTTAATTTTATCTCTAACATGAAAAATAATAAGTTCAAGAAGATCTTAAAATATTAAAACCATCACTTGTTAATGTGTTAATAGTAAGTTCAGCAAAAGGTAAAAAAAAGGATAATGCTTCTTGGCTCACCCTCTATCAAGGTGGTTCAAATTAAATTTTGATAGAACTTCAAGGGATAATTTGGGTGCTTCTAGAGTAGGTTGTATAATAACATGATAAATGATAAGTTCAATAAGATCTTAAAAGATTAAAATCATCCCCTGTTAATGGGTTAATTGTAAGTTCAACAAAAGGTTAAAAAAAAGGATAATGCTTTTTGGCTTCCCCTCCATCAGGGTGGTTCAAAAATTTTGACGAAGCTTCAAGGGGTAATCCAGGTGCTTTTAGACTAGGTTGTATAATAAAAAACTATAGTGGTTTGCTCATCAGGGTTGTATCTCATAAGCTTTTGGATGGAACGCATAATGAAGTTGAAGCACAAGCTCTTGTGATAGGGTTCAAGTTGGCCATGAAATACAACATTGATAGTTACAAATAGAAGGCCTTTCCAAATTTTTATTTTCACATTAAAAAAGAATTCTATTACCTCATGGAAATTGGAGAATATCCTAGTAAAGGTTTGGGAATACCTTGAAAGTTTTTTGTTTTGGGATTGCAATCATTGTTTCAGGGAAGCAAATTCTGCTACAGATTTCCTATCAAATTGTGGTATTGATCAGATGGAGGAAATTAGGATGGATAATCAATGAGCAACATGGGAGTACTTCATTGGAATAACTTTCATCAATTTTGGATTTCAATCATTATAATTCCTTTGAGTTTTATTTAAGGGCACTAATTATTATATATTCATTGGCCCATGGGAAGGTGACAATCACTAAACATATTTTTATGAATGGATTAGTTGGCTCGAGTTGGTGGTATGGCTTATTTATTAAGGTGGTTCCTTGTTTTCTTGCTTCGCATGACTCTCTCTGCTCATGGGCACCTTGGCATGTCTTGTATGTGAGATCCCCTTGATCTAGCTTGTGCGTGTTTAGGATAGAGCACATCATTACTTTGACTTTGGTGGTTTCAATGGTTGAAGGTGGTAGCTTAACCAGAGAAATGGCCTTCGGTGGAGGTGTGTCTAGGGCAAGAATTAAGATCGTTTGGGCTTCGATAGAATAAATTTTGTAGGCCATGCTTTGCATTTTGGAGGAGGACTACTTTCATAGCAACCTTCTCATTAGGGTGAATTCAATGGTGGTAGTTGTGTTTGAAAACAATATTTTGATTTTACTGTCTGATAAGGAAGTGGTGGCTAAAGTGGTCAAATTTTTTGTGGCACCAGAACATCATAAAGGTTTATTGGAGAATATATCTTTGGTGGATGTAGGTCCCTTCCAAAATATGCATTTTTATGTACTGATGGTCTTGGGATCATCTCGTTATCTGCGTTTAGGGCTTTGGAAACAAGGTTCGTTGCTCTCTCGGGGTTTGTGAAGGATTTAAAAGGCAAATTGCATATTCCTTATTCTTCGGAGGGGGGAGGGTGGAAGGGCGAAATTCATTTCTCTTCCTCCCCTGGATCATATTAAGATCCCTATTCACGAGTTAGAGGTGTGGAAGGACATTAGACATAGTCGAGAGTGGTTGGAGGCAGTCAAGTTTGTTACAAAGCTGGTGGTTCATGGTAAAGGAATAATGCCTCCATGGTTGGTCAAGATACCTCAGAGGGTGGTGACCTCTACTATGCAAGGCCAGTTGGACAATATCCATACGACAACGTCAATGGGTATAGTAAAATACAAGCTCCAAAGAGCAGGTGACAGGGGACTACTAGGTGAGGGACTATCAAAGCTTGAAGGCCCCATTGAGATAGTAGCGACAGAGATAAAAAAGAAAGGTAACATTGATTTCTGGTTATTTCTGGGTTTTTGGCAATAGATGGAAGTAATCCTGCTCTAATACTTCTTCAACAGTATAGTTAGTGGCCTTCTTGGTCTAAGTTTTTACTGGTTTTTTGTAATCTATTGATTTGTGGCTCACCAATTTGTTGGCCTTATCACTGTTGTATTATGACTCGCGAAATTGTCTTTTTGATAATTTCCTAGTAAATCATTTTTTGTATATCTTTTTGATATCTATATATTAGACAGGGGACCCGTAGAACCCTAGGATTTATCTAAAAAAAGATTAAAACCATCATTTCTATATTATAGAGGCATCTAATAATAATATATAAAAAAATATAAAATATACACAATCAAATCAAAATCTTATTACAATAGAAATATATTAAGACTATTAAAAATATTTAATAATAATAAATAAATTAATATATATATATATATATATATATATATATATATATATATATATATATTCAATCAAATCAAATCTTACTATAATATGTATGTACACTTTTTATTTTATATTATAGTTCAAAAATGTATATTGAAAAGGGGAAAATGTTTTGGGTGTTTCATATTTAAAATGTTTTAAAAAAAAATTGTCTTTCATGAAATTGAATTTAATTATTTATAAAAATATATTTTATAATTTTTTATATTTTTAATATTTATTTAAATTTTATATGAATTAAAAATATAAAACTTTCACAAAGTAAAAATATTTTAAAACAAAATTATGTTAATTTATTATTTTATAAATATTAAGAAATATTATTAAAGATTTTCGCTTAAACTTATTTTATATACTAATTAAAATGATATTGAAGAAAATATTATTGAAAAGATATAAACCTTATAAAATTAATAGTTAAAAATAATATTCGAAAAAGATATAAACCATATAAATTTATTTAATTGGAAAATTTGAAGTACTTTTTAAAAAAAGAAATAAATGGTCTTACAGTTTTTTTAAAAGAGCTTCACCATTTTTTAATCACGACCACTTTAGTCTAATGAAAATATATTTAGTCCTTACTCTATTACAATTAAAATTGAATTAATTGGAGTAGTCAAACGTTTACAGTTACGAAAATAATGTTAAAAAATCTGTGTTCATTCAAATCCTGTAAGAAGTAAGGTACATCTTTGATTTCCATTCTATATAAAAAATAGACGGAACAAGGAATCAACCGTCACAGTTCATGATAAAACTTGTGGAGACCTAATTTCTTGAGAGCAAGAGCCTCTTGTTCTCTGCAAAATTTAACAAATGAAACCTCTGTTTCCCCTGTTAAATATATAACAACATTTACAGAAACTTAGTATCATAGATTGTGCATAAAAACATCCAAATTACTCTACGCCATAAACAAGACCACACTCATTGATGTGCCCACGCCCATGCATATCAAACTCAAAGTAGCCAAAGCAAGGCATGGCCTGGTTGTCATTAAATATGAGTGCAAAATTCCAGTTACTTGACATACACTCCAATAATAGTCACAACGGATATTTTCCTCCCATTCCATCCACTCTTTACAAGGGGGATGCAAATCTAGAACTTATTCCATTATTATATGGATGGATTCCTACTTCTATTGACAAAGGTCGATACAATGATAGGGCTAACTCTTGTGACTGTGTTTATGGTCATTTATTAATACACGTTTCATGGGATCTACACCATGTGGAGCACATAGAGTGTTCCTCCACTATTCGGATCACTCTTTAGAGTCTTTTTGGTGATCCTACTGAGATTTATATCTCTCCTCCTCCTATTGTCTCTTCTGAGACTATTGTACTCTCTCCTCCTAATTCTATTTCCTATGATGATACATTCATCATAGACATTGCTCTTCCTTTTATCGAGCCACTACTTCAGGATGAGATTCTACTAGACCTTAGTTTTCTTATTACAGATTTTACTTTCATTTCTATACCATATATTGTTCTTCTAAAGCCATCATAGTACTTCGGAGGACTCCACTATTTTTAGTGAGAGTACACCCATTGAGAGCATTAACAACTCATCTCTTCCTATGGATTTTTCTTCTTCAATTGGTGAGTCATGCTCCACATTTCACATGGGCATTCTCTTAGCAAATGTTCCATGTCATTCTTCTGACTAGTTCACTTCAATGGTATTACCTCTAGATTCTATGCACATTCTTGCCAAACTTATGCCATAGATCATATTTGGACCACTTTCATAGATCTTCATAATATTGCCTTCATCTTCCATCGTGGAATGGGTAGACCTTTCAGTACACACATTGGGTTCTTCTTTTTCCAAAGGGAAGAAACATTATTTGATACAAATAGAGCTTCTAAAGCCTTCAGGTAGAGGATCTTATCATCGAGCTTCATCATCTTTTGAACTGTATTTGGAGTGTGGACTACTTTAGCATCATCTTCTAAGGGGTCTTTTAGTCTCTTCTTCTTCTTCTTCTTCTTCTTTTCTCTCTTTTTGGGAGTTTTTTTCCCACTAGGTTTTCTCCTTTTACTCCACTTTTTTGAGAGTTACATTATACTTGGGTACCTGATTAGGCCTAGTTGCCAAGGCCCAATTCTACTACCCACCTAAGTTACGCTTAAGGGGGGTGTTGGTGTAGGTATTTACTACACATATGTAATTCACCTTGCTTAGGTGGATAATCAAGTTTATGAGGTCATTATGACATCATCATGCACTTGTGAGTGCATGGGGTCACACAATGAGTGGATGGGGTCATCTATCCCACTTGGTCCTCTGAGTGCCTAGTCCACTCAGGTCACTTTTTCACTGTGTTCCCTCAGTGCTCTCTCCACCCATAGTGGAGGAGCCCACCCACTCACCTTGTTTGGATGACTCATCTTGCACTTAGCTAACCTATTTATTGTCATATCCTTGATGGCATTGTGGTGGATTGTGTGAGCTAGAGAGCTATTACTCTTGTGTAGACTATGAGGGTTGAAGCATTATAGATTGTATTGCTGCTCTAGAGATAGAGATGTGACAGTTGTGAGTGATATAGATGTGAGATGTGTAAACCCCCTACTTTATACACCTCCATTCTTGAATACAATCTGTTGCAGTTTCTACTCAGTCTTAATTTCTTGCTTCAATAGTTATGTTTGGTTGCTCTACATTCACTGGTCTTTGACATTTGATTCTAGATGATTCTCACATAAAATTCCCTCTTTTTATGTTTATTTAAACCTATATAAGTATTTTATAATATAGCAACATTGTTTATATCCACCTTAGGATAGATTGTCTTACTGTCAAGTGGGGTTAACCAATTGGTAAAGAGGATCTTTGATAGTAACCACCACCTACTCTAAGTTATTTCACCACATAGTTAATCATAAAAAAAATATACCTAAAACTCATGCCATGGACCATGTTTTGTGATCCTAAAACTAGAGGGTATTTTCCCATCAAAGTCATCAAGTGGGTTTTATTCACATCAACAAAAAGTGTCAAGGAAGACTCACCACTGATTTTGCCTTGATTGCCCCATTTTTTCCACTTGTCTCCAAACTACCTCTAATAGCTTTCCCTCCACCACATTTGGAACACCTAGGGTCCCATGAAGAATTCTTGGTTCCACCCACAAGTAACGTCTCCTTCCTCCTACAATTATATACTGCCAAGTTGGCAAGAAAAAAGGCAACTTTCATGGCTTTATCTGAAGAGAAAAAATAAACCCAATAAAATAAATCAAGAGAATCAATACGAACAAAATATTTAAGCTAACAAAATAATAAACATGATATACACATAATATTACATAGTACACATGATTTTACCTATGAAAACCCTTTTGGATAAAAAATCCAACACAATAACTCTTCCTTTATTGTCTTAACTTAAATTTTTACAATATAATAATATAATTTCATGTTCTGTTTTTCGTATATTATATGTGTGAGTATATATAGACACATCAATAAGTAAGAATACAATACCATGGGTATCAAAACCATGAGCTTTATAAAACATGGGTTAAATCCACCCAAATACATGCCAATATAGTCTCAAAAATTAAGGATGACATATTGATAATTGGTAATAATAAAAAAATGATCAACAAAATTAAGACTCAATTATCATTTCAATTTGATATGAAAGATCTTAGTGTCGTAAAATATATTTTGGGCATAGAAATTAAAAGTGATTAGGTAAATAAGAAATTGCGGTTAAATCAAAGGAAGTACATTGAGATTATATTGCAAATTTTTAATATATAGGAAAGTAGCTTGTGAGTGCTCATTTTCCTGTTGGTCAAGATAACATAATAAAAAAAAAATGGTATACATACAAGATTAAAGGCCTCATTTTGGGTCTACATTAGAGTGTAAATCATGGAAAATATACAATGCATTTCCTACAGTATATTTAGAATATAATATATAAACATGGGAGTACTTCACCACAATCACCAAAATATGGTATGGTTTAGTTTGACATGTTACTTTGGAATAGTATTTAAAGATGAAACATCGTTGTTGGTTTGGGTATTTAAATTTTGTATAAATTAAAGATACGAGACTTTTACAAAACAAAAATATTTAAAAAAAATATGTAAATTTATTCTTTTTTATGTTTTGATATTAAGAAATATCATTGAAAATGTGATAAGTTAAATTATATAAATTTATTAAGTTGTATTTGAATTAAAAATATATTTAAACATCAAGTGAGTTGTAATCCAATGGTGAGAATGATGGTGTAAAAAGTGTTGCCTAACCATTCACCAAAATACAAATCTTAATAAATAAAAAAAGAGATAACACCCTGAAATTTAAATATATGTGTGTGTAATAGTTAAAATAATATTGAAGAGATTATTATTGAAAATGATATAAACCTAATAAAATAAGGTTGTTAAAAATAAATTGGATTTGAAGCTTTTTAAAAAAATAGAAATAAATGATCAATATTCCTACTAGTTGCACATAATTATTTTTATTTTTTATATTGAATTGTTGCACATAATTATTTAAATCAATTTCCTTATAACCCCGAATTTTTAAAAATTATTAAATAAATTTTGTTATGAGACGAATTTTTAATATTTTAAACCGTGAAAACAGTATCGTTAAAGCGTTCTTTTTGAGGAGTGCAAGGTGCGGGGTATTGACAAGTGTCTCAATCTCCTGCCGTTTCGCTACAACGGAGGTTGTCTTACAGTTTTTTTAATTTTTAGAGCTTCCCCTTTTTGTTAATCACATAACCCCTTCACTCTAATGAAAATATAGTTAGTCCTGACTCTTTATATTAAAATTAAAAATGATTTTGGAGTAATCAAGCTTCTACAGTTATGAAATCAAAGTTAAAAAAATTGTGATCTTCTTTATGTTCCTTGAATAAGAGATTACAGGTTCAAACCCTTACATCATAGACCTTAGGAACATTCCATTTCCAAAACAAGGAATGAACCGTCACAGTTCATGATAGAACCTGTGGAGACCTACCTTTGAGAGAGACCTAATTTCTGGAGAGCAAGAGCCTCTTGCTCTCTGCAAAATCTAACAAATGAAACCTCTGTTTCCCCTCTTAAATATATAACAGCATTTACAGAAACTCAGTATCATAGATTGTGCATAAAACCATCCAAATTACTCCACGCCATAAACAAGACAACACTCATTGATGTGCCCACGCCCATGCATGTCAAACTCAAAGTAGCCAAAGCAAGGCTTGGCCTGGTTGTCATTAAATATGAGTGCAAAATTCCAGTTACTTGACATACACTCCAATAATAGTCAGAACGGATATTTTTCTCCCATTCCATCCACTCTTTACAAGGGGGATGCAAATTTTCGTGCAACTTGATCTCGTACATCCGTCTTCTCAAAACAGCCATATTTGCGTCAACCATGCTGGGCCCTTCGCCATACTCGTACTCTCCATACCTTGCTTTTATGCCCATTAATTTCTTCTTCTCCATCAACAACGTTGTTGAAGTCGTCTTTCTTTTCTGTGTCTGGAAACACAATAAGCCAGACCTCACTGCAAATGGAGCTCTTATAACATCCATAATTATGAATGGATGGCTTCTTCTTCTTGGTCTGAAAACACAAAGTAAGGTGTGGATGGCTGCAGGTATGAATTGAATTATCACCGAAAAAATGTACTGAAGGTACCTAGCAGATGTAATTGTGATGCATTTATAAGGCTAACGATCTTTCACAAAATATATAATATTAAACGTACATATACCCAACACCTGACATGGTTGTCGTTATTTTATAACAGACCGTCCAGATGCAGGAAGGTGTTTTCTTCTCTCCACAGGCGGCGTCTCCATTAAAAATTTCTGGAAATGTCCACTACTTTTCCGCGTCCCTTCGACGTTACATTAGACTTTGTTGCATATTAAATCATTTCTAAAACTTTTGCCATCTTCTAGATTCCTTTTACGCGTTTTTCCATGTTTGTTTGCTCTCACGAAGTCAAATTTAACTCTATCTATTCAGCTTTCCTTGTTTATTCAAACCAATATTCTTCCGTGCTCCATTTTCAAAGGTGAAAGCTCCATTTTCGCGACTTAATTTTAGATGATTGTGTGTTCATTAGTTGTCATAAGTATTTGAAATGAATGTAGACGCATTAGGCACATAGATTATTGAATAAACAAACCTACCCTTTTAATCTTAGCCTATGGAGTATTATAGGAGAACAAAATCTCCAACTAATGATTGTCGCGTTATTTTTTTATTTTTATTTATTTATTTATTTTTTATTTTTTGGGAGATTGAATTTTTTATAAAGATTGGGTGTACATAATATTTTTTAGATTTAGTAGGAGTATTTAAATTATTAAATTATCCAAAAATATGATTTTAGTTTCATTTTTCTTTTGGTATTTATTGAGAATTTTATTTTAGTGGATGGCTACATAATACCTTTTATACCATCATCCTCATTGTTGGACTACAACTTATTCGATACCACTCTTTTTTAAAAACAATAATAATAAAAAACGTACAAAAATATGAAAAGATAATTACATGCAAAAAAAAATTACAAAATATAACTTTTAAACCAATTGCAATGTCAATACAATATAAATAAATGAATTATATGAAGGAAAAAAAAAACTAATTAATGGTATCACAATAAATACATAATATATAAAAAGTGCTTAATTAATTGATTCCAAATTTGAAGAGAGAGATTCAAAAAGGATTTCAATACTTTATCATTTTTTTCATTGTTAATCTACATTTCAACTCAACATTCCTATTTCAATTTTGCACTACTTGTGTACTTACAAATAAATATTTTTTTCCTTGTCTTTTAATGGCCACTACATTTCAAGCTTAATAAAAAGAAAGTAAGTTTTGAGAGCATGCGAAAAATCGAGTCAATATTTGAACTATATTAATATTTGTCAAGTTTTTGAGTAGTGAAAACTCAACTTAGAAAAATTATTGAAACTAGTAATTCACATAAATGTAAATTATTCACTTAACATATAGATTATATATTGTGTACCAAAAGTGTTCCAAAAGAAATAATGGCTTCAACAACAATGAACACTTTAATAATTTCTTGATCTATTCCAGAATGCCCATGAGTGCTCAATAGATTTATTTGAATGATTCATAGATACCTTGTGTATCTAAATAAAATACAATTCTTGTATACTTATAAATGAAGATTGAATTCATATTAAACATTATGAACACCCCTGCTAACTTCCAGTGGTTAGGACCTAAAAATGAAAAAGATAGGGACACAAGTACATTAACCAAAAGTGATCTAAGTATAGGAGGGGTCCCTCAAGATAACCTTCTTATTGTGGTATTATTTTGAGTTTGTGTTCACTTGTAGAGCATTCTATGCCTTTCACGTAATGTAAGGACACATGTAATGAAACTCCAAAGACAACATCACACACTCCACTCAATAGGCATATAGTGCATAAGTTTACAAGGCTTAACTAGTGTGGGTTGAGGGGGAACACCCCATTTCATGGGGAAACACGTCATGTTAATACACAGAAAATCAATATTAATATAATTTGATGCAATAATGTGTTCTATTTAGCATCACCTTCATGCACTTTACGTACCCTCCACAACATTGAGGTGTTTTGTGCCATGTATACAACTTTTTTGAAAACTTTTGACATCACAATTAGATTTCATTGTTCAAGGTTCCACTTGATTGGCATACCCTGAGATACTAACACATGTCACTAAGGACTTATTTATAGGTTGATCTTCATCAACATGGACGACATCATTCCTACAAATTAGTGTTTCTCCTCGACATTACTCACTTTGATTGGAACACCTAGAGTTGAGTTAAGGAACTAAAGAAATATTATGCATAATGCAAAATTTTATACATGCTCCCGTGTCCCACATATATTGTGCAACAACACAATATTGCACACCACTTGAGAAACCTTTATGGCACCCTTGTGCACTTTCTTAGCATGAAAAATCATACCATACAAAAATGTTGTTTTATGCATGACTCAAAACTATGTACGCCATCTCATGTTATGTACATACCCTTGCATAGTTTTGTAATGCCTTGTAACATTTCATACATTAGTTTAATTTTGTGCATGACTCAATAGCTTTCTGGACATTTTATGCCATATTACAACATGCTAGGTGGCATTTATTGATCTCATGCCATGTTTGGGTACCTAATAGAGTTATCAAAACTCTTTAGTCTAAATATTTCTAATGGCTCATTACCATAGCCATTGATGCTTCAGTGTATACTTAGAAGAAACCAATTGAAAACAAGATCAATTATTAACACATATAATGAGATATGCAAAGGATATATAAAATCATAAAGAATAATACATCATGTATATTAAAATTAATAATACTTACTTATATAGGCCAGGCAAAAAAATATGAAACATAAACTAGCCAATGTGGGATTAAACCCCACATAAGACAAAACTAAATAAACACAGATACCTAAAGCCTAGCAAGAATGAGCAAGATACTTTAACACCTCCCCTCAAGTGAAGCTAGGGGATAACAATAGAGGATGATGTGTGAAGTCATGTGTCCTTATGGATGCCAATCCATCATGTCAAAATACATGGATGTCAAGTCTCTATAACCACTAAGTCAAAGTAGGAATGGTGCTGAATACGAGAATTACTAAATATAAAAATTATGCTCCAAAATACTAGGTAAAATGAATTAATATGAGGAAGAATAGCTTGAATAACCTTAAACAAGATAGTGAGAAGTGAGCACAAATATGGTGGGGTTGCCACACTGGTGTCACTAGTCCATAGGGATACCACATTGGTGTCACTATAAAAATTACCAAGAAGGCTATAGAGTCAAGTAAAAAGTCCTCATATGGGTTACATCAAACAAAGTACGTGAATAAGATACCCATGTACAAAGGAGTAATCCAAAAAATACTCAAAAGAGTGTAACATACATATAAATCTTATGAATTGGAGAAAAAAAGAGAAAAACCGTAGGAAAAACTCTCCCCTAAAAGAGAGAAAATAAAAAGAGAGAGCTAGAGATAAGCCCCCTAAAGATGATACTAAAGAAGTCCTTACTCTAAGTAATTTAAAGTCATGAAGGAACTCAATCTGCATGAGTGGTCTAAATCTACTACTCAATCACAAAACAATTGACATTAGGCTTCACCAGAATAACTTCAATCAAAAAGATTGTTAATGTTGATGAAAGTACAAAAAATTATAGCATGTGCAAGGAACACTCAACACCAATAAGTAGAATGTACATCACACCCTACCACACTATTGAATGGATGGAGTGGAGAAAACTAAAGTGTCTACACGAGTGGTCTGAATCCACTATTGGAACACCAAATAAGTTGACACCATATACACCAAAATAGCTCCAAACAAGAATGCTAACAACTGTAAAAAAAATGTACAAAAAATATAAATAAGTATCTCAAAGATGATGGCCCATGGTGGTGATGGAAAAGATAAACAAATGATGAATTACAAAAGGTACTCAAAATAGAGCACACAAATACATGAAGGTAAATAAGGTTGAATAAACAAAGCCCCCCTGTGGCACTTTATAGATCAGTACAAGTACAATATAACCCATACATAAAATATACCAGATGGAGATAAAGAAGACACCGAGCTTCACCAAAATAGCTCTAAATGAGGAAACTATTGACTTGTCAATCAAGCCATCAAAAGAGGTGCTCCAAAAATAAGGGAGTAGAAATGTGTTCCCATAGAAGAATGTGAGATGCTAAAAAAGGGGCCTCGAGGAGATATGACATAACTACCAGTGTGTCAAATTAAAAATACATGTTATGGGATGATGGAATAGTGTGGAAAATGATGAAAATAGCCATAATGTATGTAAACACATAGAAGAATCAGTAGCCAAAAATAACAATGTGCAAAGCACATGTAAAAAGGATATTGGTCTCAGTCAAAAATTCATCCAAAATAGTGTGTGTTTAAAGTACAATGCATGCCCCATAGCATAGGAAACCTCCTATTAGTGATAATGCACACTCAAGCATATGACATCAGACTCAATCAAAAATGCATCCATGAGTGCAATAAATGATGACAATAAGAAGGAGAAAGCAAGAAGGAAGTTTGTGTTACCTGTGAGTGGGTTTGACCTCCTGCCAGACCAGAACTCACCCTATGATCTCTAAAAAATGAAAGAGATAAGGTATGTGTAAAAAATTAATAATCCATCAATAAATTCTCAAAACATAGAAAAATGCATCACCACATATCATAAGCAAAGGCAACATAACCAATGTGAAGAGACCCTGCAAAATGTGGCACTTAATACTTTAGTGCATTTTATAATTTAAATAGACTCAATACATGAGAAATTAAAAACATAAACTTTTGCAAAAAATGGTACTTGATTTTGAGCTATCAATCAAAAGTTATTAAAAAACAATTTCTTGAAAATAAGAACTATTTAATAAAATTTGCACTAAAAGTTAAAAAAAATACTAATGCTAAGGGGAACCTATCCTTCCAACCACTCATTGGAATTGGCACAAAACTAGGGATCTCCTCAAGCCAACATAAGATGAAAACATGCCATCTAATGACCTCTATGCATGTGTGAGGGAACTACACTTCCTCTTAAGGAAAAAATACAACTTAATAAGGTAAATAAATGAATTTCCAGCTGTGTAAAGAGAGGAAAGTGATGGATTATTGTTTTTTTTAGCTTAGATCCAAACAATAACTCCACAAGAAGATCTAAAGCAATAGAAAAAGATCCACTGACAAATTTTATTCAAATTTGATGAAAAATTTACAAGGAAAGGTGATGCCAAGGTAGAAAAGGACGCCCTAGGAAAAAAATGGGACTTTATAGGTTGAAATGTAGATCTAGTTTTGAAAAAAATAATAGATAAAGACCATGCAATAGTCAACACATTATCAATCCTCTACCATGTAGTAACAACAAGCAAAATGACAATTCTAAGGTCAAATCTTCAACACAAGGATGCCAAATATGAATGTTTTTAACGCATAGAAGAAGACACATAGACAAATCCCCTTTGCTTCAATGACATGATATTAAACCAGATATGTAAAAAAAGATTCATTCTCCTTTTAAATGAACCAAAACTTAAGATCTGCAATACTCAGATCCAAATCTTATTATGAGGACAAACAAATACAATGAAGTAGGCTGAGTAATGTTTATTGGAGATGGATATGATTACTATGAAAGGGTTATCAAAATTCTTCATTCAATATCTCTCCAATGCCTCATTACCATAACTATTGATTCTTCAACATATATTTAGAAGAAACCAATTGAAAACAAGATCAATTGTTAACACATACAATGAGCTATGCAAAGGATATATAAAAGCATAAAACATGTATATTACAATGAATATCACTTGCTTATATAGGCAAGGAAAAACAATATGAAATCTAAACTAGACAATGTGGGACTAAACCCCACATAAGAAAAAACTAAATAAACATAAATACCTAGAGCCTAGCAAGCATGAGTAAGATAAAAAACACCTACCTACATATCGCATGCCTGGAAGTCTAATTGTCACACCTGCAAGAAGGTAAACCATCAACCATTGAAAAATATGAACCATTTTCATAATTTATTTCTTATAATGATATATATTAAAAAAAAGTCAACACTTTTCTCATCAACATGAAGGAAGAAAATAATTACTGGACATGGTCATTTCTCTCACATGTTAACATTCTTGGTGTATCTAACATCTATTGATTATAGTAATCATGTCCCAAATTAGGAAAAATAGATAGTTACTGTAACCCCTTTCTCATCCAATGAATTCTCATTACTAGTACTTCTAGTCATTCATAGTCTAGATAAATTTATTAGGATGTATTTCTCCTTTCTGATCACGAGAATTCTTATTTTTGTCTTACTATGTATTGTATGCATATGTATTAATACCATATTATTTCCATTAATTAAAAGTATCTTTATTTTCCTAATATATATGTATTCAAATGTGTAATGGTTATTCCACGTCTTATTTAGATTCCATTGCACATTCTATAGTTATTCTTCTATTCTGGCTCTACAATATGTTAAGAGTGCAAATCATGAAAAATATACAACACAATTCCAACAATATCCCACTTATTGAATAATTTCCATAGGGGACCACATGAATTTACCTTTAACAACTAAGGGAAACTATTCCCATTGATTTTTTATGCCAAAAAACCTTCTCATTACTTATGACCTTTGTTAGTGAATCAACAATGTTATCACATGTTTCCACCTTATTTAATGATATATCCTCCTCCTCCACCATTTATATTTGAAATGGTATTGCACATCAATGTGTTTCATTCTAGAGTAAAACTCATGGTTATTTTCTAAAAATTTTTCACTTTGAGAGTCACAATCTATCCTTATAACCTTTTAAAAAAACCCAACAGTGGAAATACACATTTAAAGCCAAACCACTTCCTTAGTTTCCTAAGTAGCTACTATTTACTTAACCTATGTGTTAGATATCGCAACACTAGCCTACTATTTACTCATCCAACTTAAAACTCCACCAAGTAAGTTGAACATATACCCACTAGTAGATCTTTAGCAATAAAGATCTCTAGCCTACTCTGAATCCATAAAACATGTAGATCTAGAATTTTGATTTACCATGATCACCGTGATAATATATTGCATAGCCTGACATCCCACATAAATAAATGAACATCCTCTTCCCTACATTTCAATGTTCCTTTCCCAAATTCAACATAAATATGCTCACTACTCCCACTACATGAGAAATGTTAGTTTTGGTATAGACCATTGCATACATTAAACTACCAACAACAATAGCATATAACACTCGAGACATGTCTTCAATTTATTCTTCTATTTTAGGACATTATTCAACTAAATTTTTTACCAATAGGAAAGGGAGTACTGACATGATTACTTTCTCACATCTTAAAACTTTTTAGTATCATCTCAATTTACTTCCTTTGATTTATCCATAATTTCCTATTTACTTGATCCTTTTAATTTTTCATGACCAAAATATATTTTGTGACACTAAGATCCTTCATATCAAACTGAGATGATAATTGAGACTTAACTTGGTTGATCATTTCACTATTATCACCAATTAACAACATGTCATCCACATACAATACTATGATACTAAAATCTTCATCTTCCTATTTAAAATAAACACCTTTGTATCAAAATAGAAATAAGGACTATACCTAGACCAAGTGCCCTTCTCACTCGATCTGATCTTCTCACAATTATAGTTTTTGGTTCTTCATATTCATGTTCCTCCTCCCTAGCTTCATCTGAATCTTCCTCTTATAACTCCAACTCTAGTTCATTTTCATCTGAATCTTCCCATTTTTTTTGTGTGACTAGCATTGTACTATACTTTAAAAAAAAAAATTAATAGAAGTGTGCTTTTCAATCAATTTTTTTAAAACTCTATCTATCCATATTTCATCTTTTTTTAAAAATAAAAATTCTTCCTTACATGATGCATTATCAAAGATGAAATCTCTATTTTCACAACTTAATTTTAGATGATTGTGTGTTCATTAGTTATCATTAGTATTTGAAATGAATGTAGATGAATTAGGCACAATTTATTGAATAAATAAACCTACCCTTTTAACCTTAGCCTGTGGAGTATTATAGGATAAAAAAATTCCCAACTAACGATTGTTGGGTATTCCACTTTTTTTAAAATGATATTAATGAAAGACTTAGAAATATATAATAAGGTAACTACATGCAAAAAAAAGTTCATAAGGTATGATTATTAAACCACTTGTTATGTTAATATAATATGGATAAATAAATTATAGTGAAATATAAAAATAATTAATTAACTAACTTTCAATTGGTATCACAATAAATATATAATATATAAATAAAGCCTAATTAATTGATTCCAAATTTAAAGAGAGACATTCATAAAGGATTTCAATATTTTATCACTTTCTCACATTGTTGATTAACATTTCAACTCAACATTAGGAATCTCAAATCTGCACTATTTGTGTACATGAAAATAAATATTCTTTTCCTTATCATTTAATAGACACTAAATTTTAAGCTTAAGGAAAACAAAGTAAGCTTTGAGAGCATGTGATAAATCGAGTCAATATTTGAACTATATTGGTATTTCTCAAGTCCCTGAGTATGAAAATCACCTTAGAAAAACTATTGAAACTATTAATTTACATAAATGTAAACCATTCGACTGACATAAAAAGCATAGGTTGTGTACCAAAAGTGTTCCACAAGAAATAAAAATTTCAACAACAATGAACACTCTAATGATTTCTTGATCTATTCTTAAATGTCCATGAGTGTTCAATAGATATATTTGAATGATTTTTAGATACCTTGTGTGTCTAAATAAACTACAATTCTTATATACTTATAGATGATATTTGAATTAAAATTAAACATTATGAACACCCTTGCTAACTTCTAATGGCTAGGACCTAAAAAATGAGAAAGACATGGACATATGTAAATTAGCCAAAAGTGATCTGAGCATAGGAGGGGTCCCTCAAGATTACCATCTTATTGTAGTATTCTTGTCATTTTATACTCACCTTTAGAGCATTCTAAGTCTTCCACATAACATGAGGACACATGTAGCAAAACTCCAAAGACAACATCACACACTCCACTCAATAGGAATATAGTGCATAAGCTTCTAAGGATTAGCTAATGTGGGTTGAGGAGAAACACCCCATTTCATGGGGAAACACAACATACCAAAACACAGATAATCAATCTTAATTCTATTTGATGCAATAATGTGTTCTATATAGCACTACCTTCCTACACTCTACGCACCCTCCGTAACACTGAGCTATTTTGTTCAATGTATACAAACTTTTTCAAAACTTACAACATTATAATTATCTTTCCTTGTTCAAGGTTCCCCTTGATTGGCACACCATGAGGTACTAACACATGTCACTAAGGACTTATTCATAGGTTGATCTTCACCAACATGGATGTCATTGTTCCTACATACTAGTGTTTCTCCTTAACATTGATCACCTTGATTGGAACACTTAGAGTTGAGGTAATGTACTAAAGAAACATCATGCATAATGCACAATTTTTTACATGCTCTTGTGTCCTACATATATTATGCATCAACATAATATTGCACACCACTTTAGAAACCTTCATGGTACCCTTGTACACTTTCTTAACATTAAAAATCATACCATACAACAATGTTGTTTTATGCATGACTCAAAACTATTTATGACATCTCACGTTATATGTATATACCCTTGTGTAGTTTTGTAACATCTTGCAACATTTCATATATTAATTCAATTAAATTTTGTGTATGACTCAACAACTATGTGGACACTCTATGCCACATTATACCATGCTAGGTGGCACTTCTTGATCTCATGCCATGTTAGGAAACCTTCCTGTATATCACATGATTGGAAGATCAATTTTTACACCTGCAACAAGGTAAACCATCAACCATTGCAAAATATGAACAATTTTTATAAGTTATTTATTGTAACGATATATATTATAAACCATTCAACCCTTTTCTCATCATCACTAAGGAAGAAAATAATTAATGGATATGGTCATATATCTCACATGTTAACATTCTTGGAGTGTATAACATCTATTGATTATTGTAATCACATCCCAAACTAGGAAAATCAGATAGGTAGTGCCACCCCCTTTCTCATCCTATGAATTCTCATTCCCAGTGCTTCTAGTCATTCATAGTCTAGATGAATTTATTAAGAAGTTTTTCTCTTTTTTGATCACAAGAATTATTATTTTCGTCTTACTATGTATTAAATGCATATGTAATAATACCATATTATTTCCATTTTTCACTTTCTTGAAATACTTTTTTTAATAGTTTTTACTTAGCCAAATAATGTCTATATGAACCTAACTTTTGAATTTTTGTACTTAGGTCATTTCACATTCTTTTTGGTCTTCACACCCCTTCACACTAGTTTTAAAACCTCCAAGAATCTGAACTTATCACAACATCCCAAGTGTCTCAATATTTTTTGGCACTCATTACACACTCCTTGAACCTACATGCGTCAAGTTTTTTAACTGTGAGACTTAGATCCATTTAAAGCATGTCCTAAATGTCCCATATGGTTAAATGGCACATTTCTGAATCTTCACATTATCATAGTGCACACATTAAAAATTTATACATATTCAAATTATGAGAAGTCCAAGTTAATTATTTCTTGCCACTTGTCACATCCTTGCACTCTTGCATCCTTGAAATTTACCAAAAGTTATACACAAAGTTTAAGAATAGTAAAGCAACGATCTAATTTTGGAATCCCATACATAATAATTTCAAATTCCCACTTCTTCACATTGCATAAATAAATTATAAGGAATTTGATAGTGTGTGATTATAAACCAATCATAATAGGATACATGTCACCATGTTATTACCCAACTACCTAATAGTTACTAAGGGATTGCATAAAGACTAAGAACCATGAGGCTCAAAACCAACTAGAAGATGCAATGCATCCAATGTTAAAAAATTCACAATGATATTCCATTTTTAATTACTTATTAACCCCAGGACCATAAGGCTCTAAATCAATTATAAAGAGATACATGGCTAACCTTATATCACTCACACATTGACTAAGCTCAAACAAATCTTACATGGTGAGTGAAATAAAAAAAAGCTTTTTGTCCATAATACATTTACAAAGCCATGAAAAAATAGGTCAAAATCAAAATTTTAATGGGAAGAAACCTCTAAATAAATGCCAAAGGCTACCTTTACCATTTAAGATGCACAAACCAACAAATTGACTTCAACATTTAAATATTTAAACTGAACTTAAACATAAAAGGTCAATTCATTCACTTTTTATTTGCATTCAAAGAGACTAACTGTAATCAATATTATTAATGGAGAAAACTTAGAATTCTAATATCTAATTACTTATTTAGATCAAAGAGATATACATAAATAAGAAATAAGGTTGATATAATTGATTGCTACATAGTCATGGATTCTTAAATGTTCTCATATAGCACTAGCCAAGTATTTATAGACACCCAATTCATTTGGGATGACCTAAGGATGAGGTTTAAGCATTAAAATGTGGTATACAACAAAATTGATGAGATAAGGCCAATATCAAATGAAAAAAATCACACTTTAAAGGATATCACATATACTAGTGACTTACTAGTTATGTAATAAGTTAGACTTCATCGAATTGTAGCTAAACTAGAGGTATTTTCTTGTGTAGACTCGTTCCATCATTTGTTTGTTAGAAAAAAATGAGATGACCTAGTTCCATCTTTAAAAAATGAGAATAAAATTTAGTTCAATGCTGGTTTAGATATAAAGGGATTTTATCAAATGTACCAACCCATAGATTTACACAATCAAGAAGTTGTGTCAAAATGGTATATTAAAAAACCTTAGAGAAGTGTTGAAGGATTTGTCAACATGGAGGTTGTGGAAAACATTCCCATCCACCAATTCAAACTAGTTGTCTAAATTGGAACAGTTTTAATGAAAAAAGTATTTAAGGATGTTGATATCTCTTACATTAACAAAGTTTAGGTTCCCCTACTTTCTATGATTATCAATGATAGGCAAGTCCCCACCTCAAGAGAGATTGTATCTTTCAATCTTAGACAAAATTTTTTAGGACTATGAAATGGGAATAGTTTTAATATGATGTCATATCTGGTGGATGCCAATTACACCACAATTCATTTTATAAGATCCTAAGATGGACCCCTAAAATAGGGACACCAGTCCATTATCATTTTTTGGAGTCTTATACACACAGGTTTAGGTATTACATTAGGGAAATATGTGAATAGTTTTATCCCTTAATATATCTATCTATCAATGAAGAACATATGCCTAGGATATTAGATGAACTTATAAAAATCTAGATTGAGCGTATGGGCCTATTGGTACACCTAGTTACTATAATAAGGATAGATGCAATACTTTTATCCCCTCTTAGACTACCTATTTTTGTTCCTGATAAGTTATTTGAGAAAGAGACGACCCACCAAATATTCAATGGAGTTGTGGCAGTACATGTAAAGATAAGAAGTAGTCACCATGGCCCTTAATGCCTTATAAGATTGGTAGGAGTATTTTTAAGCTTTAGATAAATATTCATGTAGGTGTAGTACATAGGTCATATTTAAATTTGAGTGATCATGACTTACACCATTAAGACCTATGAAAAAATGTTTAAGCACATAAAATCACTATGAGGAAAGGTATTTTTTGTGTGTAATCAAATCCACCACCCTAATTATTGGGTCTTCATAAATGCAGAAGATGATGAAGATATGCAAAGGAAGATGCATAACACTAGCACTATGCTCATACATCTTCAATCAATGTAGTCCAAGGGAAAAAAAGAGAGACTAAGAACCTTTTAGGTTCAATATGATTCACCAGGAACAACGACTATCCTAAGAATAAAGGTATTGCAAGGTTTACCTACACCAATATTCTCCAAGATAACAATACTTATGCAAGAGGTAATAATGTCATTTGATCATATTCCTTCTCAGTCTCCTTCAATTGTTATTTTAGATAGTCCTTTTACTATTTCCACACAAGTAGTAGAGTAAGATATGAATAATCCTCATCCCTCTCCCTCAATTCCTTCACTTGAATATTTCCCAATAAAAACTCATCAAACAATAATTTAAGCCAAGTTGGCTACCCCAAGTGCTTCACTAAAATCAGTACTAGTTATAGACATCCAATTCCTAATACCATTTGTGTTGAAATTGTCAATCTTACTCGAATTTCACTCAAATGCATATTTTAGGTCAAAATCCATAAAATGTGCTAAATGGTTTAAGCTTGTAATTTACAAGTGCAAATTTAAGCTAATGTATCCCTAAATGGGTTAATGAATTTTATGTGATACCTAACTTTGATCTATTCATTTTTAGTCAAAAATGATGATTTTGCCTTTTTGTGCTATGGATCACTCTTTTCTTCTAATTTGTCTGTACACATCACGTACCTTTGTTATTTTGTGTCGATAACATCCTAAATGGGAATACACTTCCAACACACCTAAAATTGCCTTCCAATTCTTCTCCAATCAAATTACAACCCAATAATATGATTTTATGACCATTTTGATTAATTGAGGGCCAATTTCCAAATAATTGCACAAATATTGATTAACCTTGTTTAAGGCTAATTAATCCAAATAAAGAGTTTAAGTGGATTTTCTATGAGAGTTGTTGAATATTTATTTTTGGAAATTGATTTCTATTAACTACATCACCTAATGACATCATCATATGGGGTGGCATCCATAAGCCATAAATGCATAAACTATTAGGATATGGGTCCTCCATGCCTCATTAAGACCCTCCATGCATCTTAAATGCCCCTATATCCCAAATATTTATGGGGAACATTTATGGATTTAATTACATAATTAGATTAATTCATGGCCACACATCTCAATCTTGAGATGGACAATCATGGTTGATCCTGAACCATCTCAAAAATCTATAAATAGAGAGGCTATGAACATCATTTTTAAGCTTGATAGGTGAAAAGTTATAATGCTAAATTTTCTCCACAAGCCTTTAAATTTTACCATTGATTTTATTTGCAAGATTCATTGATACACTAGTTTAATGATTCCAAATCATGAGCCTAGGTTTTATAAGGAGATATTGAGACATTGGAGGAGTTGGCCATCATTGTTGTTGAAGACAAGACTTCTTGATCAAGGGAGAACATGCTTTTGAGCCACATTTGTATGGTGAATCCACTTGGAAAGGTAATATGATGTTGCTTTCTTTCAATTATTTGTTGCTATCTTTTTTAATTCTTGCATGAATAGATAGGCTTAATTTGGTTTACTCTTATGCATTTTTCCTTTGATTTATTGGTCTGATGTTTGTCTAATCATTTTATGTAATCCTCTCTACATTTTGGCATGCCCCATGGGACCACAACCCATAAATTTGGTCACAAATCTCTTTCAAAAAACTTACAACCATGTTTATGTAGAAGCTTGGAATGAGGGAACTAAAAAAATAAAATTTTAGATTAAAAAACCTTTATTTGGTGAATTGCATTTTCATTCTTAAGTGTCACAATTTTTCTCTCTGTTGTAATATCACTGCTGACATTGTAGCAATTTTGTAATGAAATCAATATTTGCTAAACAATGATTTTGTAGATCAGAGCAACAATATTGTTAGCCAAAATAATGATTTTGTTCACCAGAGAAATGATATTATAGAACAATGATACTGTTGATTTGGCCAATGATTTCATCTAGAGAATAGTGATATTGTGTTTTTTTATTGATCTAACCCATAACAGTGATTTTTTAGACATGAGCATTGATTTTATTGACCTAAGAAATGATATTGTTTTCTGGAGTGATGATTTTTCAAAATAGTGATATCGTATTCTGGGTAGTGATTTTATAGGTAAAAAATGATATTTTGTTTTTTGTTTGATTTAATCCAAAACAGTGATATTGATGGTGTAATAATGATTTTGAAATAGAGATCTTGTTTTGATAAGTTACTTCACTCATTTAAAAATTAGCTTCAATTATAAAGGACATACTAACTTTTTCATTATAGGATCAAACTTGGAATTTGTTAAAACATGCTTTTTAGACCTTTTTTGAAAGTTTAAAATGGATCGGGAACCTTGTTTTGGTGCTTAATGAAAAATTTAGATGCTTAGGTGAATGTTTTGACAAATTGTGTTTTAAAAGTTACAACTTAATACCAAGGGGTCAAAAGAACACCACCCAATCCTTCATTTTGTGCTTAAAATTGAACTAACTTGTCAAATTTTCTCTTCAATAGTTGTTTAAACTTTGAATTTGATTAGAAAAAAGAGGGACATTGCATGTATGCTATTCCACCCATCCCCTTTAGGGAACTTTTGGAATCAAAATCACCATCCTTATTGCAAACATGCCTAGTCCAAGGCATAGAAAGAATGTCATCTAAAACACTCAAAAATTCACAATAGTTTGGGTGATCTTGAAAATGACCCTAAAGTCTTTCTATTAGTCATTTATTTTATTGAATATTGGCTTATGAGGGGGACTTCATTACCTCCCACTAGTTTTATAGGGAAGCTTTGACCCAGGGTTTCATCTCCCAGCACTGACTTCAACCACTCCCACTAGGATCGAAGGTCTGAGTGGTTAAACCACCTTCTAGTGTTGGAGTTTCACACGAGATGTATCTACACTTTGGACATCATACTATACTGAGGATGTGATGGATGTAGTGGTTACCAAAAGGACAAGACTTTTTTACAATAAACCAAGTGCCATAGACACCCAATTCAAGTGTGTTTCTTTGACAATGTGATGTGAAAGTCATTGGGCAATTGATCCATCTAGACATTTGAAAACTTATAGATCTTAGACAAATCTCCACTTGCCATAAAAGTGTTGCTGGTGCAAGGTATGCCTCAAGGTCCATGTCATTGTATTGTCATTTGAGAAAGGGGGGGGTGTAAAAACCCTACTATATAATGCACATTTACTTTTGGATGAACACTTAAAATCCTCTCAAATGATGTACATAAATGGACTCCAATAATATCATGAAACCTTGTCAGTTTATACTTAAGATAATTATTTTTTGTCATTAGTTTACTTAGTCTTGATTTTTGTCTAAAATTGCTTGTTAACTCAATGAACTTAACCAAAACACATTGTCCTCCAAAATTCTTAAGCAAAGGAGGCATTACGTTGTCCAATTGGAAAATTTATCTTTTCCTTGTTCAAATTTGTTATCAAAAACTTTGTGTCATGTCATCCACTTTGGTGTAGTCATGCTGCCCAATTGAGTCTAGACATTTTAACCAATTTGTTTAAGTCCTTCATTTATAATTCACATTCGAAATTAAACATTTCTAAGTTTTAAGGGTTGGTATGTTAAATTGGGTTCACCATTTGCACACTAAACTTGTTCTAACTTGGGTTCAATTTTCCATTTGGATTGAGGGTCATTTATTAGACTCAAAATCACATTATCATCTTGGTGGACTCAAGTCATCTTACGTATCACTCACTCTTTGAGTCTTAAAACATATTTTGTCCTAATAGAACCATGTGGCGACATTGTGTTACCCATTTGATCCTAGTTTTGTATTTAGTGATTCGTATATGTTTATTACATCTTGAGTTGCTTAGTTCATATTGTCTTTTTTGTAATCCAGAGAGATTTCCTCTAATTTTTTAGGGTCAATTAAAGTTGGAATATATTTTATGATATAGAAAAATCATAAATATATAGGCTTTGGTGTACTAGTTTTCACCTTAGATCTTTGAGTTACCTTACTCTTTTCTAATCTATACAATTTCAACTTTACCAAAGGTTGAGTAAATTCGTGAACTAAATATTATAATTGTGCATGGTTCTAAGCCATGCTCTTTTAGTCTCTAAGGTGCCTTAGTCATTTGTTTGGAAAAGGATCAAAATTCATATCTTGTTTAGAATGTTTACAAAACATTATCCAAATCTTATCAAACATTGAGAACACTCTTTTTCAACAATGACTCAAAGGTACACTTGCAATAGGGTTCTTTATGGCCCTAGTTGCAAGGTAGAGAATTTATATGATGGAAATGAACAATTCATCTTATATAAGGATGTTACCCTCTTTGGGCCTACCTATTAAAAACCAATCACATTCATGCCAGATTTCATACATCATCCTTGTCCTTCCCCTTTGATTTGCACTCTGCACTCAAAGGTTTCTATTTTGGGGTATCCTTCTTCTCCTTCAGCTTGTATGAGAAGCATGCTCTGCAACACATGAAGGTTACCATTTTAGGACCTATTTTAATTTGCACATGCAACCAAACTAAGAAGTGTCCAGTCATTACCATTTTAGGACCTCCTCCTTTGGTTTGCACAAGCAACCAAACTAAGAAGCGTCCAGTCATTACCATTTTAGGACCTCCTCTTTTGGTTTGCACAAGCAACCAAATTAAGAAGCATCTAGTCATTACCATTTTAGGACCTCTTCCTTTGGTTTGCATAAGAAACCAAACTAAGAAGCATCCAATTATTACCATTTTTGGCCCATCACCAGTTTTTGATGAATCTATTGTTGAATAACCTCCATTTGATGAATCAGTTATGTTTGATCCCTTCTTCAATAGTCTAATTTTTGGAGAGTCTATTATTGAACCAAAAACCATTGTTCCTACTAAACCAAATGTTCCCCACTTTAGAAATTTTGTGCCAATCATCGAGCCAAAACAAGAACCATTACCTCTTCAAGAGCCATCTTATGAGGATCAAAATGTGTTCAAAATTGATTTTTTGAAACTAATTGTGAACTAAAACCAAAATGTTATTGTTGAAATATATATTTGTGATAAGTCAACCTATGATAAGTTACCTATATTTAAAGAGCCTCATCTCCTTGACAAGCCAGTCTCGACAGAGTTGTCTCCTGATCTTTTTCCACTCATTAAGGAGTCTCACTATGATAGACACAATTTTGTCAAGACATCCCTTGAGTGGTTCCCTCTTTTTTAGGGGCTTCACTTAGATGAGCTAGTCTATGTTGAACCCTTTCAAGATGAATCAATTTTTATTAAGGCCATTGTACCATCATAGGCCATTACTTGTCAAACCATTAGGCATTCAATAGAACATTATCAAAACAACTACATCAGATGAAGAATCATAATTAGAGTTAGGTTCTATTTTTTAACCGACATTGGATTTAGCATCAGAAATAGATTCAACATTGGATTTAGAGTCCTTTGCTTTGGAATCAGATTCAAAAATAGATTATAATAATGGTTATTAAAATATTGGTTACAATTTCCTTACAGATCAATTTGAATATATTTATGATCCTTATATGATTTTTGAGGATGATTACTTCAGCATTGACACAAGTTCTCCTAGCATTTTCTATGAGGATTGTGCTACCTTTCACCATCCCATTAGTCCCACCCAACATATCCATTATGTTGACATTCTACCTCCCACAAATGTTGATTAGGACCAACACAATCACACTTTGTTAAACTACATCCATGACAACATACCATTTGCAGAATCTCAGGGGGGCCAAGACCACATTCATTTAGAAGAACAATCTCCTAGTGGAACCTTTTCAAAGGTTTTAGGGGATAAAAAAGATCAAACTCAACATATTTTAGTGAAACCTTTTCAAAGGCCCTAGAAGATAATCATATTCAAATTTTAGCATCCCTTCATGAAACCTTCTCAGAGGCGCTATGGGATGATAAAAAAAATTCATTGGTATAAACCTCATCGAGGTGCCAATAGTTAAGCACATTAGTTTTTCACTACATACTGAAGATCAAATCAAAATAGCTTCTAATATACAACATAATCATATGGTAGCTACTCTGAAGATCAAGAGCATCTTCAGAGGTCTTTGGTCCCACCATAACCAAAATTATGTCAACTTCGGTATCAACAACATTACGCATGATTGAAAGTCCTCATCTTCATTTGTTTTCCATTGATTCTACATTCCATTATCACCCACCCATTCATTACCCACTTATATCATCTATCATTGGTAGCACTTTCCTTTATAGAGGATATGAAGTTATCTTATCTCAATGCTTGAAGGAAATAGACTCAACGACCAACAAGAATCACAAACATATTCTTGAAAACCAAATCTAAATCTAGTTATTGATAGATTAGTATTTTGAAAGGGTATTAGATAACAAATTTATAAACTAATCATTTCTATTGTCTCATTTGTTGACTAGGATGTGCATTTCCTTGTAAGCAAGAGCAACAAAACCATTTTTCACTTTTCCAAATACCATTTTCCATTACTATGCGTCATCTCTTGAGGGCAACCCTATAGAAACTTTTTAGGAATTATTATACCATTATGATCCATGAACTAAGCGTTTGAACTACATTGACTCGAGGTCCTTTAGGACTATGTAGGAAACACTCAATTTCTATTGATTTTAGCTTGGTTACCCCTTCACGTCACTCTCGTTGATTTGTGAGCATGGGCCATTGTATTCAACTTATATATTTTATTGGAACTTCTACTTTTAGGTGTATATCTCCTTGACTATATGGTCCCACCTTGTGCATATTTTATCCCAAAAATACCAAAAACATTGGAAATACTTTAAAATATCAAAAAAATCTTAACATGATCCATAAAATAACAAAAACATTATCTCATGCTTCTATACATTTGTACATTCCTATCCCACCATGCTACACTCTTGCCATTTTGAAAGCAAAGAAAAACCAGTTTATCTTGTCCCACACACTTACCATTTTGTAAGATCATTCTTTCTCATCCCATCAACTTATTTGCAGAACCATTCTCATTTGTTTGTCACATCTTTCATTTCTTCTATAACATCAATCATACTAGTATGATCATAATTTTTCTTCTATCTTATTTCTTGGGAGAACTAAATTTGGCCTGAAGTTCATGTTGGAACATGCATCCATAGAACTATGTAGGCAACATCTACTTGTCTTGTACATCTAGAGTCAGCTTGACTAACCCCTTCCTTTTCTTATCTTCCCCAATTTCTTCTATCATTATTCTTCTTCAAATAGGGAAAAATTGTTGTGTCATTGTTCTTTGTATGTTGTGGTGGAAAGTAATACCTCTACCACACATGCATGAACTTTTATCTTTAAATTACACCAGCTTGGTTTTTTTTTTGTGTGTGTTCATTTGTGTTTTCTTGGTGTTTTATTGTGCTTTTTCACCTCTCCTTTTTATTTCTTCTCCTTTTATCTTTTTATTTCTTCTTGTCTTTTATTGGTCTTGTGTTTCCCTATATGTTTTTGCTTATCTCTTTTATGTTTTAGAACATCTTGATGATTCGCATGGATCTTGATTTTTAACAATTTGATCCTATGTTATTAAGTTATTCTTGGACCATTTTGTTTATTTGATTGTTTCTAGTGTCTTGTTTTTCTATTTGATTTTTCTTTTCTCTTTTGTGTTTCAAAACATCTTGATGATTCGCATGGATCTTGATTATTTATATCTTGATCCTATGTTATTAAGTTGTTCTTGGACCATTTTGTTTATTTGATTGTTGTTGGTGTCTTGTTTTACTGTTTGATTTTGCTTTTCTCTTTTGTGTTAAAGAATGTCTTAATGGTCCACATGGATCTTGATTATTTATATCTTGGTCTCATGTCATTAAGATTCTCTTGCTTTTTGTTTTAAACATTTTTATTTCTACTTAAGTCTTGATTGATCATATCTTGATTTTAATTCAGGTTCATTTATGTTTATTTCTTTCTTTGTCTTTATTTTATTTTGAAAATATAAATAGCTGTAACTCTAAATTTGGTCATTGTTTTACCATTATCCTTAGTTATAGGTATTCACATTTGAACCAGCTCAGTGCAATTGGAATATTATGTCATTCAATGTTATTAATACTTATGATGCCTAATTTATTTTGCTATAACAAGTATTGTGTGCTCAGGTTTCAAAGTCTTAACGTCAACATCAGCTCTGATGAATGATTCTCAAGAACGCTTTACATAATCTAGGATCTTGATATAAAAATAGGCATCTAAGTATCATGCATGTTAGCACTTTAATCTATCTTTATATGTGCATATATTTGCATACATTGTGAGTCTAATCAATTCTTGGTCAGTTTTTGTCATTCCTCATTCCATTCTCTCCAAAACTTGGGTGAAGTACATTGCCCTGAAGTTAATTTTGGAACATGAGTCCATGGAACTATGTAGGTAGCATCCACTTGTCTTATACATCTAGAGTCAGCTCAACCATCTCCATTTTTATTTTCATCTCTCTCATCACTTTGTGCATTCTCATATGATGGGTTCTATATGGCTTTCTAAGCCATTACACCTTCACATGTATGTTTGTGCCTACTTGATTTAACCTATATTTTAAGTTATATCATTGAGATATTTTTATTGGCAATTGCCCAAGATGGGGAAAAACATCTAAACCACATCAAAATCAAATCATCTCTATAGGGGCAAACCATTATTTATTCTTTATCAATGATCAAAATTCTCCCTACTTGGGTAAAACTATCTTATCACCATCAAATCTGCTCTACTGGGGCACTTATTATTATATTCTCTTTGGAGACCCTATTATAGTGGTGTTTCCCTTCCTAAAGCAAAACATTCTCTCTTTTCCACTAATTTTATTCTCTCCACACTAATGCCCATAATGGTAATATTTAGTGTGTAACTTGTCTCAGGATTGCTCAATACTATAAGCATGCAGCTTGTACTCTCAAATTGGGTACATTTAAAGTGTGTCCCTTACATTTATGGATTGTATCTTTCCCATTCCCCCCATCTACTAGGGCCTACTATACATCTAATTATATTTTGATCATTGATGGTAATCACGCATTAAAACATTATCTTATTTGGATATGATCTATTTCATGAGTTAATTTCTCACTTTCTCTATCTTTTTGAGAGTCCATCCTTCTCTTCTATCCTAATATGTCCTCTCGAGGGGGAATCATGGGTATTTTCCAATTTCTTCTTGATAACTCTTTTATTTGAAAAGATGTTGCTTCACTTGAATGTCTCGCTATGCCTTCTCAAATAGGAGAAAAATTTAGACATCCAATTACTAACACCATTTGTGTTAAAATTATCAATCTTACTTGAATTGCACTCAAATGCACATTTTAAGTCAAAATCCATAAAATATGCTACATAATTCAAACTTATCATTTACAAGTGCCAATTTAGGCTAATGTTTATCTAAATGGGGTAATGCATTTTATGTGATACCTAACTTTGATCAATTTATTTCAAGTCAAAATGATGATTTCACATTTTTGTGCTTTGGATCACTCTTTTCTTCTAATTCATCAATACATGTCATGTACCTTTATTATTTTGTGTCAATAACATCCTAAATAGGAATACACTTCCAACACATCTAGCATTGTCTTCCAATTCTCTCCAGTCAAATTATGACCCAATATTATGACTTTCTAACCATTTTGATTAATTGAAGGCCAATTTTCAAATAGTTGCACAAATATTGATTAACCTTGTTTAAGGATAATTAATCCAAATCAAGAGTTTAAGTGAATTTTCCATGAGAATTGTTGAATATTTCTTTTTGGAAATTGATTTCTATTAATTGCATCACCTAATGACATCATCATATGAGGTAGCATTCATAAGCCATAAATGCATAAAATATCAAGATTATGGGTCCTCCATGCCTCATTAAGACTCTCTATGCCTCTTAAATGCCCATCTATCCCAAATATTTATGGGGGATATTTATGGATTTAATTACATAATTAGATAAATTCATAGCCACACATCTCAATCTTGAGATGGATGATCATGGTTGATTCTGAACCATCTCAAAAATCTATAAATTGAGAGGCCATGAACATCATTTTTAAGCTTGATTCGTACAAAGTTATAATGCTAAATTGTCTCCACAATCCTTTACATTTGACCATTGATTTTATTTTCAAGCTTCATTGATAGGCTAGTTTAGTGATTTAGAATCATAAGCCTAAGTTTTACAAGGATTTCTTGATACATTGGAGGAGTTATCCACCATTGTTGTTAAAGACAAGAGCTATTGATCAAGGGAGAACATGCTTTTAAGTCACATTTGTATGGTGAATCCACTTGGGAAGGTAAAATGATGTTGCTTTCTTTCAATTGTTTCTTGCTATCTTTTATAATTCTTGCATGAATAGATATGCTTAATTTGTTTTATTCTTATGAATTTTTATTTTGATTCATTGGAATAATATTTGACTAATCATTTTATGTAATAATTTTTTAGTAGATTGCATTTACGTTCTTGAGTGTCATGGTTTTGATGCTCTTTATTACAATATCACTGCTGACACTGTAGTGATTTCGTAATGAAATTATTATTTGTTAAACAATGATTTTGTAGATTAGAGCAGCGATATTGTTAGCAAAAATAATGATTTCATTCACCATAGTAGAGATATTGTAGAAAAATGATATCATTCTTGGGGTAGTGACATTGTTAAGTTGGCCAGCAATTTCATCAAGAGAATAGTGATATTGTATTTTTTATTGATCTTACCCATAATAGTGATTTTGTAGACCTGAGCAGTGATTTTATTGACCTGAGTAATAATATTGTTTATCAGAGCAATGATTTTTTAAAACAACAATATCATTATTCTAGGCAGTGATATTGTTAATTTGGGTAGCAATTTCTTAAGTAAACAATGATATTATGTTTTTTGTCTAGTCTAACCTGAAACAATTATATTGTTGTCTAAAACTATGAATTTTTAGGGAAATAACAATACTGACTATGTAACGGTGATTTCAAAATAGAGAGCTTGTTTTGAGAAATTGCTTCACTCATTTGTAAATTAGCTTCAAATCTAAAGGACATACTAACTTTTTCTTTGCAGGATCAAACTTAGAATTTTTTAAAACATGCTTTTTAAACCTTTTTTGGAAGTTTAAAATGGATTAGGAACCTTATTTTTGTGCTTAATGAAAAAATTAGATGATTATGTGAATGTTTTGACAAATTATGTTTTCAAAGTTACAACTTAAGACTAAGGGGTCAAAAGAACACCACCTAATCCTTCATTTGGTGCTTTAAATTGAAATCACTTATCAAATTTTGTCTTTAATAGTTGTTTAGAATTAGAATTTTATTGGAAAAAGAGGGACATTGCATGTATGCTATTCCATCCATCCCCGTTAGGGAACTTTTAGAATCAAAAGCACCATCCTTATTGCAAACATACATAGTCGAAGGCATAAAAAGAATGTCATCTTAATCACTCCTAAAAACCTTACAATAGTTTGGGTGATCTTTAAAATGATCCTAAAGTCTTTCTATTAGTCATTTATTTTATTACATCTTGGCTTGCAAGGGGGACTTCATTACCTCCCACAAGTTCTATAGGGAAGCTTTGACCTAGGGTTTCATCTCCCAACACTGACTTTAACCACTCCCATTAGGATCAGAGGTTTGAGTGGTTAAACCATAATTTAATGTTGGATTTGCACACATGATGTATATGCACTTTGGACATCACACCACACTCATCAAGCAACAAATGTAGTGGTTGTAAAAAAGACAAGACCTTTCTACAACAAGCCAAGTGATGCAACCACCTAATTTAAGTGCATTTTTTGCAACATGATGTGAAAGTTATTGGGTAATTGATCCATCTAGATGTTTCAAAACTTGTAGATCTTAGACAAATCCCCACTTGCCATGAAAGTCTTATTGGTGCAAGGTGCATCTCAAGGTCCATGTCACTGTATTGTCATTTGAGATAAGGGGGGTATAAAAACACTACTATAAAATGCACATTTACTTTTGGATGAACACTTAAAATCCTCTCAAATTATGTATATAGATAGACTCTAACAATATCATGTAACCATATTAGTTTAGACTTAAGAAGATTATTTTTTGTCATTAGCTTACTTGGTCTTGATTTGTGTCTAAAACTACTTGTTAACTCAACGAACTTAATTGAAACACATTGTCCTCCAAAATTCTTGAGCAAGGGAGGCATTACGCTGTCCAATTGAAAAAATTATCTTTTCCTTGATCAAATTTGTTATCAAAAAATTTATGTCATGTCATCCACTTTGGCATAGTCTTGCTGTCAAATTGAGTCTAGACCCTTTACCCAATTTGTTTAAGTCCCTCATTTATAATTCACATTCAAAATTGAACCTTTCTAAGTTTTAAGTGTTGGTGTGTTAAATTGGGTTCATCATTTGCACACTAAACTTGTTCTAACTTGGGTTCAATTTTCCATTTGGATCGAGGGCCGTTTATTAGACTCAAAATCACATTATCATCTTGGTAGACTCAAGTCATCTTGTGTATCGCTCATGCTTTGAGTCCTAGAACATATTTTATCCTACTATAACCATGTGGTGATGTTGTGTTACCCATTTGGTCCCAACTTTGTACTTAGTGATTCATGTATGTTTTTATATCTTGAGTTGCTTAGTTCATATTGTCTTCTTCGTAATCTAGAGAGCTTTCTTCTAATTTCTTGGCTCCACTCATCAAAGTTGAAACTAGTTTTTATAATACAGGCATATCATAAAGATTTAGGATTTGGTGTACTAGTTTTCACCTTAGATATTTGAGTTAACTTAACCTCTTCCAATGTATACAATTTCAACTTTATCAAAGGTTGAGTAAATTTGTGAACCAATCTTCTAATTGTGTGTGGTTCCAAGCCACCCTCCTTTTATAGTCTCTTTGGTGCCTTAGTCATTTGGTTGGAAAAGGATCAAAATTCATATCTTGTTTATAATGTTTTCAAAACATTGTCCAAATCTTATCAAACATTGAGAACACTCTTTTTAACAATTGTTAAATGTGGAGTCCGTTTCACCCCTAAGGTTAAAATAAAGTTAACATGGCAATTTTAACATGTATTTATTTACTTTTACAAATGTGGGGAAATTTTTTTAGTGTGATAATCACTTCCCAAATTTGTGGCATGGTTTATGGAGAAATAAGTGTGATTTAAAGAGGTTGAGAGAATCGGTGGATTATATTTTGTCCAGTTGGTTAAAACCTCCCTTATTTTATGTCATTTTGGAGGGGATATGGCTTATCACCAAGGTATGGCATTTTTTTTCAAAGAGTATAAATAAGGGTGATTGGAAACATATTTTAATTGTGTTTTATATCTCAGTTTGAGCTCTACTTTCTTTCTGTGATTAGTGTGATCAATTTTGAGGTGTAGCTTTGTATCTCAAGAATTTTGGTGTGAATTTGGGTTGGAAAAAATTATCTCTATGAGAGGTTTATTGTTTAGAGTTGTTTTTACTCTTATTTATAATATTATTGAGATCCTCTTGGTGGATGTCACCCACATTGGTGAACCACATTATATCAGTGTTATGTGTATATTTTTTTGCTTAGATCTAAATTTTTATTCCATATGTCTCTGATACTGTGATTCTGAGGAATGATTTCTATGGTACATATTATTGCATAATTAATTAATTTTAATCACTTATTCTTAACAACTAGTATCAGAACTAGCTTTAGTGGTTTTGCTAAAGTGGTGAATTATAAGGAAAGATATTAGCTTGAGTGGGAGCTATGGCAGATTTAGAGTAAACAAATTTAATGGGTAGAATTTTGGATTGTGGAAGATGTAGATGGAGGATTAATTGTTTTAGAAGGATCTTCATCTACCTTTGTTGGGGAAAATAGGTCAACCTTCAAGTATGAATTAGGCATATTGGAATTTGCTCGATAGGAAAGCACTAGGAGCCATACAGTTGTGCCTTGAGTTGCCTTCAATATTCTAGAGGAGAGGACCACATTTGGTCTGATAAAGAAATTAGGGGAGTTATATGAAAAATGCTCTGCCTCTAATAAAATATTTTTGATAAAAAGGTTATTTAATATGAAAATGTCTGAAAATGGTTCTATAGCTGATCATTTAAATGATTTTAATATGGTTGTGAGTATGATAACTTTTGTTGGTATTAAATTTAAAGATGAAGTTAAGGATTTATTGATTTTGTGCTCCTTCCCTGATAGTTGGGATAGCTTGGTTATGTTTGTGAGTAATGTCATCCCTGCTAAGGGAAGTTTAAAGTTTAAGGATGTTATAAGTGTGATTATTAGCAAGGAATGTGAAGGAAGAGCATCAATGAATGATTTGATGGTGGAGACTAGAGGGAGACAAAAGGATAGAAGCAAAGGAAACTGTAAAAAGTCAAAGGGTCAGGGAAGATCTAAATCTAGAACCAAGATGGTGTGTTGACATTGTGGGAAAAGTGGACACACAAAGAAGGAATGTTGAGAACTTTAGGACAAGAAGACCAAACATGAAGAGACGAAGGGGTAAATATGAAAATAAGTAATGTTAGTTAGGATGATTTAGTTCTTTTCTTGGATAGTGTTTCTAAATCTTGGGTATTAGATTCAGGGGCTTCTTTTTATGCCACCCACATAGGTATCATTTTATTGATTATGTTCAAAGAGATTTTGGACATGTTTATCTTAGTGATGATGAACCATGTAGTATAGTAGGGAAAGGTTTTGTTCAGATAAATATGCAAAATGGGAACACATGGATACTAAAGGATGTTATGCATATCCCATAGTTAAGGCATAATTTAATGTCAATGAGATAATTGGATAATGAGGGCTATTTAGTGATGTTTTTAGCAGACTCTTGAAAAGTTACCAAGGGTGCTCTTGTGGTTGTGAGAGGTAACAAAATTGGTACTTTGTATTTGACTAGTAGTGTTGATCACTGTAAATAGAGATGCAACTTTGTGACACTATAGATTCAATCATATGAGTCAGAAGGGCATGGAGATCTTGAAAGACAAGTTGCCTAGATTGAAACAGGTTGATTTGGACTTTTGTGATGATTTTGTGTACAGGAAGTAGAATCAAGTTAAGTTCCTAAGGGTTGGACCTACAAAGAAGGACAATAAGTTGGAGTTGGTTCACTCAGATGTATGGGGGCAAGCTCAAGTATCTTCTATGGGTGGTTCAAATTATTATGTTATATTTATTGATGATGCAACTAGGAAAGTGTGGGTTTATTGCATTCAAAATAAATCTAATGTGTATGAAATATTCAAGAGATGGAAATCTTTAGTTGAGAATTAAATAGGTCTCAATTTGAAATATCTCAATTTGGATAATGGAGTTGAGTATTGTAGCAAAGCATTTGATGATTATTGCTCATAGAATGGAATTTATAGGCAAAAGATGGTTCCAGGGACACCACAAGAGAATGAAGTGTTAGAGAGGATGGACAGGACAATTATGGAGTGTGTTAGGAGCATGAGGTTACATGAAAGGCTGCCCCTAATGTTTTGGGTAGAAGCAATTATCACAATGATATATTTAATTAATAGAGGACCTTTAGTGCCTTTGGATGGAGCCATACCAAAGGAATCTTAGTCTGGTAAGAAAGTTAATTATTTTTTTCTTAGGGCATTTGGATGTGAGGCATTGGTTCATGTTCCCAAGAAGGATAGGACCAAGTTAGAGGCTAAGTCTGAGAGATGCAGCTTTATTGGTTATGGTGAAGATAACTTTGGTTTTTGAGTTTGGAGTCTTAGAAACAAGAAAATATTATAGTCTAGGGATGTTGTCTTTATAGAAAAAAGAATATATAAGGATTAGTTGCAAGAACATGAAAAAAAAGAGTACATAGTGTTGGATGATATTACGAATGGTAAATTATCCAAGGAGACAGTTCAAAAACCTCCTACATAAGAACCCAAAAATCCTATAGTATAAAGGTCTCTTAGGGTAAGAAAAGATCCTGAACATTTTCCCCCATCTTTAAGTTATTTGTTACTTACTAATAGTGGAGAACTAAAATGTTTTAAGGAAGCAATGCAGGGGAATGCTAAGAAGAAGTGGGAGCAAGCCATGGAAGAAGAACATAGTTCTCTCATGGAGAACTAGACATGGGATTTAGTGAAGCTACCCAAGGGCAAAAGAGCATTACAGAATAAGTGGGTATACAAAATCAAAGAAGAGGATGGAGAAAGGAAAAGGTACAAGGCCTGGTTGGTGGTTAAGGGGTTTGCACAGAAGAAAGGTATTGATTTTGATGAGATTTTTTTTCTTGTTGTTAAGATGACTTCTATTAGAACTATGTTTGGTATAGTTGCAGTAGAGGATTTACATTTAGAATAATTAGATGTGAAGACTACATTCCTTCATGGTGATTTTAAGGAGGAATTATATATGGAACAACCATAGGTTTAGAGCTTGTATGGCTTGAAACAAGCTCCACGACAATGGTATAATAAGTTTTATAGTTTTCTGTTGGAACAAGGTTACTCTAGGTGTCATTATAACCATTGCATGTATGCAAATATATTTGAGGATGGTAATTATATTATCCTATTATTTTATGTAGATGACATGCTGGTTGCAGGAAAGAACATGCAATAGATTCAAGTACTTGTGAAACAACTTGGTGATTATTTTTCTATGAAGGATTTGGGTGTAGAGAAACAAATACTTGGTATGAGGATAACTTAGGACATGAAGGAGAAAAAATTGATCTTATCCCAAGAAGAATATGTGAATAAAGTTTTGGAGAGGTTTAGTATGCAGGATGCTAAGCCAGCTGGGACTCCTTTGGTAGGCCATTTCAGATTATCAAAGGAGCATTGTCCCAAGACAAAATAAGAAAAGCTAAAGATGTCTAAGGTACCTTACTCATTGATGGTTGGTATCTTGATTTATGTTATGGTTTGTAATAGGCCATAAATTGCCCATGCAGTGGGAGTAGTAAATAGGTACATGAGTAATCCAGGTTATGAATAGTGGCAAGTAGTAAAATGGATTATTCAATATTTGAGAGGAACCATGGGTATAACATTATGTTTTGGTGGATCAGACACCACTTTGAATGGTTATGTGGACTCAAATATAGCTGAGGATGTTGATAGTAGGAGTACAATAGGTTATGTATTTACTATCAGGAATACAATGGTTAGTTGGATTTCCTAGATACAAAAGATTGTGGCTTTATCAACCATAAAGGCTGAGTATGTTACTGCTATAGAGTCTAGCAAGGAGATGATTTGGTTACAACAGTTAATAAATGAGTTAGGATATAAGAAAGAAGTTGTGAGACTACATAGTGATAGTCATAGTGTTATACATTTAGCCAAGAACTCTGCCTTCCACTTGAAGATGAAGCACATATAGTTGTGGTATCATTTCATTAGGATAGCTTTAGAAGAAAACATGGTAAAGCTAGAGAAGATACATACGAGCTAGAATCCTATGGATATGTTGAACAAGGTAGTCACATTAGAGAAGTTGAGGTTATGCTTAGATTTGATTGGTCTACATGAAGATCATGGAGGTGTGTTAAATTTTTTTCAAGGAGAAATGAAATCCAAGTGAGAGATTGTTAAATGTGGAGTCCATTTCACCCCTAAGTTAAAATAAAGTTAATGGGGAAATTTTAACATGTATTTATTACTTTTACAAATGTGGGTCAAATTTTTTAGTGTGATAATCACTTCCCATATTTTTGGCATGATTTATGGAGAAATAAGTGTGATTTAAAGAATCAAGGGATTATATTTTATCCAGTTGGTTAAAACCTCCCTTATTTTGTATCATTTTGGTGGGGATATGGCTTATCACCAAGGTATGTCCCTTTTATTTCAAATAGTATAAATAGGGGTGAGGGGAAACACATTGTAATTGTGTTTTACGTCTCATTTGAGCTTTATTTTCTCTCTACGATCAATGTGATCAGTTTTGAGGTGTGGCTTTGCATCTCAAGAATTTTGGTGTGAATTTAGTCTAGAGAAAATTATCTCTATGAGAGGTTTCTTGTTTAGAGTTATTTTTACTCTTGTTTATAATATTATTGAGATCCTCTTGGTGGACGTAGCCCACATTAGGTGAACCATGCTATATTGGTGTTATGTGTGTATTTTTTTGCTTAGATCTAAATTTTTCTTCCATATGACTCTACTGATATGATTCTAAGGAATGATTTTCATGTTGCATATTATTACATAATTAATTAAATTAAATCACTTATTCTTAATAGGTACTCAAAGGTACACTTGCAATAGGCTTCCTTATGGATCTAGTTGCAAGGTAGAACATTTATGTGATAGACATGAGCACTCCATCTTGTTTAAGGATGTTACCCTCTTTGGGCCTACCTATTGAAAACCAATTGCATCCATGTCAGTTATCATACATCATCTTTGTCCTTCCCCTATGATTTGAGCTCTATGCTTGAAGGTTACTATTTTGGGGTATCTTTCTTCCCCTTTAGCTTGTATGAGAAATTAAGCTTTGCAATGCATGAAGGTTACTATTTTAGGACCTCCTCCTTTGGTTTGTATAAGCAACTAAACTAAAAAGCATCCAATCATTACCATTTTAGGACCTCATCCTTTGGTTTGCACAAGTAACCAAACTAATAAGCATCCAGTCGTTACCATTTTATGATCTCCTCATTTAGTTTGTGCAAGCAACCAAACTAAGAAGCATCTAGTCATTACCATTTTAGGACCTCCTCCTTTGGTTTGCCCAAGAAACCAAACTAAGAAGCATCTAGTTATTACCATTCTTGGCCCATCACCAGTTTTTGATGAACCTATTATTGAAGAACCTCCATTTGATGAAACAGTTGTGTTTGATCCCTTCTTCAATAGTCTATTTTTTAGAGAGTCCATTATTGAACCACAAACCATTGTTCCTACTAAACCAAATGTTCCCCAATTTAAAAAATTTATGCCAATGGTCGAGTCAAAACAAGAACCATTACCTCTTCAAGAGCCATCTTATGAGGATCAAAATGTGTTCAAAATTGAGTTTTTTCAACCAATTATGAACCAAAACTGAAATGTTATTGTTGAGACATCCATATGTGATAAGTCAAGTTGTGATAAGTTACCTATTCATATGTTACCTATCTTAAAAGGGCCTCATCTCCATGACAAGCCAGTCTTGACAGAGTTGTTTCTTGATCTTTTTCCACTTGTTAAGGAGTCTCACTATGACAGACATGATTTTGTCGAGACATCCCTTGAGTGGTTCCCTCTCTTTGAGGGGCTTCATTTAGATGAGTCAGTCTATGTTGAACCCTTCCAAGATGAATCAATTTTTATTAAGCCCATTATGCCAACATAGGCCATTACTTGTCAAACCATTAACATTCAACAAAACATTATCAAAACAACTACATCAAATAAAGAATCAGAATTAGAGTCAATTTCTATTTTTGAACTGACATTGGATTTAGCATCAGAACCAACATCAACATCAGTTACAAAATTGGATTCAGAGTCCCTTGCTTTGAAATCAAATTCAAAAATAGATTATAGTTGTGGTTGTTACAACATTGGTTACAATTTCCTTGTAGATCAATTTGAATATATTTGTGATCCTTCTACAATTTTTAAGGATGATTACTTCAGCATCGACACAAGTTCTCATAGAATTTTATATGAGGATTGTGCTACCTTTCACCATCCAATTATTCCCACCCAATATAGCCATTATGTTGACATTCTACATCCCACAAATGTCAATTGGGATCGATAGAATCACTTTGTTGAACTGCATCCATGGAGACATACCATTTGTAGAATCTCAAGGGGGCCAAGACCATATTCATTTAAAAGAAGAATGATCTCCTAGTGAAACCTTTTCGAAGGTGCTAGGGGATAAGCAAATATCAAACTCAACATCTTTTAGTGAAACTTTTTCAAAGCCACTAAATGAAAATTAGATTCAAATGTTATAATCTCTTCATGAAACCTTTTTGGAGTTGCTATGGGATGATTAGAATAAATTCATTGGTGAAAACCTCATTTAGGCACCAATCACTGACAACATTAGTTCTTCACTACATACTGAAGATCAAATCAAAATAGCTTCCAATCTACAACATTATCAGATGGTAGCTACTCTCAAGATCAAGCAACAAAACAATCTGGTGGTCCTATTGAGAGCATCTTCAGAGGTCTTTGGCCCTACCATAACCAAAATTATGTAAAATTTGTTATCAATAATATTATGTGTGACCAAAATTCCTCATCTTCATTTGTTTTCCATTTATTATACATTCTATTATCACCCATCCATTCATTACCCACTTATATCATCTATCATTTGCAACACTTTCCTTTATAGAGGCTACAAAGTTATCTTATCTTAGCACTTGAAAGAAACAGACTCAACGACCAATAAAGATCACAAACACATTATTGACAACCAAATCTATAGCCAGTTATTGACAGAACAATTTTTTTGAAAGGGTGTTGGATAATAACTTTATAAATTGATCATTTCGATTATCTCATTTGTTGACTATGATGTGCATCTCCCTGTCTGCAAGAACAATGTAACCATTGTTCACTTTTCCAAATACCATTTTCCATTACTATGCCTCATCTCTTAGGGTAAACCCTATAGAACCTTTTTAGGCATGATTATACCGTTATGATCCATGAACCAAGCATTTTAACTACATTGAATTGAGGTCCTTTGGCACTATGTAGGTAGTGCTCAATTTCTATTGAGGTCAACTCAGTCACCCCTTCACCTTGCTCTCACCGATTTACAAGCATGGGTTATTGTATTTGGCTTAGCTATTTTATTAGAACTTATACTCTCAGACATGAATCTCCTTGACTAGATGGTGCCACCTTGTGCATATTTTATCCCAAAAACACCAAAAATAGTGAAAAAACTTTGAAAATATCAAAAATATCAGTACACAATCCACAAAAGAATAAAAACATTATCTCATGATTTTGTACATTTGTACATTCCCATCCCACCATGATATGCTCTTGCCATTTCGCAATCAAAGAAACACCAGTTTATCTTTTCTCATACACTTGCCATTTTGTAAGATCATTCTTTCTTGTCCCATCAGCTTGTTCTTTGTAAGACCATTCTAATTTTATTTGTCACATCTTCCATTTCTTCTATAACATCAATCATATTGGTCTGATCATAATTTTTCTTCTATCCCATTTCCTAGGAGAACTACATTTGACCTAAAGTTCAAGTTGGAACATGCATCCATAAAACTATGTAGGCAGTGTCCACTTGTCTTGTACATCTGGAGTCAGCTCGACTAACCCCTTCTTTTTCTTCACTTCCCCCATTTATTATATAATTATTCCTATTTAATTAGGGAACAATTGTTATGTCATTGTTATTTGTTATGTTGTGATAGAAAGTAACACATCTATCTCATGTGCATGAAGTTTTGTCTTTAAACCACACTAACTTGGTTTTTTATTTGTGTTTTATTGGGATTTTGTTGTGCTTTCACACCTCTCATTTTATTTCTTCTCCTTTTCTCTTTTTATTTCTTCTTGTCTTTTCTTGGTCTTGTGTTTCTCTGTATATTTTTGCTTATCTCTTTTGTGTTTTAGAACATCTTGATGATTCACATGGATCTTGATTATTTATATCTTGATCCTATGTTATTAAGTTTTTCTTGGACCATTTTATTTATTTGATTGTTGTTGGTGTCTTGTTTTTCTAGTTTGATTTTTCTTTTCTCTATTGTGTTTCAGAACATCTTGATGATTTGCATGGATCTTGATTATTTATATCTTGATCTTATGTTATTAATTTGTTCTTGGACCATCTTATTTATTTAATTGTTGTTGGTGTCTTGTTTTTCTATTTGATTTTGATTTTCTCTTTTATTTTCAAGAATGTCTTGATGGTCCACATAGATATTGATTATTTATATCTTGGTCTCATGTCATTAAGATGTTTTTGCCTTTTATTTTTAAACATTTTTGTTTTTACTTAAGTCTTGATTGATCATTTCTTAATTTCAAGTCAGGTTCATTTATGTTTATCTCTTTCTTTGTCTTTTCTTTTTTGTTTAAATGTAAGTAGCTGTAAGTCTAATTTTAGTCATTATTTTACCATTATCCTTAGTTATAGGTATTCACATTTGAATCGACTCAACACAATTGGAATATTATGTCATTATAAATTATTCATACTTATGATGCCTAATTTATTTTTCTATATCAAACACTGTGTGCTCAGGTTTCTAAGTCTTAACATCAACATCAGCTCTGATACATGATTCTCAAGAACACTTTGCATAATCTAGGCTACTGGTATGAAAATAGGTATCTAGGTATCATGTATTTTAGCACTCAACTCTATTCTTAGATGTGCATATCTTTTCATACATTGTGAGTCTAATCAATTCTTGGTCAGTTTTCATCATTCTTCATTCCATTCTCTCCCAAACTTGGGTGAACTACATTGACCTAAAGTTCATGTTGGAACATGAGTCCATGGAACTATGTAGGCACCATCCACTTGTCTTATACATCTAGAGTTAGCTCAACCATCTCCATTATTTTTTTCATCTCTCTCATCACTTTGTGCATTCTCATATGCTAGGTTTTATATGGCTTTCTAAGACATTACACCTTCACATTTATGTTTGCACCCAATCACTTTAACCTATCCTTTGGTTTATATCTTTGAGCTATTTTGCTTTCCAATTGCCCATGTTATGGCATAACATCTGAACCACATCAGAATCAAATCAGATCTATAGTGGCAAACCATTATTTATTCTTTATCAATGATCAAAATTTTCCCTACTGGGGCAAAATTATCTTATCATGATCAAATCTACTCTACTAGGGCACTTCTTATTATCTTCTCTTTATAAACCTCATTTTAGTGGTGCTTCTCTTTCTGAAGAAGAACGTTCTCTCTTTTCCTCTAATTCAAAGTTCTACACACTAATTCCCATGATGGTAATATTTAGTGTGCAACTTGTCTTGGGATTGCTCAGTGCCATAAGCACGCAACTTGTACTCTCAAATTGGGTACATTTAAAGTGTGTCCCTTACATTTATGGATTTTATCTTTCCCACCCCATCTAATGGGGCCTATTATACCTATAATTATATTTTGATCATTGATGGTAATCATGCATGCAATCATTAGCTCATCTGAATGTGATCTATTCTATGGGTTAATTTTTCACTTTCTCTCTCTTTTTGAGAGTCCATCCTTATCTTCCATCCTAGTATGTCCTCTCAAGGGGGCATCGTGGGTCTTTTCCAATTTCTTCTTGATAACTCTTTTCTTTGAAAAAACATTGCTTTCCCTGAATGTCTCGCTACACCTTCTCGAATAGGGGAAAGATGTAGACATCCAATTTCTAACACCATTTTTGTTGAAATTATCAATCTTACTCGAATTACACTCAAATACACATTTTAGGTCAAAATCCATAAAACACGCTAAATGGTTTGAGCTTGTCATTTAAAAGTGTTGATTTAGGCTAATGTATCCCTAAATGGGGCAATGCATTTTATGTGATACCTAACTTTGGTCAATTCTTTTCAAATCAAAATGATGATTTCACCTTTTTGTTCTTTAGATCACTCTTTTCTTCTAATTCATTAGTACACATCACATACATTTGTTATTTTATGTCGGTAACATACTAAATAGGAATACTCTTCCAACACATCTAACATTGCCTTCCAATTCTTCTCTAGTCAAATTATGACCTAGTAATATGACTTTCTAACCATTTTGATTAATTGAGGGTCAATTTCCAAATAATTGCATAAATGTTGATTAACCTTGTTTAAGGCTATTTAATCCAAATCAAGAGCTTAAGTGGATTTTCCATGAGAGTTGTTGAATATTTCTTTTTGGAAATTGATTTCTATTAACTGCATCACCTAATGACATCATCATATGAGGTGACATCCATAAGCCATAAATGCATAAAATATCAAGATTATGGGTCCTACATGCCTCATTAAGACCCTCCATACCTCTTAAATTTGCCTCTATCCCAAATATTTATGAGAGATATTTATGGATTTAATTACATAATTGGATTACTTCATGGCCACACATCTCAATTTGAGATGGATGGTCATGGTTGATCCTGAACCATATAAAAAATATATAAATAGAGAGGCCATGAAAATCATTTTTAAGCTTGATTTGTGCAAATTTATAATTCTAAATTGTCTCCACAATCCTTTGTATTTTACCATTGATTTTATTTTCAAGATTCATTGATAGACTAGTTTAGTGATTCCAAATCATGAGCCTAGGTTTTACAAAGAGTTATTGAGATATTGGAGGAGTTAGACACCATTGTTGTTGAAGACAAGAGCTCTTAATCAAGGTAAAACATGCTTTTGAGTTGTATTTGTATGGTGAATCCACTTGGGAAGGTAATCTGATGTTACTTTCTTTCAATTATTTCTTGCTATTTTTTGTAATTCCTGTATGAATAGATAGGATTAATTCGGTTTAATCTTATGCATTTTTCCTTTGATTTATTGGAATAATGTTTGAATAATCATTTTATTTAATACTCTCTACACTAGTAACCAAGTTTTATTAAAGATAATTAGCTCTAAGGACTTCCACATAATGTCCTATAGTGACTGCTCTACCTATGTCCTGTCAAATCTATTCCACTATCTGGGAAATAATTTCACCCATTTTAGGCTTATGATAATAATTTATTCCATTGTAGTCACTTCAGTGGCATTATATAGATAAGTTCCTCTAGTGGACTCATCTAAAGCAACAATGCCCATAATTGATCCAATGACAATTTTTCCAACCTCAAAGATCATTATTATGGCTAAGATTCCTAATATTATTGAACATTATATATCAAAACCCAAAGATCCTAAAGGAAATGGAGAATAACCAATGTTTTTTTTTAACAAACCCAATTGGTAGCTTATTAGCCTATCATTCAAGTGGGAACAATAGTCTCTCATCCTATTGTAAGAACCTCATATCATCCTCAAGTTCTCACTTATCATATTTTAAATGTATCATCTACTCCACCACATTCCAATTATTCCACAACATAGACCCCTATTTCCACATCTTCCAAAACCTTTATCATGATTGATCCTACAACTCCCATTCCTAGAACTTCTCCATTTTGTCCATCTTCATCAACATTAGCCACTTCACCTTCAATCATTTCCACTTACAAATCCCAAGTAGAAGGATATTGGATTGAGAACATCTATTTGTCCAAGGCTAAAATAAAATGAATATTCATAGTTGAGGAATCTAAGGTAAATATATAATTCCAACAACATATTGGAAATCTCAAGAGAGTAACTAGAAGAAAAGTTACAAAAGGGGACACTCCAAATTTTTATAAGACTAAGAATGAATTATTTAATTTAACAAGGAAGAGGAAGGCCAGGAAAAGGGAAAGGGAAGAATATGTAGAGGACCCTGAGTCTATAGTGGTTGTAACAAGTGAATTAGCAAAAAAGGTTGTCGAATGAATGAAACAAAATCTATTCAAAGATTAGAAACCTAGAACAAGGCCATAGTACTTGAGGTAATTATTAAATAAGTAAAAGGATAAATTTAATATTTATACAATTTCTTAGTTGAAAGTTGTCAATCCAAATGGAAGATTACACCTTGGAAACAAAAGGTAAGAATCTATTGGGACCACATTTCTAAATTTGATGCCAAATTAGAAAATTTAACCAAGGTCTTAAAGAAAAACATATTCCCATAACTCAATATTATGACCTTGTATGTTATTGGGCTATGTCAGAACTAGATGATACATATGATAACCTCACTCCAAGAATGGGAAGATGAGATGCATAAAATTCTTAATTCTATTGATAGTGCGTCTGGCACATTTTTGAAATAATTTCAAGAAACATGGATTATTTCATTGTTTAAGCTAGATGATAGATTAGATTATTTTATTGATTTTTCACCCAAATCAGCTAATTTTATGATTGAGCTCAAAATTAGAGTTTATGATGTGAATAGGGGAGGAAATACCTAGGGCATTGACCTACTGAGTTATACACGGGAAAATATATAATGCAAAGTTTCTATGAAAAGCACATTAAAGGTCACCTTAGTTAGCCATTTGACACACTTATCCTAGACATACTCATTGTATAGAGTGCCAATTATTAGTTTACCTAGAATATAATAAGGTTATAAAGCATACACCAAATCCCTCTAAGCTCAACAAGATAGATGTTCTTAGGTTGTCCCTTCTCAAGTTCTACCGAGGATGTGGTGAGCCGAAGACGAATCTAATTTTGACAATATCTAATTTATTTTTTGAAACATTTTAACTTTTTCATAGATTTATAAATTTAAGTTATATTTAGAAAATATGAACTTTAAAGCTTTTCATGTATTTATAAATAGAGATGAGGTAGTACCCATCCGATTATAAAATAACATTTTGTATTTTCCTCTAAGAGAGGAAGATTTTGGTACGACAATAGAAGCTTGGAATTCTTAAAAACTTTTAGTGAGTTATGTTATTTTGGCTTTCTCAAAAAAATTATGTGATGTATGAGATATTTGACTAAATTAATCAGTGTATGAAATTCATGGTGCAAATTGCAAATTAGTTAGATTGTTTTTTCCACTATTTAGATTGGTTTTAGGAAAGAGATTTTGCTATAACATTGATTTTATGTTGGAATGTGGAAGTTATTTTTAAAAAAATTATCAATTATTAATTGAGTGAATGTTATAAAATTTATTTGCAACTAATTTTTCCTTAGACTCTTCACCATATTCACATGAATTTGATTAATAACTAGAATTATGTGAATATTGGTTGAATAGCATTCTGAGTTAACAAATTGATTCATTTTAAAGGCTATCTCTGTTAAGCATAGAAATAGTTTTATTTTCTGCTTTAAACTTCCCTCTTTTTATGTTTATTCAAACCTAGGCAAGTATTTTTTAATTTAGCATCATTATTTATGTCCACCTTAGGATATATTGTCTTACTGTTAATTGGGGTTGACCAATTGGTATAAAGTATTTGGTAGTAGCCACCACTTACTCTAAGTTATTTTACCACATAGTTAATCATTAAAAAAAAATACCTACAACTCATGTCTTGGACCATGTTTTGTGATCCTAAAACTAGAGGGTGTTTTCCCATAAAAGTTGTTGAGTGGGTTTTATTCACATCAATAGAAAGTGCCAAAGAAGACCCACCACTGATTCTACCTCGATGGCCCCATTTTTTTCCACTTGTCTCCAAAGTACCTCTAACAGATTTCCCTCCACGACCTTTGGAGTACTAGGGTCCCAAGAGTAATTATTGGTTCCACCCACAACTAACATCTCCTTCTTCTTGTAATTATATACTATCAAGTTGGCAAGAAAAAAGGTAGCTTTTGTGTTTCTATTTGAAGATAAAAACTAGACATAATAAAATAAATCAAGAGAATCAATCCTAAAAAAATATTTAAGCTAATAAAATAATAAAAATGATATATACAAAATATTACATTATACACATGATTTCACTCGTAAAAACCTTTTCAGGTAAAAAATATGACACAATAACTCATTTATTGTATTAACTCAACTTTCTACAATACAATAATGTAATTTCAAGTTCTATTTTTTCCATACTATATGTGTGAATATATATAAGCACATCAATAAGTAACCATCAAAATGGTATTACAATACCATGGGTATCAAAACCATACACTATATAAAACATGGGCTAAGTCCACCCAAATACATGCCAATATGGTCCCAAAAATTAAAGATGACAATGCTGATAATTGGTAAAATAAGGAAATGATTAGCAAAGGTAAGACTCAATTATCATTTTAATTTGATATGAAGGATCTTAATGCTCTAAAATATATTTTGAGCATATAAATTAAAAGGGATTGGATAAACAAGAAACTATGGTTAAATAAAACGAATTACATCAAGAAGATATTGCACAAAGGTTTAATATGTATGAAAGTAGCTTGTCATTGCTCCTTTTCCTGTTGGTCAAGATAACATAATAAAAAAAATGGCATACATACAATATTAAAGGCCTCATTTTGGATCTACAGTATATTAGAGTGTAAATCATGGAAAATATACAATACATTTCCAACATTATTTAGAGCATAATATACAAACATGGGAGTACCCCACTAGAGTCACTATAATATGTTGTGGTATAGTTTGACATGCTACTCTAGAATACCATTTAAAGATGAAACATTACACTTAGCTTGGGTATTAACAATACACAAATCACAAGGTTTGACTCTATCAAAAGTCACAATAGATAAAAAAAATAAAGAGCATGGTTAATATCTGTGGTTATATCTCGTGTAAAGTCCTTGGAAGGATTAAGAATACCACCGCCATCTAGATGTGACTGCTATGAAAAGATGAAAAAAAGGAAAACAACTTTCAAAACAAAAAATTGAAGAAGAGAGAATAAAGTTCTTATAAAATAAATAATTTCAAATACTTATTATTTGATATTTTATGTGATGCCTATGGTATATTTTTATGAATATTAAATAATTTTATATTTTAGCTTATATATATTACACATTTATATAACTTATGTATATTTTATTTATCTTTCATTTTATTTATGTATATTACACATTTGGATGATTTAAAAATGATTTATTTATTTAAATCATTTAATTTGATAAATATTACATATTTAATTTTTTATAAAAAAAATCATATGATATATTAAAGAAAAATACAATACCAATGGATGCTACTAACATATCTTAGATAAATCTATATAAAATATGTTGAGAGAAATCATTTTCGAGTTGTTTAATATTATATTCTAATATAAATATTAGAGAATGATATTTCTCAACATTTTTTATACAAATTTATTTAAAATAAATATATTAATATTAATATATAATATTAAATATATATTTAATTTAATTTTTAAATAATAACTTTAATATTAATTTATTACTAATTTAATCTCATCTTTAACATGAAAAATGATAAGTTCAATAAGATCTTAAAAAATTAAAACCATAATTTCTATTTTATAAAAAATTGTCAAATAATACATAAATAAATATAAAAATATACACTCAATCGGATCAAAATCTTACTACAATACAAATATATTAAAACAATTAAAGACATCAAATAATAGATAATTGAAAATCTTACCATCAAAATGGAATTTGATTATTTGTTAAAATATATTTTAAAACAGACCGTCCACACGCAGCGTCTCCATTAAAACTTTCTGGAGATGTCCACCGCTTTTCCGCGTCTCTTCGACGTTACATTAAACTTTGTTGCATATTAAATCATTTCTAAAACTTTTGCCATCTTCTAGATTCCTTTTACGCGTTTTTCCATGTTTGTTTGCTCTCACGAAGTCAAATTTAACTCTATCTACCCAGCTTTCCTTCCTTTTAAAAAATAAACGTTCTCGACTTATGATTATAATTACAAAGACAAAGCAACAACAAAACCAGGTGAGAGCTCCATTTTCTCGACTTATTTTGGATGATTGTGTTTATTAGTTGTCAAAAGTATTTGAAATGGATGTCGACGTATTAAACACGTAGTTTATGACGGAGCATGCCAACCTTCTTAACTGTAGCTTAGGGAACATTGTGTATGACGGGATCAATTATAACAATTGAGATGTATGAAACGTAATAACGGCGACCCACAATTCATTTTCTTTGTTTTTTTCTTACCAAATATGCAAGCTAATTGTAGTGTCCCGTGATACTCCAAAACTATTTATTTATTTTTTATTATAATTATTATTTTTGGATGAAATAGAATTTATATTATTAATAAAATAATATTAAAGCTATAAGATTATTGATTAAAAAGGTTGGTAGTGAGAGAACATGTTATAATGATATATTAAACTTAGACTACGAAATACAAACGAGACAAAAAAACTAAGAAACAAAAAACTAAGTCAAGCCTAGAAAAGCTCTAAAAAAAAAAAAAAAAAAGACACTTAAGCAATAATAACAAAGAGAGCAGTGGAAGGATTGTGATCAAGAGGATAACCCCAGCCAAAGCGAGCCTGGGAAAGCCTTTATCTGGTGGTGTTTATCTGTCACCCTATGAACCCCTGAATGGAAGGCTCCACTAGGGCTAGTTCGTGGGAGGGAGATAGCCCCACCCTTGGGCTTGTGGAGGACAAGGAGGCAGAGAGGCCCAACGTCTATCCTGGGTTGAGGGAGGATAGCAACGTCATGACAGAGAACTAGTAGCTTGGTTGTTAGTACGCCAACGGGACTGATTGTGACAAAGACTACCCTAAGGAGGGTCATTGCCACCTCTTGGTGGTGAGTTCCGTGGGGGCGGGGAGGGGGGGGAGGTTGGGACGCGAACAACATTTCAAGGGGCATCACCCGAGGAACAAAGTAGTTGCTGAAGGTAATCTAACTCCATAGCCACTTTGTTAGCTTGCACTTGAATCTATAAAAGCACGTTAGAAATAACCATAGCCTTATTATACATAGAAAACATTAGAGAATAAAGCTAAACTCCTTTCTTTCCATATCCAAAAATAGAATTTTCACTTTAAAAGCATCCAGACTTTGGTGAATTGGGGGGCATTTGCGGGTTGTCACTCAAAGAAGTGTGAAACCAATTAAAGGGATTTGGGCGATAAATCTGAGAAAAATTATGTAACCAAACCTAGGCACTTTAGGCCTTAGGAAAAAGCCAAAAAAGGTGCATAAGAGTCTCTAGGTGTCTGCAAAAAAGGCATCGAGGCTACAAGACCCCTAAATGAATTAGCCTCTTACCTATGTGAATCCCTTGATGGAGCAAACACTAGGCAAAGTGGGCCATCTTAGGCTCAACACACGCATCCCACATTGTCTGAAATCATCTCCTCCAAATAGAGAGGGAGGATCAAATGCTCCAACAACCATTAAACTTGTCAAACATAGGAATACACGATAAAAGACATTCATAGCCTTTCAGAGTAGTGTAGTTTTGGAAAGGGGTATCAACATACCATTTCTAGTCTTTCCTACAAGGGTAGGGAGAATTGATAGTGATTTTGTGAAGTAGTTATGCCAGAACATCTTCTATAATATCTTCATAAGATTCTCTGTCAGTAACAGACAAATTATACTTAACTTTGAATTCACCCTAGGGGATTTAAATGCAAGTGAATTTGCAAAACAAGTCTTGCATTATATGAATTCTCTTGTAGAAGAATTTAACAAAATGTATCCAAGCACCTTTGCAAGAGGAATGACATGAAAGTCAATGATATGTGACCACCATAGAGAGTGTTGATTGATAAAGAGGCCATCGTGAACCCCAAATTTATTACATAACCAAGGTTTGACTATTTCCCAATATTTTTAGATAAATTTTATCACAAATCACCCCATAGCTTTCATATGGGAAACAAGAGTAAGGAGGTTATAAAAACCCATGCCTTTTCAAGATGCCCACCCAAAAGTGGAGTCTTGAGAAATATAATGGAGAATGAGCACCTTCCGAGATTCAGTTCCTTCAATGGCTTGGATAATCCATTTAACATAGAGAGTTGAACCTTGGCAATACACATTGATCAAGCCCATGCCAACCACCACCCGGGAAAGGCAACATAATTCCCAAGCCACCCTATGAAAACCTGTGTAGTGGAAGAGTTAATCAAAATGAAGTCTTTGAGCAATTTTTAAAGCTTATGGACCGACTACTTGGAAGGCACCCAACATGATGAATAATACACATGGGTGGTTTCAAGCACTTTAAAATAAATTTTAAATTTACTAGCTAGAAATTATGGTTTGGTGATCCAATATGTTAACTTTTTTTCTGCCCTATCCACCACATAATGCCAAAGTGTAGAGGGGGAAGCCTGTAAAGCAAAAGGGATGCCTAAAAATTTAAATATTTCATCATATTGGAGAAATTTCTACTCAAAGCGAGCCAACCAAGGAGGCAGTGGTAGGAAGGATTGTCTGTAACATAGGGTTTTTTGCCTTTAGATGGAAGAGCCAGAAGAAAGATAAAAAATATCAAGAAAATGCATGGTGTTATCAATATTATTCTCATCTTCAATGAGAGTGAGGAAGGAATCATCCACAAAATTCTCATTAAGAAGTTGTAAGGATTCCTCAGCCAACAAAGAAATGCCACAGATGAGGCCTTGAGATTGGGCATTGGAGAAAAGATAGCCGAATCCTTCAATAGAAAAAAACATTAAGAGCCAAAGCTAGTGGGCAACCCTATCTGATGGATCTAAAAATACCAAACTACTTTGAGCTAACTCTATTAATGGAGATAAAGGCTAAGGCATAAACAAATAACATATGAACTAATTGAAAGAAGGTAGGGCCAAAACCCAAAGCTTGCAACATAGCCAGAATAAATTACCATTTTATTCAGTCTTATGCTTTTTCAAAGTCAATATTTATAAACATGGTCTTCTAATTGGAATGATAAGTCCATTCCATGCCTTCCCAAACACAAATAACATTATCTAGGATATATTTGCCTTGAATGAACTATGTTTGCTTGGTTTGAATAATTAAAGGTAGAAGGTGGTGAACACACATAACTAAAAATTTAGAAATAATATCGTAGGAGACATTAAGCATGCTTATTGGCTTCCAATTACAAATCAATTCATGGTCTCTAGCTTTCAAGATTAACTTGATATGTCCTTTGTTGATACTCAGGCCTTAAGATTGACTATGAAAGGATTCAATATAGACTTGAGAGAGATCAAGTCCAATAGTTTCCCACATTTTTTTTATAAAATTCACTTAGAAAGCCATCACATGCCAAGGTTTGTCATTCGTCATATACATGATTGCCTCGTAATGATCTTCTAAAGAGAGTTATTTATCACAAGCAACCCTTTGGGTAGGAGAGAATTTACTTGGACCAACCAAGAGGCATTGGTTGATGGCTTGTTGATGCTCCAAGGAAGGTTATTGAGCTTAAAAAACCTAATAGTAATATTTTTCAAAGGCTTTGACCATATCAGGAATCTCAATGAGGTGGTGACCATCCTCTTAGATGGTGTGAATCTATCGAGAGGGAGTTTTGGCTTGAGAATTTGAAAAAATTATTTGGAGACTCTATCCCCCACTTTGAGCTAGTGCAAATGTTCATGAATTTAGGCTTTGTGAGCATTGTACATGTCTTCAACTTGATTTTTTTGCCATAATATAACCACCTACACTTTTGAAATATCATTGATAGGGTTTTTCTTGAGCTCCACCATTGTATAGCACAACTCCAATCACATGGTTGAGTAGGAGTGTCATCATATTTAGGCCAGTTGACGGCTGTAGATTTAAATAAATATAACAATATGATTAAATGTATCTATCCACCATTGAATCTCACTTTGATGCTAAGTAGGTTGGGGAACCAAGTTTTGAACATGTTGAATGTGAGCCATGGTGAAACTATGGTCCAGTAAGACCATATTTAGAAAAAAATACATTTTTTGAATTTTTAACTATTTAAATAACCAAATAAAGCATAATTTAATAGGCAAATGGTTGGAAAGGAAAATATATAGCAAAGCTTCAAATGGTAGATAAAATATGAATAAGTGGAAAGCATGGCCTAATCACATCATTTTAGCACACGATTAGATCTGCTTCAAAGGTTGATATAAGTGTATCAAACTTCAGGTGTGGGATAACCAAAGGTGTTGGGTTCATAAACCCATATTTTATTTCTCATGAAAAGCCATGCCTCTCTATTTCTGATAGTCTATCTCATATGTAGAAGGCCAATCTCGTTAGTAGTTATTTCCAAAGTAAATTATAATGTAAGGATTGAAACATGACCTGAAAAGTAGTTGAAATTGTTTTTGGTCCTAAGGTCACATCAAATGTAATTTTCCCAACTAGAGAGCTATCTGAATTTTCAAACCCTTTTATGTGCATAATAGTGTTTTGAATAAGGCTTGTGTTGATGTCCATGATAGTTAAGAATTGCATGCTATGTAAATATTTTGGACTAATCCATTATAAGGAGCACTCTTTTGATACCTTTACTTTGTATTGTTACTTCTATGAACAAAGGTAAATTTTGGTCAACAATATCTTTGGATGGTAAATCCATGTGATCAAAGGTGATGAACTTATTATTGTTCTTAATATCCTTCATAATATCTTCAAAATAAGCAGGCTCGATATCACTTGAAACTTGTGTCTCACACAATGCCTTGTATAGAATATCTTTATAGACATTAGATTGATTTAAAAGATCAGAGTACTTAAAACAAAAAGTTGAGGAAGAGAGAATGAAGATCTTATAAAATAAATAATTCCAAGTAATTATTACAAATTTATTTATGTGAATGTGAAATGATTTATTATTTGACATTTTATATGATGTGTATGGCACATTTTGATGAATATTAAATGACTTATGTATTCTTCATTTAATTTTCATTTTAGTTATGTATATTACATATTTGGATGATAAAAAAATGATTTATTTATTTTTCATTTAATTTTGTGTATTATATGTTGGTTGAATATTTTGTCGATCAACGTACTGATAAACAAAATAGGTCTGATCATCCAAAGTAGGAAGATTGGTTAGCCAAATGTGTAGGTTTACCACATCAAAAGGGGACTAATCTCTCCTCTCATCAAGGGGAGGTTCCCTATATATATATAATACTCAAGGGTAGGATAAATCATCCATCTCTCTTTTTTCAGAGATGATGCATGCAAATCAAAGGAAAACTCTTAGGGATAATGACAGAAAGCACTCCTCTTCTTTCAGAAGTACCATTCAACAAACCACAAGAATCTTCCTAGTAGTAATTACAAAATGTAACCAAGGTCGTAGTAACCAACAAATTGAGATGTAGCACAAAGTCTCCACTTAAATTGCCCAAGAGTGAGATACGAAGGACAATGAGGGCACAAAGTCATCCCAAGGTCCTTTACACACAAAAAAAAAAAGAAAACACACTAAAAGAAGTTGTGGGGGCACAAAGTCTCTCCACAGTTGGCTTCAGGATGCCTTCCTGACTACTTTCACTAATTCTGCTTATTGAATTAAAGGAACAAAAAATATATTAAGGAAAAAGACATAAGAACAATTTCTCCAACAACAAAGATATCACAGCACAAAGTCTAAAAAGTCACTTAATTTCTTATTCCAATAACAAAATATGATCAACAATTTGAGCTCAAAGTCTTAGTAATGCCTTTCAATTTGGGCAAACTTTTGTTTTTGATAATCAAAGAGAGATAGATCCACAATAACAAGAGAGTCCCTTATATAGCCTCTTCAAGGACTTGGGAATAGTAACACATCATGTTGCATTGAATTTTGTTAAGAAGACATGCTGAAATTTAGGGGCATATACCTGTTTGCTTTTCTCGATGCAGAGAAATGGGTCACGCTATTGAAAGTTTGCATCTTTCAATATCCACCTGGCGGTCTACTTCTAGAAACATATCTGATGTGCAAATTTTTCTAGTTTTTCTTTCTCTTTACGCTCCTCTCAGTGGTTCTTCCTTTTGGCCTTGGCCTTAAAGCCTTTGAATGCATTTAGGTCCATGCTTAAAACTTGCAAGGATCAATGGCTATTTCATTATTGCGACTTTGACGTCCATGGGCACGTCACTTTCCTTGACAATTCCTTTGGCTTTGTCATTTGATCTTTCCCAGAGGGGACCTACCCTTTGGGGCCTTGAGAAATGATCCACTTTGGGTTAGGAAGAGCCCCTCGCAAGGGTATCTGCCCTTCAGGCAATCTTCAGATGGCCTTCGGGCTTCTTTTGGCGGGTCACTAAGTTCTTTGGCTCTTCTTTAAGGCTTTTCAAAATCAAGGACTATTTTACAAACCTTGAAATTGATGTTTGCGCACCCGTCACTAGATTTGAATTTCTAACGGCTAGTTCGCCATTCTTGACTTTGACGTCTTCAGGCGCGTCACCCCTTGGACTTTCTTCGGCTTTCTCTTGATTTGGCCCTTTTTACTACTTCTTTCAGATTTCTTGTTTTGCATTCTCCTGAAGGGAAGGTGACCCTTTGGCTTTGGGGAAGTGTCCTTTAATTTGGTAGCTGAGAGTTCCCCGCAAGGGCACCTGCCCTTCGGGGAATTGTTTCGGCTGCTTTGTCTTTGGCCTTTGGAAATTATTTTAGGCTTTTCTCCTGTAGCTTCACTAAATTTCTTCAAACTTTTTGTCTGAAGGAATTCCTTCAGACAAAAGTCTGAAAGAATCTATTTTTTGCTTTAGTCTTTCCACTGGGCTTTGCTTTATTTTTCGGTCTTTTCTTTTTTTCAGAGGAAAAAGTCCAAAAGAATTCTTTCGGATAATTTCCTTGAAGGAATTGTCTCTTTGTTACTTTTGTCGGGGGAACTTTTTTGAAAGAAATCCCTTTGCTCTTTTGGCCTTTGAATTGGTCCATTTGCCTCCTTCCTGCCCTCCGCAAGGGCACTTGTGTCTTTGACGCTTGGGGTACTCCTTTGAACTTGTCACTTGAATCGACCGATTGAACCAACTTTGGTTTGACGGTTCAATGTTTCATTCTCTTATTTCTATTGATCACTTGAACCAAAATTCTTTGAAAAAGCCTCATTAAACCTGTTGAACTTTTGAACCTAAGTGGTTCAATGGTTCAACAGTTCAATGGTTCAAGCCTCAAAAACTTGTTTTTTTGATTGAACATACCTGTAGAAGCCTTTGAACCTGTTGAACCATTAGTCCATCACTTCCTTGTTCTTTCTAAGCTCTTTGATCTTCATTGTACTGGTTGAACCTTTAAACATTTGAACTCATTGAACCCTTTGGTTCAAGGTTCAACAGTTTAATCAGTTCATTCTTTTTATTTAGCTAAGTCCTTTTGATCTTTTTGAACTAAATGCGTTGAACCATTTGGTCGTTGAACCTGTTGAACCTTTGAACCAAAGTGGTTCAATGGTTCAATGGTTCAATGATTCAAGCCTTCTTATTTTTGTTAAGTGTTTTGAAGTCGTTGAACCTTGAAGCGGTTGAACTTTGAACCTTGACAAATGTGCTTAACTATTGCTGCTGATATTGAACCTTTGAACCATTGAACTTGTTGAACCAAAATGGTTCAAGGTTCAACGGTTCAATGGTTCAATCCTTTCTTAGAAGCTTGCTGATGAACTCTTTTGGTTGAGCCTTGTCATTGGACCAACTTTGAAATCACCTAAGTGTTGAGAGCTTGCTTCTTTCCTACAGAGTCTGTAGAAATCAACCTGTGAAGTTTGTTGAACTTGCTTTGCAGAGTCGGTAGATTTTCTTCCTACAGAGTCCGTAGATTTTCTTCCTATAGAGTCTATAGATTCAAGCCTGCAGAGTCCATAGATTTAAGCCTGCAGAGTTCGTAGATTTTTGAGAAGCTTGAAAAATGAGGAATTTGAATGCTTAGAACAAATTTTGAGAAGGGAAGAGATTATTTTGGTCTAAGGAACCAAAATAGTTCACATGTTGTCCCAAAAAATGAGAAGTCTATTTTTGGGGACAACAACTGGCTCCAGTTGGGGAACTTCTTATCAATTGTAAAAAAGAATTGAAGGGAGTAGAATCCAGAATCTCCAGTGTCTTCATGTGTACCATTGGGCTACGGAGTCATGTACCCATAAATGAAAGGCATAAAAAATGGAAGCAAACAAAACAAAATAGAATTAAAAACTATACAAATATACATATGTACATATGCAATAATTTGATACTTCAAGAGTTGAAGTGTTTCAGATGTTGTTTCCTGATAGGCAATGAAAATAGTGCTCTATCCTGATAAACTAGCAAGAAGACATTTTATCCCCATAAATGGTGATAGGCGAATGGAACTCTCCACCAAGAAACCAATTTTTTGCATCTTCCACTTGGTTTTTTCTTCTTCTTGTCCCATCGCAGGATGTGGTATTCAATTTGAAAGCCATAACTCTTTGCTTTATTGGTGAAGGGTTCATTTTCCTGATTTTGATTTGCAGCAGCATGGTCCATTACCATAATTGGTTGTTCTTCTGGTTCAGTCCAGCATATGATTGGATTGTCCACATCAAACTCCTGACAAACTATCAGCTTAGCATCTCCTTTGATGTGAAGGAGTTTGATCTCTTCATCTTGAGCAATCTTCAATCTGAGCAACAAAGATTCACATCCAGCTGTGTTGTTGGTGTTGCTGAATTGCAAATTACATGAAGGAAGAATATCTCCTTGAGGAGATATCAACATAGTCCTGACTCCATCATTGGTGGAATAATTTTTTTCATTAGATTCCAAGATCCAAACATCATCAGAAGCTGATCTCTTATCATATTTCTCTTCATTAGAGATGGAAGATCCTTCCTTATTTATATTGTGCCCTACCAATTCTCTTGACATCTTGTTTGGATCAATTCCTGGATTGTCAGCTACAGGACTTTCATCTGTAGAAACATGAACATTCTCTATGGTCAAGAAATAATTACCCCTGCCTGAAGACTCAAACAAATTTTGTGTTGCAGGGGCAGACGTTTGGGTGACCATGTATTTTACCTCTTTTTTAGGGAGCAATCTCTTCATTACGCCTTGGATAGGGATCCTTGCCTTAGATAGGTCCATGCTTAGTTCTCCTCCCATGTCCTTACAAAAAAATTGTCCAAGTAGGATATCATAGGATGCTAAAACATCAGCCACCAAGACAGTCATCTTGATTCTCTTGTCTGGAAAAGCTGAAAATGCAAATTGGGCATCTTTGATTTGCCCTAGTAGTGGTAATTACTTGTTCTCCATGGATAAACATCTCTCAAAAGTTTTGGTCAGTGTGAGACCCAGAGACTCAGCTACTTTAGCAAGCATGACATTGTCAGCTGCCCCAAAATCAATGATGCAATTGTTGAGTTGATAACCATTTATCAATAAGGAAACATAGAAAGGTTCTATTTTCCCAGGGGCAATTGGAGGAGTAATAACAAGATTATTTGGAATGGGCATGTTCTTTGGGGAATCAATAATTATTTTCTTAACCTCTTGTCTTGCAGGGATGGTTTGGTTCTTGACACATTGGACCAACTTATCCAATTGATCAGGATTGGACTACAAATATTCAAATTCAGACATTTGAATTTTGGTCTTCTTGACATGATCAATTATGTCAAATGGCTGAATTGGACTAGGAATAGAGGAAAGCATTTCAACCTTTTAGGTTTTAGGAGGGATGGGAGGAGGGCTGGTTTTCGAAATTGAAGTAGAAGGTGAAGGTGAAATTGATGTACTTACCCTTTGGGTGATCACCAGATCCTTTGACTGGAAAGGCAGAGTGGTTCCACGCTTAGCCATTGTAATTGTTGGTTGAGGTTGTTCCTCTATCTTCTTTTTATCAGCTTGCTATACTGATTGGTTTTTGGACCTGGTAAACACTGCATATGATCCATCAATAGCTTCTCCTTTGCTTTTGGGTTCATCCTGGTAATTCAAGAAACCAATGTGGGAGTCACCAGTTGATTCTTCTTGATCCTCTGTGAAGAGATCAACGTCATTTTTTTTTCTCAAACTCAAGTTGGAAAGGGAAAGCATGTTTTATTTCCAAATATCCAACTGCTGAGTTGGTTGGAGGAGCTTCAAGGGCAAGTTTCCCTTATGGAGGAGGAAGATGATTTGGCTGCCCTTGATTCATGACAGCATTGCCTTGATAAGACTGATTTGGAAATGTCTTTCTTGGCATATCTTTATATGGAACAGAAGACATACCTTGTGCCATTTGTCTTTTCAAGGCTAGCAATTCATTTGCCAACTTTTGCACCATTGGATCAGTGGTGCCTATAGATGAATATTCAGAAGATGATGAAGGCCTATTTCTATTTGGATCTCTTCTTATCTTCCCTGCTAAGATGAGATCATCTTCTACCTCAGTGGCCAAATGTTGAGCTACAGTAAGATCTATTTGACTAGCATGTCTCAAAAGAAAGCTTACTTCAGGTAACTGATAATTAATGAAGAATCATTTGAGATTCTTAGCTATAGGTCGAGCAATTATAGGAATTTTGTTTCTCAGTTTGTCAAATTTGGCTATGAAGTCTCTCATTGGCTCATAAGGCTCTTTCTTCATCTGTGTGAGTTGAGCCAAAAGGGCATGTGCATCTTCTACAAGTTTGAATCTGGGTTCAAATTTAGCTTTGAGGGTATTCCAATCAGTTACTGATTGAGCCTATAGATGATAAAACCAATCTGTAATAGCACCTTGTAATGTTTTTACAAATAGCCTGACTGCTACATCTTTAAATTCTACTTCAATTATGCCATAGTATATGTTGAAGGCTGCAATGTGTTCATCAGGATGAACTTTCCCATCACCATAGAATTTGGAGAAATTCTTCCTTGAACTGCGTGGAAGCACATGTAGAGGTGGAGTAAGATTGAGAGGACCAAAAGAATTACCCTAGGGGCCTTGAATTGCCATTATATGACTATGAAAAGGAGGAATAACAAATCTTAGAGGGGTAATTATTGGCAAAGCTTTATCAATAGCAGAAATGGATACTTTGTTTGGCAATGGAGATCTGACTTTAGTAGGAGGAAAGCTCTTGGTTCGTTGGAGGTGAGATGGTGAAGAAAATAGATCAAAATTAATTTGTTGTACCAACTCGAATACAGGGTCAACAATACCTTTAGCCCTTTGGCTTCATGTATACCTTGAATCTGCCAGATTGTAAAACAAAAATGGAAAAGAATTGACCTTGCTTTAGTTTGAATCTTGAGGCTTTAAACTGTGTGTTCTTTCCCAGTTAGTGTGGAGGTGAATGGTAAGGTTATAATAATAATGGGTAAAACACAGAAATAAAATGAAGTCTATAATGGATAATGGTAGAGAATGATTTCATCTAAAACTTGAGGTTTTAGAATGCACATAACTATATCCCCAGTGGAGTCACTAAAAACTGTTGGTTGAATATTTTGTCGATCAACGTACTGATAAACAAAATAGGTCTGATCATCTAAAGTAGGAAGATTGGTCAGCCAAATGTGTAGGTTTACCACATCAAAAGGGGACTAATCTCTCCTCTCATCAAGGGGAGGTTCCCTATATATATATATATATATATATATATATATATATATATAAACAAAAAATAATACTCAAGGGTAGGATAAATCATCCATCTCTCTTTTTTCAGAGATGATGCATGTAAATCAAAGGAGAAATCTTAGGGATAATGACAAAAAGCACTCTTCTTCTTTCAGAAGTACCATTCAACAAACCACAATAATCTTCCTGATAGTAATTGCAAAATGTAACCAAGGTCGTAGTAACTAGCAAGTTGAGATGTAGCACAAAGTCTCCACCTGAATTGCCCAAGAGTGAGATATGAAGGACAATGAGGGCACAAAGTCATCCCAAGGTCCTTTACACAGAAACAAAAAGAAAACACATTAAAGGCAATTGTCGGGGCACAAATTCTCTCCACAGTTGGCTTTAGGATGCCTTCCTAACTACTTTTACTAATTCTTCTTATTGAATTAAAGGAACAGAAAATATATTAAGGAAAAGACATAAGAACAGTTTCCCCAACAACAAAGATATCACAACACAAAGTCTAAAAAGTCACTTGCTTTCTTATTCTAATAACAAAATATTATCAACAATTTGAGCTAAAAGTCTCAGTAATGCCTTTCAATTTGAGCAAAGTTTTGTTTCTAATAATCAGAGAGAGATAGATCCACAATAACAAGAGAGTCCCTTATATAACCTCTTCAAGAGGGACTTGGGAATAGTAACATATCATGTTGCATTGAATTTTGTTAAGAAGACATGCTAGAATGTGGGGGCATTTACCCTTTTGCTTTTCTCGATGTAGAGAAATGGGTCATGCTATTGAAAGTTTGCATCTTTCAATATCCACCTAGTGGTCTACTTCTAGAAACATATCTGATGTGTAAATGTTTTTGGTCATTCCTGCTCTTTACGGTCCTCTCAGCAGTTCTTCCTTTTGGCATTAGCCTTAAAGCCTTTGAATGCATTCAGGTCCGTGCTTAAAACTTGTAAGGATCAATGACTATTTCATTGTTGTGACTTTGACGTCCGCAGGCATGTCACTTTCCTCAGCAATTCCTTCAAGTTTGTCATTTGATCTTTCCCAAAGGGGACCTGCCCTTTGGGGCCTTGATAAATGGTCCGCTTTGGGTCAAGAGGAGCCCCCTGCAAGGGTATCTACCCTTCAGGTGGTCTTCGGATGGCCTTCGGGCTTCTTTTGGCAGGTCGTTAAGTTCTTTGGCTCTTCTTTAAGGCTTTTCAAAATGAGTGGCTATTTTACGAACCTTGAAATTGAAGTTCATGCACCCATCACTACGTTTGAATTTCCAACAGCTAGTTCACCATTATTGACTTTGACGTCTTCGGGTGTATCACCCCTTGGACTTTCTCCGACGTTCTCTTGATTCATCCTTTTCTACTACTTGCTTCCTTCAAATTTCTTATTTTGCATCCTCTCGAAGGGAAGGTGACCCTTCAACTTTGGGGATGTGTCCTTTAATTTGGCAGCTGAGAGTCCCCCGTAAGGGCACCTGCTCTTTAGGGTCCTTCGGTGGCCTTTTGTCTTCGGAGTCCTTCAGAGCTTTCCTGTAGACTTTTTTCGCAGACATTTTCCTATGGAAAAAAAGTTTGCAAGAATTGTTTCGGCTGCTTTGTCTTTGGCCTTTAGAAATTCTTTCAAGATTTTCTCCCGTAGCTTCCCTGAATATCTTCAGACTTTTTGTCTGAAGGAATTCCTTTAGAAAGAAGTCCAAAAGAATTCATTTCTTGCCTTAGTCTTTCCATCGGGCTTTGCTTTATTTTTTGGTCTTTTCTTTCTTTCAGAGGAAAAAGTTTGAAGGAATTCTTTTATACAATTTCCCTGAAGGAATTGTCTCTTTGTTACTTTTGCTGGGGGAACTTTTTCAAAGGAAATCCCTTTGCTCTTTTGGCCTTTGAATTGGTCCATTTGCCTCCTTCCTGCCCTCTGCAAGGGCACTTGTGTCTTTGACGCTTGGGGCACTCCTTTGAACATGTCGCTTGAACTGACCGATTGAACCAACTTTGGTTCAAAGGTTCAATGGTTCATTCCCTTGTTTCTATTGACCGCTTGAACCAAGATTCTTTGAAAAAGTCTTGTCGAACCTGTTGAACCTTGAACCCGTTGAGCCTTTGAACCTAAGTGGTTCAATGGTTCAAGCCTCGAAAACTTGTTCTTTTGATTGAACCTACTTGTAGAAGCCTTTAAACCTGTTGAACCATTAGTCCGTCACTTCTTTGTTCTTTTTAAGCTCTTTGATCTTCATTGTACTAGTTGAACCTTTGAACCTATGAACTCGTTGAACCCTTTAGTTCAAGGTTCAACGGTTCAATCGGTTCATTCTTTTTATTTGGCTAAGTCCTTTTGATCTTTTTGAACCAAAAGCATTGAACCATTTGGTCATTGAACATGTTGAACCTTTGAACCAAAGTGGTTTAATGGTTCAACAGTTCAATGATTCAAGCCTTCTTCTTTTTGATAAGTGTTTTGAAGCCGTTGAACCTTGAAGCGGTTGAACTTTGAACCTTGACAAATGCGCTTAACTCTTGCTGTTGATGTTGAACATTTGAACCCATTGAACCAAAATGGTTCAAGGTTCAATGGTTCAATCCTTGCTTAGAAGCTTGCCAATGAACTCTTTTGGTTGAGCCTTGTCATTGAACCAACTTTGAAATCGCCTAAGTGTTGAGAGCTTGCTTCTTTTCTACAGAGTCCATAGAAATCAACCTGTGAAGTCCATTGAACTTGCTTTGCAGAGTCCGTAGATTTTCTTCCTACAGAGTTCGTAGATTTTCTTCCTGCAGAGTCCGTAGATTTCTGAGAAGCTTGAAAAATGAGGAATTTGAATGCTTAGAACAAATTTCGAGAAGGTAAGAAATTATTTTAGTCTGAGGAACCAAACTAGTTCACATGTTGTCCCAAAAAATGAGAAGTCTATTTTTTGGGGACAAAATTATACACATTTAATTTTTGTTATGAAAAAATTCATATTATATATTAAATAAAAATACAATACCTATGAATATTCCTAACATATCTACCTTAAATAAATTTATGTAAAATATGTTGAGAGAGATCATTCACCTATACTATATTATATTTGTGACATAAATAAAATTTATGTCTAGAGTATAATATCTCTTAACATTATATATATATATATATATATGTATAATTTAAAATTTTACTTATATATACACATATTATAGTTAATTTTTTAAATAATAACTATAATATTAATTTATTATTAATTTAATCTCATCTTTAATATGAAAAATGATAAGTTCAAGAAGATCTTAAAAAATTAAAACCATCATTTTTATTTTATAGAGACGTTTAATAATAATACATAAACGAATATAAAATTATACACACTCAATCAAATCAAAATCATATTAGAATATAAATATATTAAAACCATTACAAAAATGTAATAATAATATATAAACGAATATACAAATATATATTCAATCAAATCAAAATATTACTACAATATGTATGTACACTTTTTATTTTATATTATAGTTCAAAAATATATATTGCAATGGAAAAAGGGAAAATGTTTTGAGTGTTTCATATTTAAAATGTTTTAAAAAAAAATTGTCTTTCATAAAAGTGAGTTTCTTGATCTTCCACCTCATCACTCCCCTTTTGGGGGTCGCAAGCATGGGGGAGGCACCACTGTTATTTCAACTAGAGGTGTCAAAGTTGAGGAGTTCTTCTCCTCATTCTAACAGTTCATCTGTTTCAAGAAGATTTCACAGAGGTAGAGACAATGGTGGTTGGGAGAGTGGAGGCCCCCTCCGTAGGACAAGTTTATGTGTCTAGAGCTTTTCATCTCTCCTTTCTCACAGGATTCACAAATGTAGAATAATGCTAAAACTAACCAACAAGATAATAGTTGGGACCCCCTCCCTATGGATGAAGACCCCTCAGCACATGATGGCTAGTGAGGGAAGCCTTAGACACTCTGTCTCCACCTCCTCCTTCATCTGTCATATTTGCAGCTACTGCTTAGTGTATTCCTTGATGTTTGTGCTATTTCATTTTTAAAAAAAATTAATGTACACTTGATTTAATTTAACTGTAATTATTGGTCAAATTGCGAACCGGTTATTTTGGACTTTAGTTTTTCTCAAAACTTTTTTAATTCAATTTGATATTTAGGATGTGACTTTTCCATTTTTTTTATATGACTAGTGTTGTATTATTAATTTTTTCTATAAATTAATAATACTTTTGAAAAAATATATATAAATATAAATATAAATTATATTTTTTTTTAATTTTTAATATTCATTTAAATTTTGTATAAATTAAAGATATGAAGCTTTCACAAAGTAAAAATATATTTTTTAAAAAATTATAGAAAGTTATTATTTTTTTAAATTTAAATATTAAGAAATATCATTAAAGATGTGATAAATTAAATTATATAAATTTATTAAACTTTAATTGAATTAAAAAAATATTTAATCTGAAATTTTAAAAAAAAAAAAAATCTTTTTATTTTAATTTAAATTAATTTTCATCTATACTGGTTAGACTGATATTTAAATTATTTTTCATCCATATCACTGAAAAGGATAAAAACCTTATAAAAATTTAAAAATTGAAAATAATATTGGAAGAGGATATAAACCGTATAAAATAATTTAGTTGGAAAATTTTGATGTGATTTTTGAAAAAAAGAAATAAATGGCCAATATCCCAACTAGTTGCACATACTTATTTATATCAATTTTCTTATAAAGATGATTTTTTAATATTTTTAGACTTAAAAATTTATTAAATAAATTTTATTATGAGACAAATTTTTAATATTTTAAACTATGTGAAGTCGTTAAAAGCCAAGAAAGAAAAATTTGTTATACTAAGAAGGAAGGAGCTAATAGATTTAGGTAAGCACAATCCCAAAAGTTTTTAGAGGGAGCTACAACAAGAGAAGAAACATACAGAAAATAATATCACAGAATCTCAATGGTTAGAGTATGCAAAACTATTTTATGAGCGTGATCATGAGGAATCCCTCCCTCCCAATGTTAGCATGTCAACCGAGCTCTTCTCAAATGAAGAGATCAAATAGGGTATAAAGAAATTAGCAAATGGTAAAGCACAGGGCATTGATGGGCTACAAGCTGAATTCTTAAAGTGGGCACTGAACACCTTGCTCCACACATCAAAAGAATTTTTAATGAGGTCATGCAATGGGAATTTCTAGTGGAGTGGACGACTAGTGTCGTTATCCCTCTCTTCAAGAGTGGGGATATCAATAATCCCTCTAACTATCGTACTATCATAGTCAACCTTCTTCTTAGAAAGTTATTTGGGAGCTTGATCAAACGTAGAATCAGTAGTTGGGCAGAAAAAGAAGGGAAAAGAGCAAAGGAACATGCTAGTTTTAGACAAAGGCACTCTACCATTGATCACTGCATTACTCTTAGGCATTTGATTGAAAAATCTTGGAACACCCAAGGTGGGGAAGCTTACTGTTGTTTTGTGGATTTTAAAAAAGCTTTTGACACAGTTTCTAGAGACAAACTCTAGAAAAGGATGGAAAAATTGGGGGTCCCTGATGAGTTTAGAGCAACTGTTCACAAACTTTATGAGCATGTTAGAGCAAAAATCAGAACTAGAGAAGGCATGCCTGAATGCTTCGACAACAACATCAGGGTCAAGCAGGGGTGCCCACTCTCCCCCACTTTGTTTGGTCTTTACATTGACAAACTTGAGGAATGGATAAATAAAACCGAAGGAGGTGGCATCCAGTTGGCCAGTTTTGTAGTAAAGCTACTTTTATATGCAGATGATCTTATTCTTATAGCAAAAATTGCCCATGGTTTGAGGGGTCATTTGAAGGCTTTAGAGCTATTTTGCCAAGATGTCAGGATGCAAGTGAACATTAGCAAGACTAAAGTCATGATCTTCTCTCTAAAAAGGAAACAATAACAAACTAATTTTATGTTCGAAGGTAGTCCGTTGGAGATTGTCAAAGAATACAAGTATCTTGGCATTGTTTTTCATAACGGGCTCAGTTGGGAAACTTGTAGGGCGAAAAGGATTCAAGGAGGTTGGAGAGCTTCTTACCTTGTCCAGAACAAGTATAGGAAAGTGGAACTTTGGGACTGGAAAACCAAGAAAACCCTTTTTGGTTTGTTAGTCACATCAGTTGTCCTCTACGGTTGTGAGGTTTGGGGAAGAACCATGTCAAATCATAGATGGAGACAGTTGGAAAGAATTCAAAAACATCTTATCACCAGTAGTCTTAAAGTTAAAGCAAATGTTCCATATGAGATCCTCTTGGCGTAAGCTGATACTTTCCCAATGGATGGTGCAGCGCTTTAACGATTACTAAGCTACCTAAAAAAGGTTGAAAACATGGGGAATCACCGGTGGCCCAAAATGGTGGTGAACGAGGTGTTAGATCAGAGAAAGAAGACGTGGATGAAGCAAAACATCAAGTGATTGGGAAAATGGGACACTAAGTTACATGAGTGCCCTAACACCAAAGAGGAAGTAAAAAAGTTTGCGTTAGAAAAATTCAGGGCTGCCATTTGGACAAATCAGATTGAGCTAAAAAAAATACATTATATTAAAGAGCTCAATCCCACTTGGGAACACGGGGATAAAGATACCTAAGTGCCGATCTTAAAGGTAAAGCTAGGCTCCTAGTGGCACAATTGAGGACCAGTTCACACCATCTTAGGTGTAAAACTGGTAGATGGACGGTTCCCAAGGAAAGATGGGAAGATAGGACTTGCATTTTCTACATTGATAGAGTGGTTGAAACTAAATGACACTTCATTAAGGAGTGTGATGCATACAAGGATATCTGTATGCAATAAGATATCAACGTGAATGTGGACAGTTTTAGTGAGTTATTTGAGAAAGAGAAGCTACACAACACGGCCCGACTATTGGTAAAGATTCATAAGAGGCGGGATGACATCGAAAAGAATCTGAAGAACTCCTAATGGTCTTGACACTTGGTCCCATAGACTATTTGGTCTCGTGGACGTTATTAAAACTCATTCATTCAAACCGTGAAAATAGTATAGTTAAAGCCTCTTCTCAAAGAGTGCATGGTGCGGGGTATTGACAGGGGTCTCAATCTCTTGCCGTTGTCTTGTAGTTTTTTAATTTTTAGGCTTCACCATTTTGTTAATCACATGACCCCTCTAGTCTAATGAAAATATAGTTAGTCTTGACTCCTTATATTAAAATTAAAATTGAATTTGGAGTAGTCAAGTTTCTACAAATATGAGATTACTATTAAAAAGTTTGTGATCTTCTTTCAAAAATTTATTTTCCTTAGATCCCAGATTCAAATCTTGTAGTAAGATTACATAATAGACCTTAAAAACATTCCATTTCCAGAACAAGGAATCAACCATCACAATTCATGATAAAACCTGTGGAGACCTACCTTTGAGAGAGACCTAATTTCTAGAGAGCAAGAGCCTCTTGCTCTCTACAAATGTTAGAAACTGAAGATTAATAGGAGATAATTTCTCCACTTGACACTTAACTACCTGTTCCACCTCCCTCTGCTGTCCGCTCCTTCTCATGCACAATAGTTAACAAACAGTTAGAGATCAATTAGTTCAAACAGTTAAACAATAGTCTTACTCCTTGCTCAGCTTGCATGTAGTAGAAGTTGAAGTTAGTTTTAGATTAGTTAAGGATTAGTCTATTTTCAGTTTTATTTTCCAAGAAAATCTATTTAAAGATCTCTTGGGCGTAGTTTTGTAATGCAAGAAAAAAAAGATTAATAAAATTCTTGTTTTTTCAATTGCTGTAGCAATCTAAGTCTCTCTATTCTTATTTTCAATGTTATATGCACTATTTTCTTTGGACAAATTGGTATCAGATCCAGCGTGGATGCAATAGTAGTAGTTTGGCATGAGGGGGAGTGATAGGTCGTAGGGAGAGTGTGTGCAGTCAACCCAGGTTAATCACAGGGTAAAGAAGCGCAGACCTTGGGAGGCCCGCGCAAGTGAGTTCTGCAAAGTAAGCAGCGTCAGCACTCGGCCAGCCTATCTTTCCTCCATAAATTCATGTGCACTAGATTATTGGCACTGTGAACAGTTCCCATGCATGAGAAGGTAAAAGCCTTCAAATTGGTTTGAAGTGCAGTCAGGTTAAGGAAAAGCACAAAGTCAAAAGAAGCAGTCAATGCACAGAAGTACGGAGTGCAGTGCAGGACCATTGGAAAGAAACGTGAAGGAAAAGCGCAGGGTCGTGGGGATGCTGTAGGCCGGTTGAAACAACTTGCATAAGAAAATGTCCCAACACCCAATCCGTGGAGGCTGAACCTAGTCCAAAAAAATTAAAGCGCTGAAGTCAAAGATAAGCGTATTGCCCATTTGGAGTGTAGGAATCATTGTGGCCCTCATCTTACAGGGCACTACCGACACTTACATGATTTATCAAAATTATTTTTTTTAGAGCCATCACAATTTGCAAAGCGGTCAAATAAAGTTTAAAAAAAAAAATCACAGAAGCTTTTTGATCACTTGAGCGGATATTTCTACAAGGATCCTTCATAGAGAAGTTGCAGCGGTTTATAGCTAAGAAGAAGCACAACGAAGAAGTGCACTTCAACCCTCCTTACAGCCGCTATTCATTGTTGTCTTTCAACGTGAGACAACAAAAAATAACCGTATTTCTCAGCCTCAAATTCCCATTTTCAATGGTAAAAATTATGATTTTTGGGCAATTAAAATGAGAACATTGTTTTGCTCACAAGATGTTTGGGATTTGGTAGAGAATGGTTTTATAGAACCATAGGATGAGGTTGCCCATCAGGCATTAACTCGAGCACAAAAGAAAGAGCTAAAGGAGAATAGGAAAAATGATGCAAAAGCTCTATTTCTAATCCAATAGGCATTGGATGAATCTATTTTTTCTAGAGTTGCAGTAGCAACGAGATCTAGACCAGCATGGAAAATCTTGGAGACTACCTATAAAGGTAATACAAAGGTAAAAATTGATAAATTGCAATCTCTTAGGAGAAGTTTTGAAAATTTGCAAATGAATGATTCAGAGTCTATAGACCAGTTTATGGCTCAAGTATTGAATATAGTGAATCAAATTAGATCTAATGGAGAAACTATAATGGATGAGAAGATCATAGAAAAAATACTCAAGAGTTTACCCAGTAAATTTGATGTAATAGTTGTAGCTATTGAGGAAACCAAGGATTTAGAATAGTTATTAGTAGATGAATTAATGGGTTCTTTGTTAACACATGAATCCAAAATGAATAGGAATAACAATACTTTTCTTGAGAATGCTTTCAAGTCACATGTATCATTTGGCAGAGGAAGAGGAAGAGGAAGGTCAAACTTCAGAGGAAGAGGGAGAGGCAGAACTGGAAGGAACAATCCAGATCAAGGTGAAAACAGTAATCAAAACTACAATAATAGAGGACGTGGCAACAATCACTTTCAGCAAAGTTCACAGAGGTTTGATAAATCTAACATTCAATGTTATTACTGCAAAAAATATGGACATTATGCAAGTGAATGCAAAAAGAAATAAGGAAATGTGGACAAGCAGAATGCTAATTATATAAATGAATCTAGTTATAATCCTGGAAGCTTATTTTTCACTTGTCATGTTACTCAAGAAAATGCTAGAGATATTTGGTTCTTAGATAGTGGATGGAGTAATCATATGATAGGCAATAAAGAATTTTATGCTAGTCTTGATGATTTCGTAAAATCTGAAGTGAAATTAGGAAATGATAACAAAGTGGATGTAAGGAGTAAAAAAGTAATAAATGTTTTGGCAAAAAATGGTGAAAGAAGGTTTATACCTGATGTTTATTTTGTACCTGAACTAAAGCATAATCTTATGAGTATTGGACAGTTAGTACAGAAAGGTTACAAAATATCTTTTATGGATAATGTTTGCACAATACTAGACACGTTTCCAAGTGACAGGTTGATAGGAAAAGTGGAGATGACTAAGAATTAGATGTTCCCTCTTCGAATTCAGTGCATCCAAGGAGAAGAGGAAGCCCACTTCAAAACTATGCATCTAGACCAATCATGGCTATGGCACTTAAGGTATGGACATTTACATTTTGGAGGTTTGAATTTGTTACAGAAGAAAAATATGGTGAAGGGATTACAACCAATAGAACAGCCAGGAAGTTCATGTGAAAGTTGTATTCTGGCAAAACAGCATAGAGAGAGCTTTCCAGTAGGAGCCTCATATAGAGCAAAGGTAATATTGGAGCTAGTCCATAGTGATTTATGTGGACCAATGAAAATTCCATCATTTGGAGGTAGTACTTATTTTCTAACCTTCATTGATGACTTTAGCAGAAAGACGTGGATTTATTTTCTCAAAAATAAGTCTGAAGCCTTTGGAAAATTTAAAGAATTCAAGGCTATGGTTGAAAAGCAGAGTGGCCGTTACATCAAGGTACTTAGATCAGATAGAGGAGGTGAATATATGTCTAATGAATTTTAAGCTTTTTGCAGATATCATGGCATTAAAAGGTAATTGACTACAAGGTACACACCATAGTAGAATGGTGTAGCAGAAAGAAAGAATAGAACAATCATGGAGATGGCTAGAAGCATGTTGAAGGCCAAACACTTGTCAAATGAATATTGGGCAGAAGCAGTAGCATGTGCAGTATATATTCTGAATAGAAGCCCAACAAAGAGTGTCAGAGATCAAATTCCACAAGAAGCGTGGAGTGCTAAGAAACATAGTGTACATCATTTCAAAAAATTTGGTTGTATTGGAAATTGAGAATAAAACTTGATGATAGAGGTGAGAAATGCATTTTTATTGGCTATAGTGAATAATCAAAGTATTATAAGTTGTATAACCCTATTTCAAAGCAAGTGATTATTAGCAAAGATGTTGAATTTAAGGAAGAAGAAGCATGGGATGGTAGCACCATTACAATTGGAGCACCAATTCCACAAAATGAAGAACAATATGAAGAACAATATTTGCAAGGTGATCAATCCTCTCCACAAGCAAGAACAAGCACTCCAATAAGAACACCTAGGAGCTTAACACAAGGTGAATCATCTAGTCATGCATGTCATCCTACTCCAAATTCACAAGTAAATGATGAATCAGATCCAACTCTTGCCACTTTAAGATCAAGAATTAAAGGTAAAAAAATGAGAAAATTGAATGAGATTTATAATCAAGAAGAAGAGAAGTTAGATTTGTGTTCAAATTTTGCTCTTTTCACTCATGATCCTATGTATTATGAAGAAGCAGTTAATGAGGAACATTGGATAAAAGCAATGGATGAAGAGATGAATGTGATTGAAAGAAATCAAACATGGGATCTAACTAGCCTACTTGAAGGTAAGGATTGTATAGGAGTCAAATGGGTTTATAAGACTAAATTTGATGTAGAAGGAAATGTTAAAAAACACAAGGCAAGGTTAGTAGCAAAAGGTTTTGCACAAGAACATGGAATTGATTATAATGAAACATTTGCTCCAGTTGCTAGACTTGATACTGTTAGAATGGTTTTAGCAATAGATGCTCAAAATAATTGGAATGTATATCAAATGGATGTCAAATCAGCTTTCTTGAATGGTTTTATAGATGAAGTGTATGTGAAATAGCCACCAGGTTATGAAGTGCAAGGACATAAAGAAAAAGTCTATAGATTGAAGAAGGCACTTTATGGTCTCAAGCAAGCACCAAGAGCATGGTATAGCAGGATTGATTCATACATGACAAACAATGGATTCAACAAAAGCAATAGTGAGCCTACATTGTACACAAAAATCAACAAAGAAGGTCAGATTTTGATTGTGTGTTTGTATGTTGATGATTTGATTTTCACTGAAAATTTGTCTGTAGACACATTTAAATCAGCAATGAAGAAATAATTTGAAATGACAAATTTGGGATTAATGAAGTAATTTTTGGGCATAGAAGTTGTACAATCAAAGAAGGGAATATTTATTTGTCAAACTAAATATGCAAAGGATGTGTTAAGGAGGTTTAAGATGTTGAATTGTAAACCATCACCTACGCTAGTTGCTACAGGGACCAAAATTAGCAAAGAAGACAAAGGGTCTAATGTTGATTCTACAACATTTAAAAGACTAGTTGGTAGTTTGATGTATCTTACAGCTACAAGACCAGATATCATGTATGGGGTCAATTTAATCTCTAGATTCATGGAGTCACCAAAAGACTCACATTGGCAAGTTGGAAAGAGGATATTGAGATATGTGGCATGAACAACAAAATATAGAATTTTATATTCCACAACTAATGATTTTAGTTTGATTGGTTATACTGATAGTGATTTTGCAGGTAGCATTGATGAACGGAAGAGTACTTCTGGACATGCCTTTCTTTTATGAACAGGTGTGGTCACCTGCGCATCCAAAAAGCAACCTATAGTGACACTTTCATCAGCTGAAGCAGAGTATGTAGCAACCACATCAGCAGCATGTCAAACAACTTGGATGAGGAGAATATTGATAGATTTATTACAAGCACAGAAGGAGTCAACACCAATCTTTTGTGACAACAAATCAGCAATTGCATTATCAAAAAATCATGTTTTTCACAAGAGGAGCAAGCACATTGATACAAGATTTCATTTTATCAGAGAGTTAGTAAACAATGGAGAAATTCATCTGGAGTTCTGCAGATCTGAAGACCAATTGGCAGATATATTCACAAAGGCATTAGCAAAGGAGACCTTTGATTATCTAAGACAAAATTTAGGCATTGTAAATGTTGAAGTAGTCAGTGGTAGAAATTAAGGGGGAGTGTTAGAAACTGAAGATTAATAGGAGATAATTTCTCCACTTGACACTTAACTACCTGTTCCACCTCCCTCTGCTGTCCGCTCCTTCTCATGCACAATAGTTAACAAACAGTTAGAGATCAATTAGTTCAAACAGTTAAACAACAGTCTTACTCCTTGCTCAGCGTGCATGCAGTAGCAGTTGAAGTTAGTTTTAGATTAGTTAAGGATTAGTCTATTTTCAATTTTATTTGCCAAGAAAATCTATTTAAAGATCTCTTGAGCGCAGTTTTGTAATGCAAGAAAAAGAAGATTAATAAAATTCTTGTTTTTTCAATTGCTGTAGCAATCTAAGTCTCTCTGTTCTTATTTTCAATGTTATATGTTCTGTTTTCTTCTGACAGCAAAATCTAACAAATGAAACTTCTGTTTCCCCTCTTAAATATATAACAGCATTTACAGGAATTCAGTATCATAGATTGTGCATAAAAACATCCAAATTACTCCACGCCATAAACAAGACCACACTCATTGATGTGCCCACGCCCATGCATGTCAAACTCAAAGTAGCCAAAGCAAGGCTTGGCCTGGTTGTCATTAAATATGAGTGCAAAATTCCAGTTACTTGACATATACTCCAATAATAGTCACAACGGATATTTTTCTCCCATTCCATCCACTCTTTACAAGGGCGATGCATGCAACTTGAGCTCGTACATCCGTCTTCTCAAAACAGCCATATTTGCGTCAACCATGCTGGGCCCTTCGCCATACTCGTCCTCTCCATACCTTGCTTTTATGCCCATTAATTTCTTCTTCTCCATCAACAACGTTGTTGAAGTCGTCTTTCTTTTGTGTGTCTGGAAACACAATAAGCCAGACCTCACTGCAAATGGGGCTCCAATAACATCCATAATTATGATCGGATGGCTTCTTCTTCTTGGTCTGAAAACACAAAGTAAACTGTGAATATGAACAGCTGTGTATGAATTGAATTATCACCGAAAAAATGTATTTATAAGGCTAACCATCTTTCAGAAATTATATATAATATTAAACGTATATAATATACACATGGCATGACATTGTTATCGTTATTTAAACGGACCGTGCAGATGCAGGAAGGTGTTTTCTTATCTCCACACGCGGCGTCTCCAGAAAAAACTCTCTGGAAATGTCCACTGCTTTTCCGCGTCCCTTCGACGTTACATTAAATTTTGTTGCATATTAAATCATTTCTAAAACTTTTGCCATCTACGGGATTCCTTTTACGCGTTTTTCCATTTTTGTTTGCTCTCACGAAGTCAAATTTAACTCTGTCTACCCAGATTTCCTTCTTTATTTAAAATGAATATTCTTTAAAAAATAAATGTTCTTCCTTGCAGGATGGATTCTGATTACAAGGACAAAGCACCAACAAAACCAGGTGAGAGCTCAATTTTCTCGCCTTATTTTTGGATGATTGTGTCTTTATTTAGTTGTCATTAGTATTTGAAATGGATGTAGACGTATTAAGCACGTAGTTTATTGAACAATCAAACCAACTTTTTTAACCTTAGCTTAGGGAGCTTTGTGTATGACGTGATCAATTATAACGATTAAGATGTATGAAACGTAATAATCGCGACCCACAATTCATTTTCTTTGTTTTTTCCTTACCAAATATGCAAGCCAATTGTGGTGTCACGTGATACTCGATGATGATGATGATGATGATGATGATGATGATGATGATGATGATGATGATGATGATGATGATGATGATGATGATGATGATGATGATGATGATGATGATGATGATGATGATGATGAATATTCTTAATATGAAAATATCAAAATTGTAAGATTAATTATAAAAAAAAGTTTGGTAATAAGAAAGCATGTTATAACGATACACTAGGGCTAGATTAGGAAACACAAATGAGACAAAAAAGCTAAGGAAAAAAAATTAGGTCAAGCTTAGAAAAGTTCTACAATATATATAAAAAAAGACAAATAATAGTAACAAAGAGAGCAGTGGAAGGGTCATGATAAAGAGGATAACCTCAGCCAAAGCGACCTTGGGAAAGCCTTTATCTAGTAGTGGTTGTCTATCACCCTACAAACCCCTGACTGGAAGGCTCCACCAGTGTTGGTCCATGGAAGGCAGATAGCCCCACCCCTATGCCTATTGAAGATAAGGAGGCAGAGAGCCACAACATCCATGCTGGGTTGAGGGAGGAGAGCAATGTCATGATAGAGAACTAGTAGCTCGGTTGTGAGTACACCAACAAGACCGACTGTGACAAGGACCGCCCTGAGGAGGACCACTGCCAGTTCTTGGTGGTGAGTTCTACGGAGGGGAGGTTGGGACACGATCAACATTACAAGGGGCATCACCCTAGGAATAGAGTAGTTGGTGAAGGTTCCAGCTCCATAACCACTTTGTTTGTTTGCACTTGAATCTACAAAAGCACATTCGAAATAACCATAGCCTTATTATACATAGAAAAGTGAATGTCAGTAAAAACAATGGATAATAAAACTAAAATCCTTTCTTTTCGTATCCAAAAATAGAATTTTTACTCTAAAAGCATCCCAGACTTCGGTGAATTGGGGGGGATTTGTGGATTCTCACTCAAAAGAGTGTGAAACCAATTGAAGGGGTCTGGGCGATAGATCCAAAAAAATATGTATCCAAACCCAAGCACTTTAGGTCTTGGGGAAAAACCAAAAAGGTGCATGAGAGTCTCTAGGTGTCTACAAAAAGGGCATCAAGGTTGCAAGACCCCTAAATAAATTAGCCTCCTACCTATGGGAAGCCCTTGATGGAGAAAACACTAGGCAAATTGGGCCATCTTAGGCTCAACACACACATCCCACACTGTCTAAAATCATCTCCCCCAAATAGAGAGGGAGGATTAAATGCTCCAATGACCATTAAAATTATCAAATAAAGGAAGATGCGATGAAAGACATTCATAGCCTTTCAAAGCAATGTAGTTATGGAAAGGGATATCAACATACCATTTCTAGTCTTTCCCTCATAGAGGTGAGAATTGACAATGATTTTGTGAAGTAGTTCTACTGGAACATCTTCCACAATCTCTTCGTAAGATTCTTTGTCGGCAACAGATAAATTGTACTTAACTTTGAATTCATCTTAGGGGAGCCAAATGCAAGTGAATTTGTAAAACAAGTCTTGCACTGTACGAATTCCCTTGAAAAAGAATTTAAGGGAATGTATCCAAGGCACCTCTGCAAGAGGAATGAAATGAAAGTTAGTGATATGTGACCACCATAGAGAGTGTTGATTGATAAAGAGGCCATCGTGAACCCCAAATTTATTAAATAACAACCAAGTTTTGAAAATTTCCCAAGATTTCTAGATACTTTTCATCACAAAGGATTCCACAACTTTCATAGGGGAAACAAGAGTAAGGAGGTTAGAAAAACCCAGGCCTTTCCAAGCTGCCCACCCGTAAGGGGAGCCTTGAGCAATACAATGGTGAATGAGCACCTTCCAAGCTTCATTTCCTTCAATGGCTCAGACAATCCATTTGACATAGAGAGTTGAACCTTGACAATACACATCAATCAAGCCCATACCACCCACCTCCCTAGGACGACAACAATATTCCCAAGAAACCCTATGAAACCCTGTGTAGTGGAAGAGTTAATGAAAATGAAGTTTTTGAACAAATTTTCAAGCTTATGGACCAACTACTTAGAAGGCACCCAACATGATGAATAATACACATGGGTGGCCGTAAGCATTTTAAAACAAATTTTAAATTTTCCAGCCAGAGATTATGGTTTGGTGATCCAATACATTATCTTCTTTTCTACCCTATCCACCACATAATGCCAAAGTGTAGAGGGGGAGGTCTAAAAAGTAAAAGGAATGCCCAAAAATTTAAATATTTCATCATTTTAGATAAATTTTCACTCAAAGCGAGCCAATCAGGGAGGTAGGGGTAGGAAGGATTGTCTATAACATGAGGTTTTGTGCCATTGGATGAAAGATCCAAAAAAAGATAAAAAATATCAAGGCAATGCATAGTGTTATCAATAATATTCTCATCTTCAATGAGAGTGGGGAAGGAATCATCCACAAAATGCCCATTAATAAGTTTCAAGGTTTAATCAGCTAATAAATAAATGCCATGGATGAGGTCCTGAGATTGGGCATTGGAAAGAAGATCGTTGAATCCTTTTGTAGAAAGAACATATAGAGCCAAAGCTAGAGGGAAACCTTGTCTAATAGATCTAAAAATACCAAAGTAATTTGAGCAAACTCCATTAATGGAGATAAAGGCTAAGGCATCGATAAATAACATATGAACTAATTGAAAGAATGTAGGGCTAAAGCCCAAAGCTTGCAACATAGCTAGAATAAATGGCCATTATATTCTCTCTTATGATTTTTCAAAGTCAATATTTATAAACATGGCCTTCTGATTAGAATGACAAGCCCATTCCATGCCTTCCCAAACATAAATAACATTATTTAGGATATATCTGCCTTGAATGAAATATGTCTACTCAGTTTGAATAATTAAAGGTAGAAGGTGGTGAACACATAGAGTTAAAACTTTAGTGATAACCTTGTAGGAGACATTAATCATGGTAATTAGATTGCAAGTACAAATCAATTTAGGGTTGCCAACTTTCAAGATAAACTTGATATGTCCTTTATCAATACTCGGGCCCTAAGATTGATTATGGAAGGATTTAAGATAGACTTGATAGAGATTAGGTCCAACAGTTTTCCACATTATTTTATAAAATTTACATGGAAAGCTATCACACCCCAAGGCTTTTCATTAGCCATATGCATGACTACCTCATAATGATCTTCCACTTGTCTATCACAAGCAACCCTTTGCATATGAGAGACTTTACTTGGACCAACAAGGAGGCATTGGTTGATGGCTTGTTGATGCTCCAAGGAAGGTTCTTGAGATTAAAAAACCTATTGGTAATATTTTACAAAGGCTTTGACCATATTGGGCATCTCAGTGAGGTGGTGACCATTATCTTGAATGACATGAACTTATTGGGAGGGGGTTTGGAGACACTATCCCCCACTTTGAACTAATGCAGATGTGCATGAATTTTGACCCAAAACTTAGAATTTTTGATTGACAGATATTTAAAGAACATGAAAATAACACAATAGCAATGATTTCTCTGAGAAGAGATGTTTCATTACTCAAGATTGCAAATACAACCATATACTTATCTTTGGGAAGAGATGTTTGCTTTCTATTTTAGGTTACATCTTCATTTATAAACATTTTGAAGGTAGGAGGAGGATGTGGAAGGTCACAAATCTTGAGGGATATTAATTAGTTTGAATTCTATGATTTACAATAATACAGAATTTGATGAATTACTATTTTTAGACTGCACTACTAAAATTGACTTTTAGGGCACTTCCATTGGGTTTTTGGGCATCAAAACCCACTGAGCAAAGCTCTATGCCATCTCACCATGTTATCCTCATTCTTAGATTTCCAATGGTTCAAATGGGGAGTCAATCAGAGCTATGGTGAAAAATTTATGGCTCTCGATAGTTCCATCATCAATTGGGGTAGAACCATCACCCGAATTATCACTTGAATTGTTGCCCGAATCAAATTTAGTCTTTGTGAGCATTGTACATGTATTTAAATTGATTTTTTTAATAATCTATCCACATACACTTTTTAAATCTCATTGAAAGGGTTTTTCTTGAGCTCTACCACCACACGGCTCAACTCCAATGATGTGGCTAAGTAGGAGCATCATCGTATCTAGGCTAGCAAGGGGCTATAGATCCAGAGAAATATAAAAAAATATTAGCCCACCATTGAATCTAACTTTGATGTTGAGTAGGCTAGGGGACCAAGTTATAAACCTATTGAATGTGAGCCATGGTGGAACCATGGTCCAATAGGGCCATATTTAGAAAAAAAATGCATTTTTTGAATTTTAAGTTTTTTGAATTGCCAAATAAAGAAGAATAAAATAGGTGAATGATTGTAAAGGATAATATCTATCAAAGCTTCAAATGGTAGATACAAGTATGGATAAGTGGAAAGCATGGCATGATCAAACCATTTTAGCACATGATGAGATCTACTTCGAAGGTTGGTCTAAGTGTACCAAACTTTAGATGTGGGATGACCACAAGTGTTGGGGTCATAAAACCCATATTTTATTTTGCATGAAAATTCATGTCTGTTTCATTGGCAATCCATCTCATTGTTATAAGGCCAATCTTATTAGTAGTTATTTCCAAAGTAAATTATAATGTAAGGATTGAAACATGCCCTGAAAAGTAGTTGAAATTTTTTTGGGTCCTAAGGTCACATCAAATGTAATTTGCCCAACTAGAGGGCTATGTGAATTTTCAAACCATTTTATGTGCACGATAGTGTTTTGAATAAGGATTGTGTTGGTACCCATGGTGGTTAGGAATTGTATGCTATTTAAATGTTTAGGACTGATCCATTATCAAGGAGCACTCTTTTGATACCTTTACTTTGTATTGTTACTTGTATGAACAACGACAGATTTTGGTCAATAATATCTTTGGATGGTAAATCCATTTGATCAAAGGTGATAAACTTGTTATTGTTCTTAAGATCCTTCATAATATCTACAAAATAAGTAGGCTCGATATCACTTGGAACTTGTGTCTCACACAATTCCTTATATATAATATCTTTATAGACATTAGATTGATTTAAAATCTCAAGGATTGAAATTTTTGCATGTGTATTGCTCTATTGGTTAATTATATCATATCCCTTAGATTTTATTACAAGCTTAGGTTTAGGAGGCACTTGTTGTATATTAATAGGTGGCGGGATGTGTTAATCAACCTTACCTCTTTGAGTAATAATAATATGAGCTATAAAATCCAATATAAGACATAGGCAAATAATGGGTGCAAGATGGTATATATCATTCGAATAAGATATAGGTAAGAAAAAGGGTCAAGATCAGACACGTTGGCACCTAGATATTGGTTTCATAACATTGTAAAATGAATTTTTAAAATATATTAAGTGTTAGTTTTGCTAAAACATCCTCTCCTTATTGGCACAAATTTGCTTATAAGATTTGACAAGACAAGTAATTTAGAAAACCATAAACTATGACATATTTGCGAAATGGGTAATAGAAGCATCCATGTTTCACATAATTTATGACAATTAGGGATTAAAAAAAAAATCATAAAACCCTAAGTGACATAGGGTTTGATGTTCAAAGATTGGATTCACCAAATGTTTAATAATATGTTGTCTAGATTGGGGTTATCTATATTGTTTTAAAGGGTCATTTAGAAATGAAATGACACAAGGGTGATAATCAAATATATAGCATTAAATTAAATTCTAAACTCAAATATAAAAATACACTAAATTTATTAGGTTGAGATAGTCTAAATATAGAAAGTACAACTATGCTAGATATAAAAGTGAAGTACTTAGCTTGTTCTGATGCTAATACAGTTCTAGATTTGGAACAGGCTAAAAGTAGGTGGGAAGGAGATTCTAGAAAAAATATCATATTCTAGTTCTTATACTTTTGGCTCTTTAGTTAGTAACATAATCCTGGGATGGTTGCATCAACACTATTGTTTGGGTTTGACACTAGTGTCTTGTATGAAATATCTATTAATAGAGGATGTGACCACCTAGATGTTTATAGGTTTTAATTTACCTTCGCTCTAGTGAATTTAGATTTAGGTCATGGATAGTTGCTCCTTATGAAATGACAAAACCCTACCTTTCCATCCTCAGTGTGAACTTGGATGAAAATGGGTTGGTGGGCACACAATGTTGTGTTGACCATGATGACGCCTCTGTCAAAGGATGCTACCTACATATTCAATACTCTAAATAAGACCTCATATTGATGTAGCTCTTCCTAACATGTTGGCTTATGTGTGAATCATACAAAATGTTCAAAACAAGTAAATAGTGACCTATCTTATAACTTGGCAAATCACACTCTTAGACTACTCTTTTAGTACTTTAGACATGTATATGTGTAGTCCCTATGATTGGTATGGAAATAGGAAAGATTTGATCAATTAAATGCTTGATAGAGTGCTTTTAATAAGTTGCCTTGGTCTCTTTGTTATTTTCTAGGTGTTGTTAGGTGAGGAATGAATGTGAGTTTATCTTGTATTTATATCAATGCCTTTAGAGTAATAATTCACATTAAAGCACTATTTGATTGAGATATTAGTGTCTAGAGAGCAAGAGAATAGGTACATGTTCAAAACTTACGGAGATGGAAGATAAATACATTTTAAACATTTTGGGCAAGAAAGAAGACTTGGGCCATCAACATAAGATTGGTTGGACTAAGAGCTACAGGAAAAGGGGCACAAATGTAGAGCATATGTGAGACTTACAGAAGTGAGAAAGGTAAAGAACCAATAGGAACAACCAAGATTTGAGATTGCCAAGTGTACAAGACTAAGGTGCTATATAATCACAAAATATCATCTACAATGAGTTATCTTATTTTGGCTTTCTTAAAATTTTAATGTGATGCATGAGATATTTAACTGAATTAATTAGTGTATCAAATTCATGGTGCAAATTTTAAATTAGCTAGATTGAGTTTTCACTATTTAGATTGGAGTTTGGCAAGAGATTTTGCTATAGCATTGATTTTATGTTGGAATATGAAAGTTAATTTTTTTTAATAATATATCAATTATTCATTGAGTGAATGTCATAGAATTTGTTTGCAACTAATTTTTCCTTAGACTCTTCATTGTATTCATCTGAAACTGATTAATGTCTAGAATTATGTGAATATTAGTTGAATAGCATTGTGAGTTCAAAAACTGATTAATTTTAAAGGTTATCTTTATTAAGCATATAAATAATTTTATTTTATACTCTAAACTTCCCTCTTTTTATGTTTATTTAAACCTAGACAAGTATTTTGTAATAGACCATCATTGTTTATATCCACCTTGGGATAGATTATCTTACTATCAAGTGGAGCTGACCAATTGGTAAAGAAGATCTTAGGTATAAACCACCACGTAATCTAATCTATTTCACCACATAGTTAATCATATAAAAAAATACCTATAACTCATGCCATGGACCATGTTTCATGATCCTAAATCTAAAGGGTGTTTTCCCATCAAAGTCATTGAATGGGTTTTATTCACATCAATATAAAGTGTTGAGAAAGACCCACCACTGATTATGCATTGACACACCCTTTTTTTTCCACTTTACTCCAAACTACCTCTAATAATTTTCCCTCCACCACCTTTGGAACACCTAGGGTCCCAAGAAGAATTCTTGGTTCCACTTGCAACTAACATCTCCCTCTTCCTGTAATTATATACTACCAAATTGGCAAGAAAAAAGGTAATTTTTGTGGCTCTATCTGAAGAAAAAAATAGACCCAATAAAATAAATCAAGCGAATCAACACTAACAAAATATTTAAGATGATGATGATGATGATGATGATGATGATGATAATAATAATAATAATAATAATAATAATAATAATAATAATAATAATAATACACATGATTTCACCTATGAAAACCTTTTTTGGTAAAAAACCCAACACAATAACTCCTCCTTTATTGTATTAACTCAACTTTTTACAATACAATAATGTAATTTCAAGTTTTATTTTTCCCATACTATATACATGTGAGTATATATAGGCATATCAATAAGTAATAATCAAAGTGGTATTACAATATCATGGGTATTAAAACCATGAGCTATATAAAACATGGGCTACATCCACATAAATACATGCTAATATAGTCCCCAAAATTAAGGATGACATGTTAAAAATTGGTAATAATAAAGAAATGATCAATGGAGTTAAGATTCAATTATCATTTCAATTTGATATAGAATCTTAGTGTCGTAAAATATATTTTGAGCGTAGAAACTAAAAAGGATTAGGTAAACAAGAAACTTTGGTTAAATCAAAGGAAGTATGTCAAGATTATATTGCAAATGTTTAATATGTAGGAAAGTTGTTTGTCAGTGCTCATTTTCCTGTTGGTCAAGATAACATAATTGTTGGATTTATCCAAGACCTCTCAATAAGATTGAATGCACACATGAAATCTATGGAGTAGGTGAGAGAGATTACCAAAAATCAAAGAGCATAAAATGATATTCCTCATTAACTCTAGATGATGAATACAAAGGGAGAGAGGTACATATTTATATGGGAGAGAAAGTGAAACCTCACATTCTAGTAAATGTGGGACTAATAATAATCCCAAATGACCTAGATGGCCTCTAAAACCCTAAGAAAGCATAATGAACCTGTAGAAAAAACCCTTAAAATAAAAGCATACACCAACACCCCCTTTAAGCATAGCTTAGGTGGGATGGAAAATTAGGTCCTAAAAATAAGGCCTGATAAGGTACTCAAGTACATAGAGATGACACCAGTATCATAAAACATGAAGGATATATGCCTCCACAAAGAAGAGAGGAAGGTAAGCGTAGAATGTCGCATGGTGAATGTTTTAGTAGGTCCCTCTACAACAAATTTTTTTCTTACTTTCAAAAGAAGGAAACCTTGAGCTATCAAAATACATAATTCCCACTCAAGTGGAATGCAAACAAGAATCATGATGTATATCTCAAAAAAATGCTCAAATGTCTCCTTGATAGTGCTAGAATGTGCCAAAGTTTGACTAAGTATCATAGGAATAACAATAGAAGATGTCAAAGAAGAAGCATATAGTGAAGGGGAGAGAACAACCATACAATAAGATAAACATGGAAAATTTGTTAAAAGAATGTCCATGGGAAGATGAGAAAAAGGATCAACAACCATGAAAATTGAAGATTGGTCTACAAATGAAGCACTCAAATTTGCAAGATGAATGTCCATAGGAACATATGAGCAATCAATGCTCTCAATGTGTGTAATCTCACTGGAATCGGTAAAGTCCTTCAAAATACAAGTCTATAAAGACTCTAGAAGAGCAATAATCTGCATAAGAATGAATGTAGAATCTACAATGAGATAATTAAGGTATGGTAAAATCTTATTCTATAATGGAGGCTCGATAGAAGGAAGAACATTATCCACCATAGATGTATCTTCAGAAGAAATAAAATCATGAAGAGAGAGTATAACAGTCTCAAAAGAAATCATAAGAAGTGAAGGAGGAGGAGTGACATAAATCAAAGTAGGATCCCTAAAAATACTCTGAAGAGTGTTCTAAATAGTAGAGGGACACTCTGTGCTCCACATGGTGGTGTAGATCCCATGAAACATGCATGTTCAACAAGTGACCATAGACACAGTCACAAGAGTTGGCCTAATCATCGTATTGATCTGGATCAATAGAAATAATTATCTATCCATATAAGAATGGAATAAGGTCCTGATTTATGAGTCAATGCTCCATTTACACATGCCATGAAGCATAATTAGTCTTTTATAGAAGGACCACTATGTAGACTCAACCTTCCTCCTATGGAGTCTCTCAAATGGATTCATCATGACTATCAGAAGACACTAGGGAAGTGCACAACTGCATGATATAAAATAAAAATATCCCCTAATGCATGCTCAAATATGAGGACATCGGGAGCAACCAAGAATGCATCCAAGTGAGCAATCAGTGCTAGAGTGGGTAAACAATGGTGCACTATCTAGATATGGACTTAAAACTAGGCCAAAAATGAGTCTCCACTAATGAAAGCAATCAATACATAAAGATAACAATGCATAAAGAAGTAGGGCCCATAACACAGGTAACCCCCTAGTAGTGACAATGCATACTCAAGAATAGGATGTTGGACTCAGCCAAAAATGCATTCATGAGTGCAAAAAATGATGAAAATGCAATCTAGAAGAAGCAAGAAAGAAGTTTGTGTTGCTTGTGAGGGGGTCTAATGTCCTACCAGACCGAACCTCACCCTCTAATATTTGACAAATGAAAGAGATAAGGCATGTGCAAAACAAATAATATTCTTTCAACAAATGCTCACAGCATAGAAAATGCATTACCACTAAAATGTCACCACATGGCAATAAACCATAAGCACAAGGAAAGACAACAAATGTGAAGAGACCCCTAGAATGTGACACTTTATTTTAGTGCATTTTACAATGTAAATAGGACCTATGCATGGGAAATGAAAAAATATGAACTTTTTAAAAATACAATGCTCAATTTAGAGCTACTTATAAAAATTTATTACATAATCAATTTCTTGTAATTGAGGCCTATTTAATAAAAAATCGCACTAAAATTTTAAAAAAAACACTATAGCTGACATAGACCTGGCCTTCCAACCACTCATTGAAACTAGAATGGAATGTAGAATGCAATGGTTTAGCTCATGAGGGGGAATTTACCCCCTGCCAACCCAGGCCTCACCCTTCATCTTCTATAGGTAAAAATACAAGGTAAATTACCAATGCAATAAAACAATCTCCTTTACAATAATTGTTTTTAAATTAAAAAAATAAAAAAATACGTGTCCACCATTATGGTATTCCAAGAGAAAGACATCCACCTCTCTTAATAAAGTGACTACCCACTATGTTCACAATAAATAATCCACACACATGGATATTGTTCCATTTTACAATCATGGCATCCCACTAAGTATACTTTAATCAAAGTGGGTTTTGATAAATTAAAATTCAAAATTCAAAATTAAATATTAAGCTTTATCTTTTGATAAAAAAAAATTGTATCCATAAAACCACAAATTGGTTTCAAAACCAAGACTTGTGGTGGGCACAAAAATGTGTAGGCTTGGCTCAGTTGGGAATATGGATATGAGTGCAGATGGATGGGTAGAGCTCCATGAATGCCTTTGAAAATGGATACCAGGTGTTGAGAGGAGGATGATGATCTTGAATACTCAGATGAACACTCATGTAGGTTGTATAATAGCTAAAGGGGTTTGATTCCAAGAGCAGTATGATGATATCATCCTTACCAAAACTCTTTTCCACCATATCAGTCAATGGGTTTATGTGGACAAGCTTGACATGCTACACTTGCTAGTAATCTCTCTCACCTACTCCATAGATTTCATGTGTGCATTTGATCTTGTTGAGAGGTATTGGAGAAATCTGACATGGTATCAAAGCATAAAATGATATTCCTCATTAACTCTGAATGATGAATACAAAGAGAGAGAGATACATATATAGGTGGGAGAGATAGTGAAAACTCACATTCTAGTGAATATGGAACTAATCTTCCCAAATGATCCAAATGGCCTCTAAGATCCTAAGCAATAATAATGAACCGTGTACACAAAATCCATATGATAAAATTTTACACAAATAATAATAATAATAATAATAATAATAATAATAATAATAATAATAATAATAATAATAATAATAATAATAATAATAATAATAATAATAATAATGGCATACACACAAGTTTAAAGGCCTCATTCTGGCTCTACAGTCTAATAGAGTGTAAATCATGAAAAACATACAATGTATTTCCAATAGTATATTCAAAGCATAATATACAAACAAGGGAGTACCCCACCAAAACCACCTGAACATGTTATGGTCTAGTTTGACATGCTACTCAAGAATACCATTTAAAAATGAAGCATTATAGTTAGCTTAGGTATTAAAAAAACACAAATCACAAGGTTTGACTCTATCGAAATCCATAATTGATTTTTTAAAAAAATAACATGGTTTACATTTGTGGCTATATCCCGTGTAAAGTTTTTGGAAGGACTAAGAATACTACCACCATCTAGATGTAACCACTATGAAAAGATGAAAAAATAAAACAACTTTCCAAATCGAAAGCTGAGGAAAAACGAATGAAGTTCTTAGAAAATAAATAATTTCAAATACTTATTACAAATTTATTTATGTAAATATGAAATGATTTAATATTTGACATTTTATGTGATGTGTATTCTTTAGTATTTTATAGGTGTTGTTAGGTGAGGAATGAATGAGAGTTGATCTTGTATTTATATCAATCCTTTTGGAATAATAATTCATATAAAAGTACTTAAGTTGACCATTAGGATACATGTCATTTACAAATTAAATGAATTTAGGAAATTGGACCCTTGCGTTGGGATATGATAGTAACGTTGACACTATTGTCTGATCAGGACGTTAGTGTCTAGGCAGCATGAGACTAGGCACATGTTTAAAACTTGTAGCGATGGAAGATAAGTACATTTTAAGCATTTTAGGCAAGATAGAAGACTTGAGTCATCAATAGAAGACTAGTTGGACTAAGAGATCTAGACTAATGGGCACAAAGATAGAGAAGATGTGAAACTTGTAGAAGCAAAAAAGGTAAAGAATTGAGAGGAGAAACCAAGGTTTGAGTTTGCCAAGTGTACAAGACTGAGGTGTTATCTAATCACAAAATATCATCTATAGTGAGTTATGTAGTTTTGTCTTTCTCAAAAAATTTATGTAATGCATGAGATATTTGATTGAATTAATTAGTGTATGAAATTCATGGTGTAAATTTTAAATTAATGAAATTGAGTTTTTCACTATTTAGATTGGATTTTGGCAAGATATTTTAATATAACATTGATTTTATGTTGGAATGCAAAAGTTTTTTTTATCATAGATCAATTATTCATAATTTGAGTGAATGCCATAGAATTTGTTTGCAGCTAATTTTTTCCTTAGACTCTTTACAGTATTTATCTGAAACTAATTAATAACTAGAATTATGTGAATATTGGTCGAATAGCATTAGGAGTTCATAAACTAATTCACTTGAAAGGATATCTTTGTTAAGCATAAAAACAATTTTATTTAATACTCAAATCTTCCCATTTTTTACATTTATTTAAAACTAGACAAGTATTTTGTATATAGCATCATTGTTTATAACCACCTTATGATAGATTGTCTTAATGTCAAGTGGAGATAACCAATTGGTATAGAGGATCTTCTGTAGTAACCACCACCTAATCTAAGCTATTTCACCACATAGTTAATCATAATTTAACAAGTACCTATGACTCATGCCATGGACCATGTTTTGTGATCCTAAAATTAGAGGGTATTTTCCCATCAAAATCGTTGAGTGGGTTTTATTCACATCAACATAAAGTGTCGAGGAAGACCCACCACCAATTCTGCCTTAACGGCCCCTTTTTTTCCACTTATCTCCAAAATAACTCTAATAGTTTTCCCTCCACCACCTTTGGAACACTTGGGGTCCCAAGAAGAATTATCGATTCCACCTGCAACTAACATCTCCTTCCTACAATTATATATTGCCATGTTTGCAAGAAAAAAGGTAACTTTCATGTCTCTATCTGAAGAGAAAAAATAAACCCAATAAAATAAATTAGATACCAACAAAATATTTAAGCTAACAAAATAATAAAAATGACATACACACTATATTACATAGTACCCATGATGTCACCTGTAAAAATCCTTTTTGATAAAAAAACCCAACACGAAAACTCATCATTTATTGTATTAACTCAACTTTTTATAGTACAGTAATGTAATTTCAAGTTTTATTTTGTCTATACTATATGTGTGAGTAGATATAGGCACATCAATAAGTAACAATCAAAGTGGTATTACAATATCATGCGTATCAAAACATGAGCTATATAAAATATGGATTAAATCCACCCAAATACATGCTAATATAGTCCCAAATATTAAGGATGACATGTTGATAGTTAGTAATAATAAGGAAATGATAAATGAAGTTAAGAATCAATTATCATTTCAATTTGATATGAGGGATCTTAGTGTCATAAAATATATTTTGAGCATAGAAATTGAAAGAGATTGAGTAAATAAGACACTATGGTTAAATCAAAGGAAGTACATCAATATTATATTGTAAAGATTTAATATTTGGAAAAGTTGCTTGTTAGTGCTCGTTTAACTACTGGTCAAGATAACATAATAAGAAAAATGACATACATACAAGATTAAAGGCCTCGTTTTAGCTCTATAGTCTAGTAGAGTGTAAATCATAGAAAATATACAATTCATTTTCAATAGTATAATCAGAGCATAACATAAAAACAAGAGAGTACCCCACTAAAACCAATAGAATATTGTATGGCCTAGTTTGACATGCTACTTATGGATACCATTTAAAGATGAAATATTATAGTTGGCTTGGGTATTAACAATACACTAATCATAAGGTTTGACTCAATTAAAAGCCACAATTAATTTTTTATAAAAGGAACATGGTTAACATTTCTGGCTATATCCCGTGTAAAGCCCTTGAAAGAAGTAAGAATACTACCACCATCTAGATGTGACTACTATGAAAAAATGAAAAAAGGAAAATAAATTTCCAAACAGAATGCTGAGGAAGAGAGAATAGAAAATAAATAATTTCAAGTACTTATAAAAAAATTAATTATGTGAATATGAAATGATTTATTATTTGACATTTTATGTGATGTGTATGACACATTTTGATGAATATTAAACAACTTATGTATACTTCATTTATTTTTCATTTTATTTATGTAGTATATTATACATTTGGATGATTTGAAAATGATTTATATATTTTTTATTTAATTTGATGTATTATACACATTTAATTTTTTTATGAAAAACTTCATATTATATATTATAAAAAAATAAAATACCCATGGATGTTGCTAACATGTCTATCTTAAATAAATCTATGTAAAATATGCTAAGAGATATCATTTACCTATATTATATTATATTTGTGACATAAATAAATAGATGTCTAGAGAATGATATCTCTTAATATTTTTTATACAGATTAATTTAAGACATATATATTAATATTAATATATAATATTAAAAAGGTATATATTTAATTAAATTTTTAAATAATAACTATAATGTTAATTTATTACTAATTTAATCTTATCTCTAACATGAAAAATGATAAGTTCAAGAAGATCTTAAAAGATTAAAACCATCACTTGTTAATGTGTTAATAGTAAGTTCAACAAAAGGTAAAAAAAATATAATGCTTCTTGGCTCACCCTCCATCAAGGTGGTTCAAGTTAAACTTTGACGGAACTTCAAGGGATAATTTGGGTGCTTCTAGAGCAGGTTGTATAATAACATGAAAAATGATAAGTTCAAGAAGATCTTAAAAGATTAAAACCATCACTTGTTAATGTGTTAATAGTAAGTTCAACAAAAGGTAAAAAATAAATATAATGCTTCTTGGCTTGCCCTCCATCAAGGTGTTTCAAATTAAATTTTGACGATACTTCAAGGGATAATTTGGGTGCTTCTAGAGTAGGTTGTATAATAACATGAAAAATGATAAGTTCAAGAAGATCTTAAAATATTAAAATCATCTCCTATTAATGTGTTAATAGTATGTTCAACAAAAGGTTTAAAAAAAGGATAATGCTTCTTGGGTTCCCCTCCATTAGGGTGGTTCAAATGAAATTTTGACGAAGCTTAAAGGGGTAATCCAGGCGCTTCTAGAGTAGGTTGTATAATAAGAAACTGTAGTGGTTCGCTCATCAAGGTTGTATCTCATAAGCTTTTGGATGGAACACACAATGAAGTTGAAGCACAATATCTTGTGATAGGGTTCAAGTTGGCCATGAAGTAATACATTGATAGTTATAGATAGAAGGCGTTTCCAAATTTTTATTTTCACATTAAGAAAGAATTCTATCTCCTCATGGAAATTGGAGAATATCCTAGTAAAGGTTTGGGAATACCTTGAAAGTTTTTTGTTTTGAGATTGCAATCATTGTTTTAGGGAAGCAAATTTTGCTACAAATTTCCTATCAAATTGTGGTATTGATTAGATGGAGGAAATTAGGATGGATAATCAACGAGCAACAAGGGAGGACTTCATTGGAATAACTTCCATCAATTTTGGATTTTAATAATTATAATTCCTTTGAGTGTTATTTAAGGACACTAATTATTATAGATTCATTGGCCCATGGGAAGGTGACAATCACTAAACATATTTTTATGAATGGATTGGTTGGCTCGAGTTGGCGTATGGCTTATTTATTAAGGCGGTTCCTTTTTTTCTCGCTTCGCATGACTCTCTCTGCTCATGGGCACCTTGGCATATCATATATGTGAGATCCCCTTGATCTGGCTTGTGTGTGCTTAGGATGGAGCACATCATTACTTTGACTTTGGTAGTTTGGATGGTTGAAGGTGGTAGCTTAACCAGAGAAATAGCCTTCAGTGGAGGTGTGTCTAGGGCAAGAATTAAGAAGATCTTTTGGGTCTCGATAGAATAAATTTTGTAGGCCATCCTTTGCATTTTGGAGGAGGACTACCTTCATAGCAACCTTATCATTAGGGTGAATTCAATGGTGGTAGCTATGTTTGCAAACAATATTTTGATTTTACTATCTGATAAGGAAGTGATGGTTAAAGTGGTCAAATTTTTTGTGGCACCAGAACATCATAAAGGTTTGTTGGAGGATTTATCTTTGGTGGATTTAGGTCCCTTCCCAAATATGCCATTTTTATGTACTGATGGTCTTGGGCTCATCTCTTTATCCGCATTTAGGGCTTTGGAAACAAGGTTTGTTGCTCTCTTGGGGTTTGTGAAGGATTTACAAGGCAAATTGCATATTCCTTATTCTTTAGAGGTGGGAGGGGGGAAGGGGGAAATTCATTTCGCTTCCTCCCCTGGATCATATTAAGATCCCTATTCATGAGTTAGAGGTGTGGAAGGACATTAGACATAGTCGAGAGTGGTTGGAGGCAGTCAAGTTTGTTACAAAGCTGGTGGTTCATGGTAAAGGAATAATGCCTCTATGGTTGGTCAGGATACCTCGTAGGGTGGTGACCTCTACTATGCAAGGCCAATTAGACAATATACATACTACAACATCAATTGGTATAGTAAAATACAAGCTCCAAAGAGCAGGTGATAGGGGACTACTAGGTGAGGGTCTATCAACGGAGGAAAAAAGGAAAGGTAACATTGATTTCTGGTTATTTATGGTTTTTTGGCAATAGATGGAAGTAATCATGCTCTAATACTTCTTCAACAGTATAGTTAGTGGCCTTCTTGATCTAAGTTGTTACTAGTTTTTTGTAATCTATTGTTTTATGGCTCACCAATTTGTTGGACTTATCATTGTTGTATTATGACTCGCGAAATTGACTTTTTGATAATTTCTTAGTAAATCATTTTTTGTATATCTTTTTGATATCTATACATTAGACAGGGGACCTGTAGAACCCTGGGACTTATCTAAAAAAAGATTAAAACCATCATTTCTATATTATAAAGGCATTTAATTATAATATATAAATAAATATAAAATATACACACTCAATCAAATCAAAATCTTATTACAATACAAATATATTAAAACTATTAAAAATATTTAATAATAATAAATAAATTAATATATAAATATATATATTCAATCAAATCAAATCCTACTATAATATGTATGTACACTTTTTATTTTATATTATAGTTCAAAAATGTATATTGAAAAGGGGAAAATGTTTTAAGTGTTTTATATTTAAAATGTTAAAAAAAAAATTGTTTTTCATGAAATTGAATTTGATTATTTATAAAAATATATTTTTATAACTTTTTATATTTTTAATATTTATTTAAATTTTATATGAATTAAATATATAAAAATTTCACAAAGTAAAAATATTTTTAAATAAAATTATGTTAATTTATTATTTTTATATTTAAATATTATTAAAGATTTTCACTTCAAATTATTTTATATACTAATTAAAATGTTATTGAAGAAAATATTATTGAAAAGATATAAACCTTATAAACTTAATAGTTAAAAATAATATTTGAAGAAGATATAAACCATATAAAATTATTTAATTGGAAAAAAGAAAACAAGAAACAAATGGTCTTACAATTTTTTAAAAAGAGCTTCACCATTTTTTAATCACAACCACTTTAGTCTAAAGAAAATATATTTAGTCTTGTCTCTATTAAAATTAAAATTGAATTAATTGGAGTAGCCAAACTTTTACAGTTACGAAAATAATGTTAAGAAATTTGTGTTCATTCAAACCTTCTAGAAGTAAGGTACATCTTTGATTTCCATTCTATATTAAAAATAGACAGAACAAAGAATCAACCATCATGGTTATGATAAAACTTGTGGAGACCTAATTTCTTGAGAGCAAGAGCCTCTTGGTCTCTAAAAAATTTAACAAATGAAACCTCTATTTCCCTTGTTAAATATATAGTAGCATTTATAGAAACTTAGTATTATAGATTGTGCATAAAAACATCCAAATTACTCCATGCCATAAACAAGACCACACTCATTGATGTGCCCACGCCCATGCATATCAAACTCAAAGTAGCCAAAGCAAAGGCATGGCCTAGTTTTCATTAAATATGAGTGAAAAATTCTAGTTACTTGACATACACTCCAATAATAGTCACAAAGGATATTTTCCTCTCATTCCATCCACTCTTTACAAGGGGGATGCAAATCAAGAACTTATTCCATTCTTATATGGATGGATTCCTACTCTTATTGACACAGGGCAATATGATGATAGGGCTAATTCTTGTGATTGTGTTTATGGTCATTTATTAATATACATTTCATGGGATCTACACCACCATGTGGAGCACAAAGAGTGTTCCTCCACTAGTTGGAACACTCTTTAGAGTCTTTTTGGTGATCCTACTGAGATCTATATCTCTCCTCCTCCTCCTCCTATTGTCTCTTCTGAGATTATTTTACTCTCTCCTCTTGATTCTATTTCCTATGATGATACATTTATCATAGACATTGCTCTTCTTTTTATCGAGCCACTACTATAAGATGAGATTCTACTAGACCTTAGTTTTCTTATTACAAATTTTAATTTCATTCTTATACCAGATGTTTTTCTTCTAGATCCATCACAGTCTAGCACTTTGGAGGACTCCACTATTTTTAGTGAGAGTACACCCATTAAGAGCATTAACGACTCATCTCTTCCTATGGATTTTTATTCTTCAGTTGGTGAGTCATCCTCCACATTTCACATGGGCATTCTCTTAGAAAAATGTTCCATGTCATTCTTCTATCTATTTCACTTCAATGGTATTACCTCTAGATTCTGTGCACATTCTTGCCAAACTTATGCCATAGATCAAATTTGGACCACTTTCATAGGTCTTCATAACACTGCCTTCATCTGCCATTGTGGAATGGGCAGACCTTTCAGTACACACATTGGGTTCTTCTTTTTCCAAATGGAATAAACATTATTTGATACGAATAGAGCTTCTAAAGCCTTCAGGTAGAGGATCTTATCGTCTACCTTCGTCATCTTGTGAACTGTACTTGGAGTGTGGACTACTTTAGCATCATCTTCTAAGGGGTCTTTTAGTCTCTTCTTCTTCTTCTTCTCTCTTTTTGGAATTTTTTTTCCCACTAGGTTTTCTCCTTTTACTTCACTGTTTGAGAGTTACATTATACTTGGGTACCTAATTAGGCCTAGTTGCCAAGATCCAATTCTACTATCACCTAAGTTACGCTTAAGGGAGGTGTTGGTGTAGGTATTTACTACACATATGTAATTCACCTTGCTTAGGTGGATAATCAAGTTTATGAGGTCATTATGACATCATCATACACTTATGAGTGCATGGGATCACAAAATGAGTGGATGGGGTTATCTATCCCACTTGGTCCTCTGAGTGCCTAGTCCACTCAGGTCACTTTTCCACTATGTTCTCTCAGTGCTCTCTCCACCCATAGTGGAGGAGCCCATCCACTCACCTTGTTTGGATGAATCATCTTGCACTCAACTAACCTATTTATTGTCCTATCCTTTAAGGCATTGTGGTGAATTGTGTGAGCTAGAGAGCTATTATTGTTGTGTGGAATGTAAGGAGTCTAGTGTACTAGATTAAGCTTAATGAGTTGTGATAGTTGTGAGTGATAGAGATGTGAGATGTGTAAAACCCCTACTTTATACACCTCCATTCTTGAATACAATCTATTGCAATTTCTACTTAGTGTTAATTTCTTGCTTCAATAGTTATTTGTGCTTGCTCTACATTCACTGATCTTTGAAATTTGATTCTAGATGATTCTCACATAAAATTCCCTCTTTTTATGTTTATTTAAACCTATATAAGTATTTTATAATATAGCATCATTGTTTATATCCACCTTAGGATAGATTGTCTTCCTGTCAAGTGGGGTTAACCAATTGGTAAAGAGGAACTTTGATAGTAACCACCACCTACTCTAAGCTATTTCACCACATAGTTAATCATAAAAAAATATATCTACAACTCATGCCATGGACCATGTTTTGTGATCCTAAAACTAGAGGGCATTTTACCATCAAAGTCATCAAGTGGGTTTTATTCACATCAACATAAAGTGTCAAGGAAGACCCACCACTAATTCTACCTTGATTGCCCCTTTTTTTCCACTTGTCTCCAAACTACCTCTAATAGCTTTCCCTCCACCACCTTTGGAACACCCATGGTCCCGTGAAGAATTCTTGGTTCCACCCAAAAGTAACATCTCCTTCTTCCTACAATTATATACTGCCAAGTTGGCAAAAAAAAAGCAACTTTCATGGCTTTATCTGAAGATAAGAAATAAACCCAATAAAATAAATCAAGAGAATCAATACCAACAAAATATTTAAGCTAAAAAAATAATAAACAATGTATACACACAATATTACATAGTACACATGATTTTACCTGTGAAAACCCTTTTGAATTAAAAATAAAACACAATAACTCTTCCTTTTTTGGGTTAACTTAAATTTTTACAATATAATGATGTAATTTCAAGTTTTGTTTTTCACATATTATATGTGTGAATATATATAAACACATCAATAAGTAACAATACAATACCATGGGTATCAAAACCATGAGCTATATAAAACATGGGTTAAATCCACCCAAATACATGCCAATATAGCCCCAAAAATTAAGGATGACTGATCCAAAAGTCGAAATCTTTGGTTGAAAGATAATTCAAAAATAAAAATAACACAATTCAAATAATGCTATCTCAAAAAAGAGATGTTTTATTTATCAAAATTGCAGACCCAAACATATGCTTATCTCTGAGAAGAGATGTTTGATTTCCATTTCAGGTTACATATTTATTTATACATGTTTTGAAGGTGTGGGGAGGACGTGGAAGGTCACCAATCTTGAGGGAGATGAATTGGTTCAACTTCCATGATTTACAAAAATACAAAATTAGAGGAATTACTATTTTTAGAAACTTACTATTTTTAAATTGCACTACTAAAATTGAAATTTGGGACACTTCCATTGGGTTTTAGGGGGTCAAACTTCATCGAGCAAAGCTCCATGCCATCTCACGACGTTTCCCTCATTATTAGCTTTCCAACGGTTCAAATGGTGAGTCAATTGGAGCTACGGTGCAAAAGATATGGCTCCCGAAAGTTCCGCCATCAATTGGGGTGGACCCATCACCCGAATTGTCATCTAAATTGTTGTCCGGATCAATGACATATTGATAGTTGGTAATAATAAAAAAAATTATCAACATAATTAAGACTCAATTATCATTTCAATTTGATATGAAGGATCTTAGTGTCATAAAATATATTTTGAGCATATAAATTAAAAGGGATTAGGTAAATAAGAAATTGTGGTTAAATCAAAGGAAGTACGTTGAGATTATATTGCAAAAATTTAATATATAGAAAAGTAGCTTGTCAATGCTCATTTCCCTATTGGTCAAGATAACATAATAAGAAAAATTGGCATACATACAAAATTAAAGGCCTCATTTTGGGTGTACAGTAGAGTGTAAATCATGGAAAATATACAATGCATTTCCTACAATATATTCAGAGCATAATATACAAACATGGGAATACCTCACCAGAATCACTGGTATATGTTATGGTTTAGTTTGACATGTTACTTTGGAATAGCATTTAAAGATGAAACATTGTTGTTGGTTTGGGTATTTAAATTTTTTATAAATTAAAGATATGAGACTTTTACAAAGCAAAAATATTTTTTTAAAAATATAAATTTATTATTTTTTATGTTTTGATATTAAGAAATATCATTGAAAATGTGATAAGTTAAATTATATAAATTTATTAAGTTGTATAAGTTAAATTATATAAATTTATTAAGTTGTATTTGAATTAAAAATATATTTAAACATTAAGTGGGTTGTAGTCCAATGATGAGGATGATGGTATAAAAAGTGTTGCTTAACCATCCACCAAAATACAAATCTTAACAAAGAAAAAAAGAGATAATACCCTAAAATTTATATATATATATATATATATATATATATATATATATATATATATATAATAATTAAAATGATATTGAAAGGAATATTATTGAAAATGATATAAACCTAAAAAAATTGGATTGTTAAAAATAAGATTAAATTTGAAACATTTTAAAAAAAAAGAAATAAATGATCAATATTTCTACTAGTTGCTCATCATCATCATCATCATCATCATCATCATCATCATCATCATCGAATTGTTGCACATAATTATTTAAATCAATTTCCTTATAACCCCGAATTTTTTAAAAGTATTAAATAAATTTTATTATGGGACGAATTTTTAATATTTTAAACCGTGAAAACAGTATCGTGAAAGCCTTCTTTTTGAGGAGTGCAAGGTGCGGGGGTATTGACAAGTGTCTCAATCTCCTGCCGTTTCGCTACAACGGAGGTTGTCTTACAGTTTTTTTAATTTTTAGAGCTTCCCCTTTTTGTTAATCACATAACCCCTTCACTCTAATGAAAATATAGTTAGTCCTGACTCTTTATATTAAAATTAAAAATGATTTTGGAGTAGTCAAGCTTCTACAGTTATGAAATCAATGTTAAAAAATTTGTGATCTTCTTTATGTTCCTTGAATAAGAGATTACATGTTCAAACCCTTACATCATAGACCTTAGGAACATTCCATTTCCAAAACAAGGAATGAACCGTCACAGTTCATGATAGAACCTGTGGAGACCTACCTTTGAGAGAGACCTAATTTCTGGAGAGCAAGAGCCTCTTGCTCTCTGCAAAATCTAACAAATGAAACCTCTGTTTCCCCTGTTAAATATACAACAGCGTTTACAGAAACTCAGTATCATAGATTGTGCATAAAAACATCCAAATTACTCCACGCCATAAACAAGACAACACTCATTGATGTGCCCACGCCCATGCATGTCAAACTCAAAGTAGCCAAAGCAAGGCTTGGCCTGGTTGTCATTAAATATGAGTGCAAAATTCCAGTTACTTGACATACACTCCAATAATAGTCAGAACGGATATTTTTCTCCCATTCCATCCACTCTTTACAAGGGGGATGCAAATTTTCGTGCAGCTTGATCTCGTACATCCGTCTTCTCAAAACAGCCATATTTGCGTCAACCATGCTGGGCCCTTCGCCATACTCGTACTCTCCATACCTTGCTTTTATGCCCATTAATTTCTTCTTCTCCATCAACAACGTTGTTGAAGTCGTCTTTCTTTTCTGTGTCTGGAAACACAATAAGCCAGACCTGACTGCAAATGGGGCTCCAATAACATCCATAATTATGAATGGATGGCTTCTTCTTCTTGGCCTGAAAACACAAAGTAAACTGTGAATATGAAGAGCTGTGTATGAAATGAATTATCACCGAAAAAATGTTTTGAAGGTACCTAGCAGATGTAATTTTGATGTATTTATAAGGCTAACCATCTTTCAGAAATTATATAATACCGATGACATGACATTGTTGTATTTAGTCATAACGGACCTTCCAGAGGCAGGAAGGTCTTTTATTATCTCGACACGCGGTGTCTCCATAAAAAAAATTCTGGAGATGTGCACTGCTTTTTCCGTGTCTCTTCGACGTTACATTAAACTTTGGTGCATATTAAATCATTTCTAAAACTTTTGCCGTCTTCTAGATTCCTTTTGCGCGTTTTCCATGTTTGTTTGCTCTCACGAAGTCAAATTTGACCACATCTATACAGCTTTCCTTGTATTTTTAAACAAATAGTCTTCCTTGCAGCATGGATTATCAAAGGTGAAAGGTCCATGTTCGCGACTTAATTTTAGATGATTGTGCGTTCATTGGTAGTCAAAAGTATTTGAAATGAATGTAGACATGTGGGGCACGTAGTTTATAGAATAATCAAACCAACCTTTTTAACCTTGCTTAGGGAGCATTGGGTGTGACGTGATCAATTACAACAATTAAGATGTATGAAACGTAATAATCGCGACCCGCAATTCGTTTTTTTTAACTGTACCGTCCCGTGAAACTCCAAAACTATTTATTTTATTTATTTATTAATTATTATTATTATTATTATTATTATTATTATTATTATTAGAGGAGGAGGATGAAATAGAGTTTATAATATTTATATAAAAATATCAAAGTTACAAAATATTCATAAAAAAGGGTAAGTAGTAAAGGAACATGCTATAATGACATATTAATTCTAGATTAGGAAACATAAATGAGGTAAAGAAAATAAGGAACAAAAAACTAGACCAAGCTTAAAAAAGTTTTAAAACATAAAAAAAGAGACATTTAAGTAGTGATAGCAAAGAGATTATCAGTGACGGGGTCATAATCAAGAGGATAACTCTAACTAGAGTGAGCTTGGGAAAGCCTTTATCTAGCAGTGGTTGTCCGCCACTCTAAAAACACTTGAGTGAGATGTTCCACCAGCATTGGTCCGTGGGAGGCATAAAGTCCCATCCCTAGGCTTGTAGAGGACAAGGAAACAAAGAGCCCCAACCTTCATGTTGGGTCAGGGGAGGAGAGCAATGTCATGACAGAGAACCAGTAACATAGTTATGAGAATGCCGATGAGACCGACTACAACAAATACCACCTCGAGGAGGGTCATTTCCACCCCTTGGTGGCAAGTTCTACAAAGGGGAGGGTGGGACATGACCAACATTTCAGGGGGCATCACTCTAGTAATGAAGTAGTTGTTGCATGTAATCCAATTCCATGACCACTTTGTTAGCTTGCAATTGAATCTACAGAAGCACATTGAAAATAACCATAGCCTTATTATACGTAGAAAAGTGAATGTCAACAAAAACATTAGAGAATAAAGTCGAATTCCTTTCTTTCCATATTAAAAAAAACAATCTAAAATCATGCTAGACTTGGGTGAATTGCGGGCATATGTTGGTTATCACTCAGAAGAGTGTGAAACCAACTAAAGGGATCTAGGTGATAAAGCTAGAAAAAATCATGTATCTAAACCCAAGTGTTGTAGGCCTTGGGGCAAAACCAAAAAAGGTGCAAGAAAGTCTCTAGGTGTCTGCAAAAAGGAAATCGAGGATACAAGACCCCTAAATGATTTAGCTTCTTACCTATGGGAAGCCCTTGATGGAGTAGACACCAGGTAAATTAGGCCATCTTAGGCTCAACACATGCATCCCACACTCTTTGTAATCATCTCCCCCAAATAGAGAAGGAGGATTAAGTGCTCCAATGGCCATTAAACTTGTCAACCATAGGCAAATGCGATGAAAGACATTCATAGCCTTTTCAAACAATGTATTTCTAGAAAGGGGTATCAACATACCATTTCCATTATTTCCACCAAGGTTGAGGAGAATTGATAATGATTTTGTGAAGTAGTTCTGCTGGAATATCTTACACAATCTCTTCATAATATTCTATGTTAGCAGTAGACAAATTGTTCTCAACTTTGAATTCACCTTAGGGGAGCCAAAAGTGAATGACTTTGCAAAACAAGTCTTACATTGTACGAATTCCCTAGTGGAAGAATTTAAGGGAATGTATCTAAGGCACCTATACAAAAGGAACAAGATGAAATTTGATGATAGGCAACCACCATAAAATGTGTTGATTGATAGTGAGGCCATCGTGAACCCTAGATCCATTCCATAATAACCAAGGTTTGAAACTTTCCCAAAATTTCTAGATACTTTTTTATCACATAGGACCCCACAAATTTTAGAGGGGAAACAAGAGTAAGGAGGCTAACAAAACCTAGGCCTTTCCAAGTTGCTTGCATGTAAGGGGATCCTTGAGTAATACAATTGCAAATGAGCACCTTCAAAGCTTCATTTCCTTCAATGGATCAAGCAATCCATTTCACACAGAGAGCTAAAATTGATGAGACACATTGATCAAGCCCATAACACCCACCTCCTGGGGAAGGCAATAATATTTTTAGGCCACTCTATGAAAACATGTGCCAGTGGAAGAGTTAACCCAAATTAAGTCTTTGATCAAATTTTCAAGCTTATAAACTGACTGCTTGGAAGGCACCCAACATAATGAATAATACACATGGGTGGCTGTGATCACTTTAGAACAAATTTTAATCTAACTGCCAAAGATAAGGGTTTGGTGATATAATACATTAACTTCTTTTCCACCCTCTCCACTACATAATGCCAAAGTGTATATCGGGAGGAATGGAAATTAAAATGGATGCCCAAAAATTTAAATATTTCATCATGTTGGATAAATTTCCACTCAATACAAGTAAACCGTGGAGGTGGGGGTAGGAAGGATTGTCTGTAATATTGGGTTTTATGCCATTAGATAGAATAACCATAAGAAATATAAATTATGTCAAGGCAATGCATGGCATTAGTAATATTATTCTCATATTAAATGAGACTCGAGAGTGAGGAAGGAATCATCCACAAAATACCTGTTAAGAAGCTGCAAGGGCACCTCAACTGATAAAAAAATGGCATAGACAAGGCCTTGAGATTGGGCATTGGAAATAAGATAGCCAAATCTTTCAATAGTAAGAACATAAAGAGCCTGTAGATGATATTTATGGATTATATATCACCTCAGTCTTATACACTTGGAAAACTTAAACCTTGGTTATTCCTCTTAGTTTTAGACCTTTTTCACTTCTAAAAACCTTGCATCTACTCTATCCTATGCCCCTTGGCCTATCTCTTAGTTTGAATAGTATTATGTTGATGACCTAAGCCTTTTATCTTACCTAGAATGTTTTAAATATACTTATATTCCATCTTTACAAGTTCTAAGCTTGTACCTAATTTCCTACTCACTAGACACTAATGTCTAGGATAGACACTAGCATCGATGCTACTACCCTGACCCAATGTAAGTGTATGGTGCCCTAAAGTCATCTATTTTAAAAATAAACCATACCCTAATGGTCATCTTAGGTGATTTAATGTGAGTTACTTATCCAAATGAATTGATATAAATATAAGATCAACACTCATTCATTCCTCACCTAGTAAATACCAAGAGAGACCAAGGCAACTTACAAAAGCACTCTATCAATCATTAAATTAAACAAAGCTTCCCTATTTACATTTCAATCATAGGTACAACATATCTATAGGTATGAAGTATAAAAGGAGTATCCAAAGAGTTATATTTGTCAAGCTAGAATCTAGGTCACTATTGTACTTGCTTTGCACATATTGTATGATTCACACATAAGCCAACATGTAAGGGAGAACTATATCAATCCAGGGCCCTCTTCAGAGTATTGGTTATGTAAGTAGTGCTCATTGACAGAGGGGTCTTTGAGGTCAGCTTGACACTGCGTGTCCACTAACCCATTTTCCCCCAAACTCACTATGAAGATGAAGAACTAGGGGTTTACAAATTCATGAGGAGTGATAGTCAATGGCTCAGATTTGAATACACTAGATCAAAGGTGAAGTTAAACTTAGAAGAATCTAGGTGGTCAAATTATTTTTTATCATATATTTCATATTAGAAACTTACATCAAACTTAGACAAGAGCTTTGATACAATCATCCTAGGCTGACGTTAGTGTCCAGAGCTTTATAAGCTTCAAATCTAGAATCTAACAACTATTTCAAAATCATCTTCTAGTTTACTTTTTGCCTGTTCAAGATCTAACACTATGTTAGCATCAAAACCAACTAGGTATATTACTTCTTTGTCATTTCCATGTATAACTTAGTTATACTTTCTACATTTAGCCTATTCTTAGCATAATAAATTTAGTGTATGTTTATATATGATTTTAGCACCCAATTGGCCTTCTGTAGATCTGATTATTATCATTGTGAATTTTAATTTATATATTATTAACCATAACTACTCCAAAGTAGGATCCCTATGCATTTTAGGGTTAAACATTTGGTTAACCTGACTTGAACATAAAACCCTGGGTAAATTAGGGTTTTATGATTTTTTTGATTGATATACTTTATTGCAAGTTTAAAAATATATATATGTGAAGAAATAGTGTAAAAACCTGATTCCAAATTGAAGATAAAGAAGCATTGATCACTCATCTCAATAATAATAAGAGCTTAATGGATGCATTTTTTTATGTTAGAAGAGATGAAATAAGTAAATAAGATAAAACTAAGTTTGCCTCACCTAGTGATGGTGAATCTTTAGAAGGTACTATAACTAATTTCATACCTATCAATCCACCTACATATAGTGGAGGCATAGATTATGTCTTCCAACCTTTGTTTCCTAAGAACCAGAACACTCTTGCTACATATACCATGGAATTACTAATTGTTTCAACACAAATACTAGTTTCAATGCCTAGTACTACTCAAACCATGTTTAAATCCCCCTTGGTGGCTACTCAACTTACTAATATAAAACCCAATGGGTTTACAGTTCAAACTCTCTTTCAAGTTATAAAGACATTGGAGGATAAGGTTAGAAACATTGAAGAAAATGATTTAATATCTCCTCATGTTATTGATTCGTAAGATGTGTTGTATAACCCTCTTACACTTGAGATTTATTTTCACCCTTTGCCAATTGATTTTTATTTCACCTAAGTTTACATTTTATGATGGAAAGGGTGATCCTGAACAACATATTTGATATTTTTATGCGTGATGCTTTGACTATGCCTCCAATGATAAACTTATAACCAAATTATTTTTACAAAGCCTCAAGTACTATGCTTTTAGGCGGTTATAATATTTACCTCTCCAATTCGTGAAAGCATTCAAACCTCTTATAGATCAATTTTTATCACACTTTTCCATTAACATTTTTGAAAAGGTTTCCTATTCTCAAATTGCTAAAACCAAGCAAGGAACCAATGAATCTATCAATGAATATGCCATGAGATATAATACAATGTTAGCTAAAATGACCAATCTTATGAAAGATAAGGGGTTACAAGACATATTCAAGCAAAGTTTACTTGCTTTTTTACATGAGCCCATTGTCTTTAAGAATTTTAAATCTTTCAATGACTTATGCCATATTGTACATGACTGTGAAATGAAGATTATTTCATTGAATAAGCTCAACTATGTTGTAAACAAACTAGTTGCATCTACATCTAGTACCAAATTTACAATCAAACTAAGTTATAAGGTAAAACCTCCTAAGCCTAAAATGGAAACAACCACTACATTTAACATAGTTTCAAAACAACCTAATCAACTTGTTTTATCCAATGCACTAAGAAGATAGTTATCTTGTTTACCTAGGTCCCCAGCTTCATTACTTATGTGGCTAGTAGAGTGTTAGCTTATATCTATCCCTCATCCTATTAAGGTTGATATGAGTTGACCTCTACCCAAAAGATATGATGTGAATGCTTGTTGTGATTATCATCAGGGACTAGGGAATTATACAGGAAGATGATTTACCTTGAAGCACAAGATCAAAGATCTTATTGATGACCAAAATCTCACATTTGAGGATCCTCCAAAGGAATCAGGGTCACAACCTAGTGATCACTATAAATAGAAAATATTTAACAATCCTTTACAAGACCATTCTAATAAAGAACCAAAAGTGCAAATGGAATATAATGCACATCATCCTCCATCACATTATTGGCACGTACTAGATGGGATTATTGGTACTTACACATGACATATACCTCATACAGTTCAAAGGCCCTCTATTTATTTTGATGATAGTGAGATTAAGGATGATGACTTTGAACTTCATTCTTTATTCATTTGATCATACTTTGATAAACACCCTGTACGTAGGTTTATGATTGATAATTTTGTAATTGAGAAAATTTGCACCATGACATTACTTGTGCACTTAGGTTATACTCATCATGATTTGCATCCTTCTACTAGATAAGTTAGAGCATCCGACGGGACCTCCTAGAAGGTTCTTGGTGAGATTGACCTACCTTTACAATTCATTCCCACACATGTGGTTAATAAACTTATAGTCATACCTTCCAAAAGCATCTTTGATATGTTATTGGGGAGATTTTGGATCCATAAAATTTAAGTAGTTCCCTCTATAATGCATAGATGTGTCAAATACACTCATGCCAATTAGGTAGTTACAGTTTTTGGGATTCCATATGAACATCCTCTTGAACAATAAAAACTTATACCTAGATAGTTAATTGCAAAGCCTACTAAGGCTCATTCACTGCAAAAAGGTAAGCAACATGCAATCCCCTTTACTAGGTGACCAATACTTGAGAAACCATTACATCAGAGACATATTATGGATTCCATAGAAACCCCATATACTATGCTCCATATTTATATATCTAGAACACCTACACATGTTACTATTATGGTTACTCAAAATAAACCATAGATAACTCAATGATGGGTTCCACAAACCCTTACTCATATTACTCATACTATTGCTTCGTGACCACAGAGTCCTATTTTACATAAGCAGATCATCACCAATACTGCTTGACATATATTGAACCTATACATGCTCCTCAATAGTGTCACAAGATTATTACACCAGTTTCATAGTGGGGAGATATATATAATAATATATTGTATGGTATCATAGGATTATATATCTTTTTCAAACATTCCAAAATACCAAAAAAAATAAAAAACATTCAAAAATCCAAAAATATTTTCAGCACCTACATGTTCTATTGGATCTTTGGGATCTATGTGTTAGTTCCACATTGATGGATGGCATATTCAATTACTCATACATACACATTTATATCACATTTCTACTTTAGTATGATATAGGCATACACAAATACATGTTCTATTTCTATTTTGGATGTTGGGCCTTCCCTCTATTCATGTCATGTAGACGTTAGGCATCTGCTTATTTGATCTTGATACACATAGGTTATACAGTTTGATGATCACATTTTATTATCATGTTGATATTACATATGTGTTTACACATGTCTATTATAAAATTAGGAATCTAAAGAGCACACAAATATCATTAGTTCCTTGTTAGTGAATGAAAAAAATAGTATAACAATGCAATGAAACTAAACCACTCTTTCCTAAACACAATGAAAAAAAAGAGATAAAAACATGCAACAATATTACCTCCCTTGTCAAAATTAATGTTCACTTGTTGGCATATAAGATGTTCTTGCTCAGATTATGGCAATGGAGACTCTGATCAATGTATTCTCCATCTTGGCAGAATTTTTCTAAGACCACATGTGGCTTTGCTTTGCTTAGCTTGGCTTGATGTGAAGCTTCTTGATATCAATTTGGCATTATATCATTAGTTTGATGGCTTCTTGAAGGCATTCTTACATTAAAAATTTACGTACAAAAGTTTGTTCAGGTAGAGTGAGGGCACATATATTTATAGATCTCAAAAATAACTCTAACCCTAGAGAGGTTAGGTTTAGTTATAACTTTGGTTGTGTCTAAAATAACCTAGATTGATTTAGGTTAACATTGGGTTGGTTCAAAGCAATTATAAGGCTTGACAACTCACTGTAAATATTTAGGAGCTATGACAACTCATAGAAGATATTTATGAGGTTGTGACTCACCTTTTTTTGTAATTTTAGGAATTAATAAAAGATAATATTAGCTCACTTAACTTTGATCTCATGTTTGTTATAAAATTACTTTTTTAGAAAATGTAATTCCTTAATTAAACTTGGAATTTTTGCTTTAAGTAAGCTAATAGAGTTTTGATTTTTAATTAATCTTGATTGGGATTTTTAGAATTTGGAAATTATTTTAAATGTTTTGCATTAATAGATACTTAGGCCAAGAATGTCAATTTGCTAGGTTACAATTTGACTAGATTTAAATTCAAGATAGGTTATCAGTGTATACATGGTAATACCCTAAAATTTTCATGCCCTAAAAGGTAGTTGATCCCTAGATGCCCCCTCAAGGGTATAAATAATAAAATAGAGTTGTCAAACATTCCCTCAAAATGAAGAAAATGACATGATCTTAATGGTAATATGGGTGGAATTATTGACTTTTCCAAAGGTGGTTATAATAAGGGTGGTAATGACACTAATTTTCCCAAAGGTGGTTATAAATAGTAACAAAGGGTGAGACATTGATTTTCCCAAAGGTAGTTATAATCAGTGGCATAGGGATGTGTCCCAACAACTCAAAAATAATAATTTTCCAAAAGGAGAATATAATCATTAAAGTGGTCAAAAAATAATGTTTTGTCCACAAGTAGTTATAATCATTTGCATGTTTGATTGTGTGAGTTGAAAATGAGCTTACCTCAGGAAGGCAAAATATATCATTACTTGGTTGGAAAAGAATTTGTCGCATCTAGGAAAATTGGCAAGGGGAGATTATGTGAAAAATCCATAAAATAGATCTACGATAAGCTATCAAAAAATAACAACATGATACTCGCCTAAGTGTAAGTACAAAGATGCCATCTAAACTAATATGTGGTATAGGGAGAAAAATAATGTTGTTAAACGGGTCTCAAAGGAGGTCCAATAAGATAGTATGGTTATGAAACAACCAAAAATTAATGAACATATAATCAAAAAACATGAAAAATGGACCACAGCGACAAAAAATAGACCTCTTGGAGTGCACTAAAGGAACCTTAGGAACTGGGGGTAAAATTAAAAATTTTAGGTTATATATTCACCCCATGGGGTGAAAAATAATTCATTTTCACCTTAGCCACTTTAAGATTTTGAGCTCTGGTTTTTACATGAGCTAGTTAATATAAATGACATGTGGAAGAGGGAGACAACACATCAACGATCAGGTGAGGGAACACAAGAAACATCTACAGGATGGGCCATCAATATGTATGCTCAACTTCCTCATTAATTTCATTTATGGTGTATTTATTTCTATATTTAGGTCAAAAATTATTGAAGTCATTATTTGCATTTTAGACAAAATAATAGCTTTGTAAGTGAAATCAACAACTTCATATGAAGTTATCATTCCTAAAAATGGTGATTTTATCACAAAACTTTAGAAATCACCAAATTGATGATTTTACCAATTTTTAGGTGAAGTCACTATTTTCATTAAAAATGAAAATGGTGATTTCACCCAAAAAGGTTCAAAAATGCCAAATTCATAACTTGACCATTTGGGAAAATAATGACTTCACCTTGGAAGGCAAACTATATGGTTTAGGGAACCCAAAAAGGGTCCAACCTCTAAGAAGGAAGAATGAGTAGGCTTGGTAGGATAGGCAGATGATCAAACAACATCATAGATATAGTTTGATACTAATCTATATGTGATTATAGGAGCAACTAATAGTTTTGACAACATGGGAGTAATGTTCTTATTGCTTATGCAAAAAATAGATTTGGATGGTGGAGATGACTTTCTTCATATAGGATCTAAATTTTAAGACATAGTATGGATGATAATTATTTATGTATATTAAACTTATTTGAGCACCTTGTCCAGGTGGTGGCATAGTAAGACTTTAACCTTTTGCCTACCCACTAGAGATGCTAGTATCACTCTTGAGGATTCTTGGCATATCCTCAAGATATCAATGAGAAGATTTAGGATCTTCTATATGGACCCAACACAAAAATAAGATGTGCTAGATGACTTGCTTAGTTATTAGGGTATTCTCATGGTTTATAAGAAGGTAGATATCGATCTACTTAAGACCTACATAGATTTAAGACCTGATGATCTAGCCCTTAGGTATCCTTCACTACCATTATTAAATTATAGGGAGGTTATGGTATTGATGGCTATTACCAATGATATTTTTTTACTTGACAAGTGTAGTTGATATTTACATATAGGTATTAGAGGCATAATTCATAGTATAATAGATGAGGTGACTATATTTTCATGGGGGCCAACTATATTGGCTTAGTTGTATAGGGACCTTCATATGGTGGCATATTGCAGAGGGAGAAAAATTGGAGCATATATACTAATAATGGTCTGGCGATGGGAGCATATTTCTATTGAGTGGCTAGTGGGCCAGAGATAGGTCTAGGATATAAAGGAGACATTGGCATATAGATGGGCACATATTAGAGTACGAAAAAGAGGAAATTGTGAAGTGATATACTTTTAATTTTGAATTTTGGATGAGCTTATCCCATAGTTATTTATCTGGAGGCCATATTTTTTTATCAATTCCAATGGCCTAGGGATGGTTGGTACCATTATATCCCAAATTTTTCACCCTCGAGAAGTCAAATATAACTTTTCAAATTTTGCATAACATAGAACTATCTCTTTATATAGGCAAGTGGCTACAAGAGATAAATCTCTAGATTATGGGCTAACTCCCTTGATCTAACTATTTAGGCTCACACACTACACTAGACTAATCACTTGTTGGGGGTGAAAAGAGATAGAAGGAAATATAAAATTAAACTACACTAATGGAGGTGATACACCAAGTATATCTCCACAAATATTATTTAATTTTCACTAAGAAGGAAAACAACTAAAATTGATCTCAACTCAAAGGTTCTTTTAGCATAAATGTTTCTACATGTAGGTAGATTGCCATGCAATTACAAAGGTGGGTAACTATGAGGTCATATTTTAGAAACTACTAATCTCCTTCACACTTCAAAATATACCTAAAAAACATATACACTTCATGATACATGTTAGAAGAGATGCTACTCACATAATGCATACTAGAGTAGAATGGAACCAAGGATAAGAAATTCATCACTTGTCATCTAAATAAACTACTTGACATAATTAGGTAGTAAATTTAGAGATTAAACCAGCTTGAGAAAACTTTATTTAAAGGCAAAATAAGATGTCAAAACTAGTAGGGCTTTTCCATACCAATTATGGATAGTTTATAATGCCAAAATGGCTTTAATATATAGAGCATATGAGAGGAGAGAGAAAGAGTTACATTGAAGAGTCACTAGGCCAAGTGTCAAGTCTTGAAGACCAAGTACAATGCAAGAGGATTAGATAGAAAACAAGTCATAAGGTTCTCTTGGAAAATTTTCTATCATAAATGTAATATCTTCCTAAATTTGGTGAAGGTACACTCCATTATCCTTCTTGAAATTGTTTTCTTGACGAGGATGCCACCTATCTATCTTGAACTACCTTAGAATTCCTTAACACATATGAACTAACTTGGGAAGGTGGAAACATGATTGTGAAGTTCATTATACACTCCATAATTGATAACCTTCTCTTTGACATTTATTGTTCACTTCCTTACAGATGCTCACTATCCCTTTAAGCCCAAATTCACACACACTTGTCACTAGGATGAATTGTAAATGTTCAAGAATTTTTTTTGTAGAGATGTAAGACACATCATCAGAGCCTCTTTATCTTCTATTCCATTAGGTAGACCTCAAAAGATTCAATATCACACTCCTCATCTCTAACTTACGCAATCACCTTCTTTCTCACTATTCTATTCAAGATTGCCTGCAACAACCAGCTTAGCAGATGGGTCTTCCTAAATGAATGAAATTATAATTATGTATGAGGATTTATAATTCATCTCTAGACACCTCCCATAATTGTTTTCACCTATCTATTCCCTTTTATACCTTCAATTGAACTCAAATATTACATCAAACATAGAGTTTGACTCATCTGTATAAGTGATAGTATGAAAAAATTAAATGTAAATGAGTTTGAGAGAGTTTCAACTTGATCAAAATCAATTTATAGGTCAATTTAACCCTTATAAATACATTTATAGTGATCTTTTTTCATCAAGCTCCTATGAGGGTTTTAGGTCATTCAGGTTCTTAACAATGAATCATAAAGGTTAAGCCCTTAACCCTCTAACTGATGCCATTGAGTTCAAGTACAGGACCCACCCAACTCTCCCTAAGTGATTGAGACACCATGACATTGTTTGTATAAATATGAGTGAAAAAAGTTGGCTCTCAAGTTTTTGTTATGCATTCTAGACACCCCTAAGACAAGTTTAGGCCAAAAATGACCAATTTGAGTTATATTATATAAACCAATGGGTTTTAACAACACTCCACTCTCCCATAAAGTATATCAAGTTTCTTGGGAAGATCATATGGTCATGAAAATTACATTAGTCACCTAATGGTTCATGCTAGTTATTAGGCCTAGTATGTATAGACTATGTTTTTATGTATATGACCACTTGTGAGTGATCATAGTGAATGTAAGACTTATCTACCTTTTTAATCTTTAATTAAACTCTAAAAATCACCCAAAAATAATTATTGGATCTCTCTTTCATCCTTTCACCATTAATGCACTAGGTCTATAGGTTATATTGCTCTTGGAGTGCCTCTATTCTGAGACAAAATAGAGAACACTTCCTTTGTTAGTCTGACCTAATGGAGATCATGGAAGCTTATTTCAAGTCATGTTAACCTCATGTATCAAATCTCAAAGTCTTATGACACTCCCAAATGGAGACCATTGGAGCTTATTTCAAGTCATGTTAAGCTTATGTATCAAGTTTCAAAGTCTTATGACACTCATAAAGGCCTTAACACTTCAAACTCTCCAAACTAACTTCTAGGTCTTAGATTGTGTGCAAGGTCTAGAAGTCTAGACTGAGTATGAATTTATAAACTTGTTTGCTCAACCTTCTCTATTTTTATTTATCTCTAAAAATCACATGGAGTGTGATATCATCACTCTGAGAGTGTCTTATACATATCCATCCATCCTATACTTTTGTTAACCTTCCAAACTACATCTATCCATTAGCTTAGACTAATAAGTAGTTCTCGCTTCAAATTGTAGGTGTTTATTAAGAAATATTAGGGATTCTTATAGGTGGTGATATGTGTTTGAGTACTGTGTTTCACATATTGGTTTCTCCTAAGGTCATTATGACCATTTCACAACTAGATAGACTCATTTATGCTTTGAAACCATGCCTTCCTTCCTTACCATCAATGCAAAAAGTGTCACTTGTAAGTTGTAGTATTTTAGGTTTATTTTTGATTAATGCATTGTAGCTTTTTGAGTGTTTCCAGTATAAAATTGATTTAGTTGAAAACCTATTCCACCATCATCTCTCTTGACCTAACATCTTCTTCATATGTCAAGATGTGACATCTCCATATAGACTACAAGAATGAAGCCATTAGGTTTACATAGACCTTATAGACTCCCACCATGGGACGAAACTATGTATGAGTAGAATCCTTTTTGGAGAAGTTAAGGTAAACCTTGTCACTTTGCAACTTTTCTCAACTCTACACCTTTCCATCTAGTTTTGATTGTAGGTGTTTCATTGACTCTCAAAACTAATCTCCAATCTTTTCCAATGGCTCATTACTATTTTATTCATCTTTAAAATATTTTGAAAACCTTGAAACTCCAAATTCCATCAATACTCTGCCTTAATACTCCTACATAGTCTTTTAGGTGATTATTTGCTTGTATGATAGTTTAATCTTCAAGTTCACTTAGTTTCAAATGCTTTGAGATTTTCATTGGTCTATTGATTTATTATTAGACCATTACCATGCTCCAATAGGTTGAAACAAGTGCATTACCTTTGATATGAAGCTACTCATAGGGGAATGAACTCTGCAACTACCAAGACACTATCTTCATCCTTTAATGGTGCTCACTTCTATCACAATGATATACTTATGACTATCTTGCTATGACCACACGTGCCATACAAATTGAATTCAAAATGGAAAGGATGAAAATGCTATGTAATTCTACATATACCACTTGGTTTACATAGACTAATGCAATCATATGAGAAAACCTAGCCATTAGGATTGCATAGGCAGTTTGGAAGTGATAACAATCTTATTGATTGTTCATATAGTATATACCACTAATATTGAAACCATGACCATGAAATGTAAGTACACAAGGACCCTTAACATCCAACAAGTCAATTCACTTCAACTCCTTTTACCCTGTCTGTACCAACCAAAAATCGTTGACCCTTCTTGACTTGTCTAAGGGAGTGATAGGAGAGAGAAATCATTTTTTGGCAATTTTGGACCTATTGAAGCCATTTGAGCCTATAAATGACCTATGGAAATCTAAATACACCTTCTTGAATACTTCACACGTGCTATATGAGTCATTCATTCCATACAATTATTTCAAACTAACCTTTTACAAATGATCTTCTTCTTTCTACGTTGAACCTACAACTTTTTAGTTTCAAAACTATCCTTAGACATTGTCTAATATCAAGTATGTTATATTTCATATTGAAACATTTTTAATCTTGTGGAAAACTATACAATTCCCTTATAATGACCAAAAGGTGGTGTAAAAGGTTATTAAGAAAGAACAAATATGACAAAGGCTTAAAACATATTTTATGACCCTCAATATATAATTTAACCTCACTAATTACCATGTGACCACTTAAAACCTATAAAGACCATATGAAAAATTTGAATATGCAAGGGGGTTAATTTAATTTTACCTAGGGTAAAATTTGGTTAACATTTTGGTGATTTATATGGGTAGCATACCTACTATGTTAAGGACCAGTTGCCTTCTCCTATCCTTCAAAAATGGGGTCACTCATATAATGCAATTGATACTAATATGCCTATAAAAAGACACCAAAGTCACACCAAACACAATAGGAAAAAAACACACAAAATAAGACACCAAGACACACACTTGTGCTTGCTAATCACTTAGTGAAAACACGCAATAACTCAATGGAAAACACACACCTATCTTAATATATATAAGACCTTGAAACACTTGAGGTGAAATAGAACTCTTCAATGATTCAACTAGGGTCAAATATAATGCTTCGAGAATCAATGCTAATCCATGAAAATAAACCCTCATATGATGCATACTTGTCAATGAAAACTTGCTTATGGAGATAGTCAAATTACTTACCATCTTTGGAGCTTCTACTAACTACAATTGTATCACTTTGATATCTCATTATATCTCTATCTAGCTATCTTAGAGGTTTGTTTGACTTTGTAGCTAGCTTGACCTCTATCATGTTCACTTGGTACTCTTCAATCTAATCCTTGGGAGTTATGAAAACCCTCCCAAATTTAAATGCATTTGAATCATGACATATCTACTATTGGGAGTCATCAAGGCAATCTTCTTTGTGTTCATCAAACACTTCATGGTCTACCAAGGTTGTTTTTTTATTGATAGAGACCCCAATCTCATCTTTATACTTATTAGATAAATGATTGATCTCATCATTAGGTATGTTTTCCTTTTGAAAAGTTACATATCTTCTTACCTCCTCAAACTCCTTCACTACGGCATTGAATTATTTCTAGATGTCAACTACTTTTTGAGGTTCATGCTCATTAGTGTTCTCTTATTTGGAAAGAAAAACTAACTACTCACTATGAATATCATGGCTTATCACATCTAGGATATGAACATCTTCATCCATGTGCAAAAGATAGTTAACCCATTCAACTTGTTCTAGAGTGTCATCATAATCTGCCTCAAGAGATACATCACATACTTCATGGAAGATGTAAGTACAAAGACTTGTTTCTTGAAATCCATATTGCTCAGCTCCCCATTCATCAAAGTACACGTCAACTATGCCATTAAGAAGTGTTAGAGATTCTTGATCACTAGGATGATCTTCTTCATCATTTATATTATGATTCATGTTATATGTATAAGGCACATATGGCTCTACATGAAAACTAGATAGAGGTTTAGATTTTATTAACAACTTAGCACCATAACTAGTCCTAAATGCATATAAGACCAATCTAAAGTCAAATAACTTCCAATATTAGTGGTAAACTCTCTTGACAATCAAAGGGCAAAGTGAGGTGGCACATCCACAAATAAAACATCTTGAGAAATAGTGAAAGTAGGACAAGCATGAAGAACAAGTTACAAACCTTTGATTATGCCAATTGCCTTAGAAGCTAACCCATCCAATTGTAATACTCACCTATAATGAGGTTCATAATTTAAATTCAACTTATCATCTACTTGCTTGGGCATGACATAAGTACTTGATCCACTATCAATAAAAAAATGTGGATGAAAGCATCTCCAATGATGATAGAGAGATAAAATGAAGGAGGTTTGTCTACTTTCTCAATTTTATTTGAGTATCCTTCACTAGGATTGAAAGTGTTTGTCAAGGATGCCTCTTTCCCACTAGGTTGCTTTGCTATCAAATTGAGTTTGGATAGTTCTTCTTGGAGAAGGTCTACTTATCTAGGTATTTCAAGTGTATCCCACATTTACACATTCACATGAGCCTTATTCATATTCTCTATAATGTTAGTGAAATATCTACTAACCTTAGCTTGTCCATTGTAGGAATGGTGTTTCCTATACATTAATAATTTTGAGTTGTGAAAGAGTTTTTAACATTCTAAATTCTTTGATATACTTATGCATTTGGGACTACATTAGACATACCTTCCTTTTAGGATGTTTGAACATTCATTGATGAACCATTACCATCCCCTTGAACCTCTTCAATTACCTTTATCTTAGCCCTTGTGTTTACATCTATAAGACTTGAGTCTTTGCTTGATTGCCTTGGTAATTCATAGTAAATGAGTCATCTTACTGCCAATTGAAGTTAAATTACACCCCACTTGAGTACTTTTTCCATTATTTTCTTCTCCATTACTTACTTTATCTTGAGTCATGGCTAGCATTGTTCCCAAATTTGTCATGAAATCTTAATTAAAGGACTCATTGACATAGGTAGATGGATCATGATGTTATCCTTATATGACTTCAAGACTTCTTACAAAAACTAACTTACAATAGGAGTCTTCCTACATTAATAAGATGACAATGATATGTTAGGAGTTATAATACATATCTACACACATCCCGTAATGATTTTCACATATCTATTTCCTTCTATACCTTAAATTTAACTCAAATATTACAAAAAATATAGAGTTTGACTCATTTGTATAAGTGATAATACATAAAAATTAAATGTCAGAGAGTTTGAGAGAGTTTTAAGTTGATCCAAATCACTTTCTATGTCAAGTGACCCATTATGGATACATTTATATTCATCTTTTATTCATTAGGCTCTTATGAGGGTTTTAGGAAGGCTTTAGGTCATTCAGATTATTAATAATGATTCATAAAGGTTAAGACCTTAACCCTCAAACCAATTCCATTGAGTTCAAGTACATGACCCCCCTTAACTCTCCCTAAGTGATTGAGATACCATGCACATTTTCCTTATAGATATGAGTGAAATAATTTGGCTCTCGAGTTCTTACTATACATTGTGGACACCCTTGAGATAAGTTTAGGCCAAAAATGACCAAGTTGAGTTTTCTTCTACAAAAAAATGGGTATTATCAACCATAAACTCTCCCACGAAGGCTCTAAAGTTTCTTGGGAATATCATATGGTCATATGAATGACATTAGGCACCTAATAGTTCATCCCTAGTTCTTAGGCCTAATCTGTATAGATTATGTTTCTATGTATATTGTCACCTATGAGTGATCACAATGAATGTAAGACATAATAAACCTTTTTTCATATTAAATTTAACCCTAGACATAAAAAAATAATTCTTATCTCTTTCATACTTTCACCATTAATTCACTAGGTCTGTAGGTTGTTTTCCTCATGGAGTGACTCTGGTCTGAGATAAAATAAATAACACTTCCCCTATTAGTCTGGCCCAATTAAGACCACAAAAGCCTAGGTCAAGTCATGATGATATTATGTATCAAGTTTTAAAGTATATCACACTCATATAAGCCTTAACTCTTTAAACTCTTTAAACTATCTTCTAGGTCTATGACTGTGTGTAGGGTCTAGAAGCCTAGACTGAGTATGAAGTTAGAAACCTGTCTACTCAACATTTTCTATTTTTTTTTGTCTATGAAAATCACATGGAGTGTGATATCATCATTCTCATAGTGTCTTATAAATGTTCATCTATCTTGTACCTCAATCAACCTTCCAAAATACATCTCTCTATTAGCTTAGATTAGTCTCTAGTTCTCACTTCAAACTGTAGGTGTTCATTAAAGAATATGAGGAATTCCTATAGGTGGTGATATGTGTCTAAGTATTGTGTTTCCCATATTGGTTTCTCTCAAGGTCACTAGGACAATTTTATAACTAGATAGACTCATTTATTCTTTAAAATTATGCCTCCATTCCTCACCATCAATACACCAAGTGTCGCTTGTAAGTTGTAGTATTTCAAGTTGATTTTGGATAATGCACTATAGCTTTTTGAGTGTTTCCAATAAAAACTTGACTAAGTTGAAAACCTATTCTACCATCATCTATCTTGACCTAATATCTAGTTCATATGTCAAGATGTGACATCTCCATCTAGACTAAAATAATAAATCCATTAGGATTACATAGACCTATAGACTCCCACCATGGGATGACACTGTGTATGACTAGAATTTAGTTTGGAGAAGTTAAGGTAAACCCTGTCACTTTGAAACTTTTCTCAACTCTGCACCTTTCCATCTAGGTTTGAATGTAAGTATTGCATTGAATCTCACAACTAGTCTCCAATATTTTCCAATGGCTCAACTATATTATTATCATATTGAGAATATTTTCAAAACCTTGAAACTCCAAACTGCATCAATACTCTATCTCAATACTCCTACATAGTCTTGTAGGTGAATATCTGCTTGTATGATAGTTTAATCTTCAAATTCACTTAGTTTAAAATGCTTTGAGATTTCTATTAGTCCATTAGATTCTAATTATATAATCACCATGCTATGAGAGGTTGAAGTAAGTGCATTACCTTTGATCTAAAGCTACTCATAGGGGAATGAACTCTGAAACTTCCAAAACACTGTCTTCAACATTTAATGGTGCTCACTTTTAGGATAATGAGATACTTATTCCTATCCTCCTATGACCACACATGCCAAATTAGTTGAATTCAACATGAAAAGGATGAACATTCTATACAAGTATACATACACCACTTGGTTCACATAGACCAATGCAATCATATGAGAAAACCTAACCATTGGGACTAAATAGGTAGTTTTGAGGTATTAAAAGTTTTAGTGATTGTTCATACATTACAGAACACTAATCATGAAACCATGAAATGGAAGTATATAAGAACCCTTGACATCCACCAAGTGCATTCACTTCAACTTCTCTTACCCTGTTCGTACCAACTGAGAGCCATTGACCCTTCTTGACCTATCTAAGGAAATGATAGGAGAGAGAAACTAGATTTTGGAAAATTTGAATCTATTGAATCCACTTGAGCTTAGAAATGACCTTGGGGATCTCAAAACACCTTCTTAAATCCTTCACATGTGTTATATGAGTCATTCAATCTATACAACTATCTGAAACCAACCTTTTATAGATGATCTTCTTTCTACGTTGAGCCTATAAATTTTTAGTTTCAAAACTATCCTCTAACATTCTTTGATAGGAAGTACATTAGTTTTTATCTTGAAACATTTGTCCTCTTGTGTAAAACCATACAATTCCCTTAGAATGACCAAAAAGTTTCATAAAAGGTTATTAAGAAAGAAGAACAACTATGACAAAGGCTTAAAACATATTTTATGACCCTCGAGATATAATTTAACCTCACTAATGACCATGTGACCACTTCAAACCTAGAAGGACCCTATAAAAATTTTGAATATGTAGGGGGTTAGCCTAATGTGACATAGGACAAAATTTGGTCAATAGGTACATAGCCTACATAACATCCAGGTGCTTCATCATAGGTAGGCAGTCACACATTATAGAGGAATACTAGCCTGATTGGGTACTTTAGTAGTTCGGCATGACATAAGATGTGCTAGAGTAGCCTAGTTGGTTCTCTCACATTACTTCTTTCTACATTGAGCCTATAAATTTTCAGTTTCAAAACTATCCTCTAACATTCTTTGATAGGAAGTACATTAGATTTTATCTTGAAACATTTGTCCTCTTGTGTAAAACCATACAATTCCCTTAGAATGACCAAAAAGTTTCATAAAAGGTTATTAAGAAAGAAGAACAAATATGACACAGGCTTAAAACATATTTTATGACCCTTGAGATATAATTTAACCTCACTAATGACCATGTGACCACTTCAAACCTAGAAGGACCCTATGAAAATTTTGAATATGCATGGGGTTAGCCTAATGTGACATAGGACAAAATTTGGTCAATAGGTACATAGCCTACATAACATCTAGGTGCTTCATCATAGGTAGGCAATCACACATTATAGAGGAGTACTAGCCTGATTGGGTACTTTAGTAGTTCGGCATGACACAAGATGTGCTAGAGTAGCCTAGTTGGTTCTCTCACATTACTAGAGAGATCAACCATATCTGGTCATTTAGAGGAGTGTATTTATGTCTAGTTATCTAAGTATTCCATAGAAAAAATAGACATAAGAGGATTAGTAGATGTAGGGGTTACATCTGAGTATATTCACTGTTGGGTAAAGGTGTGCCCATTATGTCTTACCATCCCCAATCAAAAAGGTGTTCAGGTGCTTGTGGATATAGATGAGGTAGAGGTTGAGGCTTCTAGTGGAGTTAACGATAGTGGTAATAACTAACACAATAGTTGAGGTGGGGAGGATTATGATGATTGTTTTGATGGTAGGGATGGAAAAGGAGATGATGGAGGAGATGGTGTAAGGGATGATAGGAAGGATGATACCTGAGCCATGATGGTGTTGGATCCAAACATGATAGATTTATCAAGTATTTTTGTTGATCTAGGCTAGGCAAGGTCTTCATGTATGGCTAGGGTAGGTAGGAACACTAATATGCTAGAGGAAGAAATCACTGCCAGGGTGGGGGATATCATAGGTTTGGAGAGGTAGGTGGTAGATTTAGAGACTACACTGGACATTCATGATGATGATATGACTTGCATTTAGTGAGAGATTACCTAGTTGAAGTCAAAGGTGGCTAGGGTGGTTCAAATTTAGGCCCATATTACAACAAATAAATATCATGCCATATTAGATAGAGATCAAGCCTTGTTATATGTTTAGAAGCTCCAATGTGAGTGTGATAAGGCATGAAGAGCCAATACATAAGTATGTTTTTCCCATATGATCCTTGAGAGCCTTTGGGATAAGGATGAGGCTTCGTAATACCACATGGAATATGAGACTTATTGTCATGGTTTTTGAAAATGGCAAAAAAATGGTGAAAATTTCATTTTTTTTAAAAATGGCTAATTTTTTTTATTTCACTCGAAAATGCCAATTTTTTTGAAAAATTCAAAAATTCAAATTTAACTTTTTCCATTTTTATCCCAAAATGTTTTTAAGCCTGTTTGAACCCTCTATTCAAAATATTGCTATCTTTCTCAGTAATTTGCCAAAACCTTTTTGCTTTTTGTGAGTGACATAAACATATTTTCCTTCTTCACAACTCATTCAAAGTACAAAAACATTTTCAGTGCAAAGTGCAAAAATATTTTTAGTGCAAATTTCAAAAAACATTTTTGGTGTAAATTACAAAAATATTTTTGGCTATACCAAAAATGTTTTTGGCTCCCATGAAAATTGAAAAAAAAAATAGTTTCCCATAGACATGCAAATAAAATTTTCACTTCTCTAGCCATGTAATTTGAAATTTTCTCTACTCCTTCTAGCATAATTGTTGTCATTATTTTTCCAAGCCAATGGGTGACCTCTCAAGATTTAATGATGTTTCATCAAAATATAATGAATAGGTGTTTAACTTGATCACTTCAAATTTGCCTCTTAGCCTGTGCTAAAATGAGAGCTTTAGTAGAATGGCACCAAACCTCCTAAAAATTCTGCATAGATTCACCTTATGAAAAATTCCTCAGGGTTAAAGCAAAGTAACACCTAGAAGTTTTAGAGGCACATTCTATCTAAGTAGTTCCATTTTTATCTTATTTATAAATTTGAAAGTTGTAGACACATTGGAAGGTAATAATTCATCGAAATTGGTCAACAAATTGTCCCATTGTACCTAGAATTATGACTATAAATAATTACAAAAGGTTTGTGCATCTGACTAAATATTTCAAAACTAAGATTCCTTTGGAGATTATTGCTACATTGGAGCCTATCAAAAATAATGAGGAAGCTATGAAGGCTTATGGTAGTCATATTGGCACTGAAATGTGCAAGAAGATTCTATCCTTATGGAATTATTACTTCAAATAAATAATGGAAAACATATTTTTGTTAGACATTGTAGTTGCAAGTGCCCTAGTAGATATGTATGGAAAATGTGGAAGCACCCACTAGGAATGATAATTATTCACCAAAATGCCTTAGAGAAATATAGTCTCATGGATTGAAATGATTACATAATATGTCTAGCATGGGAAAAGAGAAGACCCATATCAACATTTTGGTCATTAGACATGTTGAATCTAGCAATTCGACCACCACTGGTCACCTTATCTATAAGCTTAAAGGTATTGACAAGTGCGTCATTAAGAATTTTGAGAAGGAAGCTGCTAAGATGAATAAAATGACATTCAAGTATGCTTGGGTGCTTGAAAAATTGAAGGCATAATGAGAACGTGGTATTACCATTGATATTACTATGTGGAAGTTTGAGACCACAAAGTACTATTATGCTATCATTAATGTGCCTAGACACATATATTTCATCAAGAACATGATTAATGGTATCTTATAGGCTAAGTATGTAGTTCTGATCATTAACTCTACTTAGAGGCTTTGAAACTAGTATTTTGAAAGATGGATAGATAAGAGAACATGCTCTTCTAGCCTTCACTTTAGGGGTGAAATAAATGATTTGTTTATATAATAAAGTGTATTAGTTTTGAAGATAACAACATTGACCGATGGCTAATATTTAGAGACAGATACCAATGCCAACACATCAACTTTAGGATCAGATGTCACATGCTTATGGAAATGATGTAGATTCTAAGTGTTGTATTTTTAAAGATTTCAAATATTCAAACTAGGTGTGAAATGTTTGGTGAGGTTGACAACTAAGTAAATCCAAGACATCAAATTTCATTGATGCATTTTGTCAAATAGTTCACAAATGGTTGATTGGGTAAATTTCTTTGTGTTATACAATGGGGGAAATGCATACATGCTGTACCATTATCATAAAGATAAATATAATTGAGGATCAAAATAAATGTTTTTGGAAAGTTTGAAGCTGATTCAATGACCTATGTTAAAGGGTGACATCCAAAAAAATTTGGTGACAAATTTTGATGAGACATTTTATCAAATGATTATGTACATTCCAAACAAATTGCATCAATATATTTAATTCATAAGTGTAAATCCAAGTTGATAATCATTTTGAGATCCATCTCAATGTGTGTTGTATGGAGTAAGATAACAACTAAATAATGCAAGATGCATTTAAATTAAGAAAATTTATCTAAGTCATTTTGTCAAACATTTTAGGTGTCATGGCTAAGGGAGGTGAAAATATAGGTAAAATCCATTTGCAAGCTTTGAATTCACTCTACATGGGGATAATGCAATGCATCATGAATATATCCAAGTAGGTGAAGGATGTGATGTTCATCTAAACTAGATTTCCATGTTTGAAGACAAGGTTGTTAGTGAAAATGATGAGTAGTATATGCATTTCTTTGAGGACAAGTTTATATGAGTTTAAGTGGACTAGAGGAAGCTATTATGAAAATGGTAGATGTTATGAACAATGAGGCACTTAGAGCTGTTATCAATCAGTAATTTATCATAACCTTGCCTACATCTTCTCAGTTCATACTGAATGAAATAGGCTAGTGATCAAGTAAATTGGGTGTCAATTCAATTTATTGTAGTTTTCTTTGATTCATTTTGTTAAACAATTCATATGCTAAGTGGGTCGATGGCAGTGATGAATTGGGCATAGGATTGCTATAATTTATGGAGATGGGAATAAACTATATGTTAGTTTCTATTTAATGAGGACCCTAATAATGTTGGTTAGGTATCCAAACTGACCAATGTTAAAGGAAGACAAAAAAATACACTTTTCTAGTATGTGATTGGGAGGTGTAGAGAGGATTACAAAGCAAGTTAGTCAAACATTAGTCCATAAATCAAGAAAAATGCATAAAGAACTAACTAACTAAGCCTATCGATTCCTATGGGAATTGTAAAGGATAGCAAAAAATAAATGAAAGAAAGAAACATCATATTACCTTCCCAAATGGATTCACCATACCCATGTGGCTCAAAAGCATGTTCTCCCTTGATCAAGCATCCTTGTCTTTGTCAACAAAGGTGGCAAACTCCTCCAATGTTTCAAGAACACTCCATAAAACCTAGGCTCATGATTCTAAATCACTAAACTAGCCTATCAATGAAGCTTGTAACTAATTTTAATGGTTTATTAAAAAGTATTATGGAGACAATTCTGCATAATAACTTTGCATAAATCAAGCTTTTTTAATTCATGTCCATGGCCTCTCTATTTATAGATTTTTGAGATTGGTCAAGATCAACCATGACCATCCATCTCAAGATTGAGATGTGTGGCCATGGATAATCCTAATATTTGGAATTAAACTCATAAATATCCTCAAGATAAATAAGCTTTAAAGAGGCATGGGAGGCATTAACTAGGCATGGGTGACCCATAATCCTGATATTTATGTACTTATGTCTTGATGGATGCCACCCCATAGATGATGTCATTAGGTGATGCAGATATTCAAAATCAATTTCCAATAATGCGATATTTAAAAATATCTATGGAATTCTTTCTTAAGCTCTTAAATTGGATTACTTAGCTTAAGTAAGTTTAATCAAGTTTAGTGTAATTCTTTGAAAATTGGTGCACAATTAATCAAAATGGTCATAAAGTCATATTACTAGATCATAATTTGACTGAAGAGGAACTAGAAGGTGATGTTAGATGCATTGTAGCTATATCCCCATTTAGGATATTGCCAACACCAAATAACAAAGGTATGTGATGTGTACCAATGAATTAGAAGAAAAGAGTGATCCTGAGCACTAAATGAAAAATTTGTCATTTTGACTCGAAATGATCTGATCAAAGTTAGCTGGCCCATAAAATGCATTTCCCTATTTATGGATACTTTGACCTAAACTGGCACTTATAAGTGACAAGTTCAAACTATTTAGGGCATTTTATGAATTTTGACCTAAAAATGTGCATTTGAGTGCAATTCAAGTAAGATTGACAATTTAAACACAAATATTGTTAGGAATTAGATGTCTACATTTTGCCCTTATTTGAGAAGGCATAGTGAGACATTCATGTGAAGCAATGTCTTTTCAAAGAAAAGAGTTGTAATGAAGAAATTGGAATAGACCCATGATGCCCCCTCAAGAGGACATACTAGGATGGAAGAAAGGAATGGACTCTTGAAAAGAGAGATAAAGTGAGAGATTAACCCATGGAATTGATCACATCCAGATGAGCTAATCCTTGCACATGTGATTACCATCAATGATAAAAATATAATTAGAGGTAATAGGCCCTAAAAATGGGGGGAATGGAAAATATACAATCCATAAATGTAAGGGACACACTTTAAATGTACCCAATTTGAGATTACAAGCTACACACTTATGACATTAATCAATCCTGAGACAAGTTGCCCACTTAAATATTACCATCATGGACATTAGTGTGGAGAGATTAGAATTAGATAAAAAGAGAGAATGTTCTACTTTAGGAAGGGAAGCACGACTATAATGAGGTCTCCAAAGAGAATATAATAAGAAGAACTCTAGTAAAGTAGATTTGATTTTGGTAGGATAGTTTTTCCCCAGTAGGGTGAATCTTAATCATTGATAAAGAATAAATAATGATTTTACCTATAGGGATGATTGGATTTATATGTTGTTCAGATGTTGTGCCCTAGCATGGGCAATTGGAAAGCAAAATAGCTCAAGGATATAACCCAAAATATAGTTTAAAGTGAGCAGGTGCAAATGTACATGCGATAGTGTAATGGATTAGAAAGCCATATAAAACCAAGCATATAAGAATGCACAAAGTGATGAGAGAGATGAAAAAAAGAATGAAGATATCTGAGCTGACCTTAATAGAAATTGAGTGCTACCTACATAGTTTCATGGACTCATGTTCCAACATGAACTTTAGAACAATGTAGTTTACCCAAGTTTTGGGAGAGAATGGAATGAGGAGTGATGAAAAATGACCAAGAATTGATTAGACTCACAATGTATGCAATGCGCATATAAGCATAGACAAAGAAGCTTGAAATGCATGTTACCTAAAAGCCTAATTCCATATCATGAGCCTAGGTTTTGTAAATTGTTCTTGAGAAACATTCATCATAGTTGATGTTGACGTTTAAGACTTTGAGACCTAAGCACAAAGTGATTGCTATAGCAAAAGAAATTAGGCATTATAAGTATGAATAACTTAGAATGACATAAGATTCCAATTGCACTGAGCCAGCTCAAATATGAATATATAAAAATAAGGATAATGGTAAAATAATGACCAAAACCAGAGTTACAATGATTTACATTTAAACAAAAACAAAAAAAAGCAAAGACAAAGACAAAGATAAACATAAATGAACCTAAGTTGAAATCAATATATGATCAATCAAGACTTAAGTAGGAATAAAAATGTTTAAAAACAAAATGCAAGAACATCTTAATGGCATGAGACCAAGATATGAATAATCAAGATCCATGTGGACCATCAAGGCATTCTTAAACACAAAAGAGAAAAAAAAAATCAAATAGAAAAAAAAGACACTAACAACAATATAATAAATAAAATGGTCCAAGAACAATGTGATAACATAAGATCAAGATATAAATAATCGAGAGTTATCTGAATCATCAAGATGTTCTAAAACACAAAATAGAAAAGAAAAAATAATCAAGGAAACACAAGACCAAGATGTGACAAGAAGTAATCAAAAGAGAGAAGGAGAAGAAATAAAAGGAGAGGTGTGAAAGAAAAATAAAACAAGAATAAAACACAATAAAACACCAAGAAAACTCAAATAAATACACACAAAACAAAAACCAAGTTAGTGAAATTTAAAGACAAATGTTCATGCATGTGCAGTAGAGGCGTTACTTTCTACCACATCATTACAAAGAAAAATGACACAACGACTGTTCTTTAGTTAAAGAGGAACAATGATAAAAGAAATGGGGGAAGAGAAAATAAGGAAGGGGTTGGCTGAGCTGACTCCAGATGTATAAGACAAGTGGATGCTGCCTACATAGTTCCATGGATGCATGTTCCAACATGAACTTTAGGATAAATGTAGTTCTCCCAAGAAATGGGATAGAAGAAAAAAATGATGATTAGACCAACATGATTAATGTTATAAAATAAATGGAAGGTATGACAAACAAATGATAATGGTCTAGAAAATAAGAAGCTAATGAGATGAGAAAGAATGATCTTGTAAAATGGTAAGTATGTGGAACAAGATGAAATGAAATGGTGCTTCTATTCTTGCAAAATGGTAAAAGCGTAGCATGGTGGAATGAGAATGTACAAATGTATAGAGGCATGAGATAATGTTTTAGTTCTTTTGTGTATCATATTCTAATATTTTTAGTATTTTTAAATTATTTCTAATGTTTTTGGGATAAAATATGCACTAGGTGGGACCATCTAGTGAAGGAGATGCATGTCTTAAGAGTAGAGGTTCCAATAAAATAGATAAGTCAGCTGCAATGACCCATGCTCAAAAATAGGTGAGAGTGAGGATATTGATAAAAAAAGAGAGTAGTAAATGTTATATAGAATAATGTGTAGCCTAAAGTAAAACAGAAGTATCTGCATTCACCTATCTGTAATAGTGTAGCAATGGTCTCAAATTAAGAAGATGTTTTTGTTCACTTGTTTGAAGCTGCACACACTGTCTTGGCTGAACTGCTACTGAAGATGTTCATAATGTTCATGAAACATAATCAAGATCATAATTGGTCAAGGGATAAAAAGTGTTCAAGCTTATAACATGCCCTAGACATAACAAAGAATATGCTTCTCGAAGAGATCAATCCAGAATGGGATGAAGAATGTGTTCAGAGTGCAAAGGATTCAAAGCCTTAACTATTTGGAATCATGAAAAGTGGACTAAGGTAGTATAAAATGCATTCAAGGTAAGATAAAAGGGTGGGATAAAATTATGTCAGCACAAGTTGCCCCCAAGTCAGGGGTCTTGTAAGTAATGGTTCAAAATTGTTCATGAATAGAACCTCTTAAGGTGTATGATGTTTATGGGCTCTGAAATTTCCTCACCATTAGGTTTATCTAGTCAATATGCTCTTGATCCATAGGTTGTTGTGACAATATATGGTCCTAATCAATTAGGCTAAAACTTGCATTTTTTTTGGGGTTTAACATTCATGTTCTTCTATTTATCTTTCAAAACTAAGTCACCAATCTCAAACTCTCAAGGGATTATGCATTTGTTGTAGTTTCTCCATAATTTTTTCTAATAGGCCTACAAGTTTTTTAGGGTAGCCAAACACTTACCATCAAGAATCTCTAGTTCTTATAGTCGATAAGCTCTATAGTCTTCATCATCTTCAATGTGTTCCAGTGATATTCTTAATGATGGGATCTCAATCTTGACCAACATGATATCTTCAATGCCAAACATAAGGGAGTATAGAGTAGTTCCAGTTGGGGTATGATGATTGGTTCTATAAGCCCAAAGGGTAGGAAAGAGTTGTAAGTGTCAATTATGGCTAGCATCATTGACAATCTTCTTTAAGATGGCTAGAATGGTTTTATTTGATGCCTCAGCTTGTCTATTTCATTACAAGTTATATGGAGTGGATTTATTATGCTTGATCTTGAATTTTTCAAAAAGAGATTTCAAATCTTGGTTCACAAAGGATCCATCATTATCAGATATAATACGGGCTAGGATGCCATATTGATAGATGATATGGTAATGAATGAATTTGGATATTTGTTTCTAGATAACATAAGTGAGAGGAATGGTCTCAATCTACTTGGTAAAGTACTCAGTTGTAGTCAAAATGTGCTTATGTCCATCAAAAGATGTCAGGTTAATTTTCCCAATGAGATCGAGACCCCATGTTGAGAATGGCCATGGTGTTTTGATCGACTGCAATGGTAAAGAAGGCACATGTATCAATTTTCCATGCTATTGACAAGGCACACACTTATTTACATAATTATAAGCATATGTCTCTATTTTGGTCCAATAATACCCTATTCTGAGGAGTTTCTTTGCTAGGACTACACCATTGGTATGGGCCCCACACATTCCTTCATGAACCTCCTTTAGTGCCATCTTGGATTCTCCCAAAGATAAATAACTAAGAAACATTCCATCATACCTTTTATGATAAATCATGTTTCTAAGGAGGATATAACGTGTTAAGTGATGGAGGATATAACATTCCATTTAGCCATGCATACTTTAAGAGCTACTTTAGATAAGAGGAACTTGAGAGGATCTACCTTGGGGATAACAATAGTTTTGTTATTTAGCATATAATGATACAATTTCTAAGTGGTGAACACCATAGCTAAATATGCCTTCTCAATAGAAATATAATTATATTCATAGGCTACCAATGTGTGGCTTAAATAATAAACATTGTGTTCCTTACCATGATCATCATGCTAAGCCAAAAGTGGCCTTAGTGCATGTTCCATGGTTGATATATAAAGAATCAGTGGCTTTCTTTGTGTTGGAGGTTGTAAGACTAGTGGATTGACCAAGTATGTTTTAATATTTGCAAATGCTATCTAAAAATATTCATCCCACTGAAATGTTACCCCTTTCTTTAAGAGATGGGTAAATGGGTGGCACTTACCTGCCAATTAAGAAATAAACCTGTGTATAGACTAGATTTTTCCTTGTAGACCTTGCATCTATTTAAGATTATTTGATGGAGGCATTTCCATAATAGCATTGACCTTTGTAGGGTCTGCTTTGATCCCTCATTATGATACAATGAACCCTAGTAATTTTCTTGATGTGACTCCAAATACACATTTCTTAGGATTCAAATAGACTTTATATTCATGAAACATCTCAAATATGCTTCCTAGAATGTCAAGATGTCCAGCTCTTGTTCTTGATTTTGATATTATATCATCAACATAGTCCTTGATAATGTCATGCATTATATCATGGAAAATGATAGTCATTCCATGCTGATATGTGGCTCCATCATTCTTTCAACTAATGGCATGACTTGATAGTAGAAGATCCCCTATAGAGTGGTGAATGTGGTATTATGCTGATCTTTAGGGGCTATCTTGATTTGATTATAACTAAAAAACCCATCCATTAAGGATAACATCTCATACCCAGTAGTTGAGTCAATGATCATGTCGATGTTGGGCAGAGGAAAATCATCTTTGGGGCATTCTTTGTTGATATTATGGAAATTAGTACAAATACATATGCTGGAGGTCTTTTTACTCACTAGTACTATGTTAGAAACCCATTTAGAGTAGTCTAGTGGTATGATAAAATTGGCTCTTAACAACTTTTCCAACTTAGCCTTAACTAAAAGGGTGATGTGTGGATGCATCTTTCTTAACTTTTATTTGACTGGTTTAGCACCAGTGTGAACAACAAGATGATGCATAACTAGATCTAGGTCCAAGCCTGGTATGTCAGAGTATGCCCATGCAAAGATGTCTATATAATCCTTAAGAATGGATATAATATGTTCAAATTCTATTTTAGTAAGGGAATCTCCAAGATAAACCATTTTGGGAACCTCATAGGTTCCCAAGTTCACTTCCATTATGTTCTCCACAAGGAGTGTGGATCCATCCTCTAGAATTATAGGTAATGTATGGTCATGATCATTTTCCTTTGCTATATCTTCTTGTTGTTCCTCCCAAAGATCTAGATAATATGAAGAATTAGAATCTACCTTCTTAGGTAAAGGCCAATTAGTAAAAACCTCTAGAAACTCAAGAGCAAGATGCTCAAATATTTGATGTTGTTTTGAAGAGATGATTGTACTAGCTATGGAACTTGGGATAGATCGAATTTATATGTCCTAAGAGGATGATCAAACTTTCCTGCTTAGGAGTGCTTGAAACAGGTTTTCACTCAAAAGTTTATCTTTTTCTTTACTTTTTCCCTAATCGACAAGTGCCTCAAAGAGGTTTTCACCTAAATATCTTGATGTTTATTCTTTATTGTGATCAAGAAAGTTTTCCTACTCTCTAAATTAGGTAGAAGGATCTAATGAAAAATCAAAACCCTGCTTATGATCACCAATGGGGAATGCATCTTATAGGCCCATGTATTCTGTAATTGATTCTTCATTTTAAAACTCATTGAGGCATATGATCAAATTTTGTTGGTCCTAATCTATGAGTTCAGGATGGCAAAGACATATGTTACAGTGAGGGTTTGCTTTAGGATGGGAAGTGCCAATGGTAAAGATATAATGTCCCACTTCAGTAAGGGAAGCACTACTAGGATGGATTTTTGCTTCAGGATGGGAAGCTCCAATAGTAAAGATATAATATCCTACTTTAGTAAGGGAAGCACCACTAGGATGGGTTTTTACTTCAGGATGAGAAGCTCCAATATGCATAATGGTCAATATGGCATTTGAATCAAACAAATCTAAGTTAGCAAGCTCATCAAAAAGGCTATAATGGGACATTGTGTCACTACTAGGAGTCTCATTTCTAGTCACTTCAAAAGAGTCACTATTAAATGTCATGAGGTAATCCTCTAGTGGTTTAAATTGGAGACCATGATTCTAATTGATAACTCCAACTGATATGGGTTTTAAAATTCCTTACACCTGTGGGCCAAGGCCTTTCCCTATATAGTCAAGATGATCCATTATCCTATTAGGGATAAGATACTTTGGATTCTAAAAATAATCAATAAGGCCTTCAAAACATAAGCAATCTCCCTCGGTAAAAGCCTCTCAATCTTTCTTTGGTCTGATTGTAGGTACAAAAATGACATGAGGTTTTGGTTGTTTCTTCTTTGGTTGCCAAATCTGATCAGGTCTATTATGAGTTTGGGAAGTTTTAGGCTTACCAAATGTTTTAGGGGATTTTTGGTAATTTTGAAATATGGAAGACATCTTTCAGATGGTACATGGAAATGCCTACATCTTTAATAATAACCTGCTTGGCTAGAGCTACAAGAAATTGATCACCTGAAGTGGAGGTTAGATCACCAGGGTTGATATAATTAGATGGAGATAGATGACAAATGATGGCTTTGTTCTTATTTGCAATGAATTCAGAACCTAGGCAATAGATATAATTATAAAACTCTACTTTAAGATGTTTGTAGTATTGATTTGGTTGTTGATCAGTGGGAATAGTAACCTCGATCCCATAATGGGGAAACTTAAGGTATTGGTGAAGAGTAGATGGAACTAATTATACTTTATGGATCCAAGGAAGACCAAGAAGTTGTTATAAAGAAGCTTAATATCCATAATATAAAATAATGTGTGATGAGAAATAGAACCAACCATGACTGGCAATCAAATTGTACTAGATGACTCCCTCTCAACATTGTCGCAAGCCTTGATTGTAATAGTTTATGGTTGAATGACTTTATCCACGTAACCTAATCATCATACTAATTTAAGAGATATGATGTTTAGCCTTGAACCGTTATCTATAAGAATCTGCTTGATCTTGTGATCTGTAATGATTATCTCAATGTATAGTGGGTTATTATGGTTTGGGCTGAGGGTGGACATGTATTTTTGATCAAATTTTATTTTTTGAAATGAAGACAAGTGTCCAACTAGGTTCTAGAATTGATCAAGTTTTATATCATTAGGCACAATAGACTCTCACAGAAGTTTGTTGAAGATAGCTCTATGGACATCAGATGTCCACAAGAGTTTTAATATGGAAATTTGTGTAAGGGTTTTATCTAATTGATTCATTAGACTATAAGGCCTTTTAATTATGGATTGAACTATTTTAGTCTTTGTTAGGATAGTATTCAGATTTAGAACTGTTGGCGCAATGTTCTCATTAGGTTTTATGGAAGAAGTGGGCAAAGGGCCCTGGCTGGTAACTTATGGGCATCTAGTTGTGATTACACAACCTAGCAATGGAAATGAGTTATTATAATTAGAAGAGGAAGGTAAAGGGCCTTGGATGGTGACTCATGGGTGACTAACTGTATTGCTATAACTTTGCATCAATGAAGAGCCTTTATAATTAGAAGAAAGGTGTTGTTCAAAATTAGTACCCTGTGTAAATGGAGTTGCAACATGATTGTGTGACCCTAACACATTATTACTAGGGGGAGAGGGTGTTGACCCTATAATAATGGGTCCCATATTGTAAGGAACATGAGATTGGCCACGTGATTTCATAGTAATAGTGGAAATGTGAGCTGTAAAAATGCATCCCATAGTATTATTATAGTCATAAAGTACATTGTTATAAGACACATTGTTAATATGGGCATTATGATCTCAATTATGTTCATTATGATTTTTACCTTGTTGTTGGTTTTGATTCTACCTCTATCTTTGATTGTGACCATTTTAATTGTTTCTTGGTGATGGTGGATTATGTTGAGGAAAGGGGTATTTGTAGATTCTTATATCCTGATTTGTATCCTAATTAGGGGCCAACTTAATTTCTAGTTCACCACTTTCAAAAAAGTCATCAATAATATGTCATAATTGAATGCAATGATATGCACTATGACCAATAACATGATGAAAGTTACACCATTCATTCTCTTTTTACCAATCTAGTTTTGGTTGATCTTGAGGAAATGGCCTTGATATTGGCCATTTAATTAAATTAGCTATAACAAGCTTTCATAACACTATTTCAACCAATTCTCTAACTTGCTAAAGACTCTAAAATTATTCTAAAATGTTCTTCATGGAGGTTGTCTCTGCAAAGTTGGTAGTGGATTTAGGGGAGTTAATTGTATATTTGAAGGAGGCATCGCCTGTACCATTTGTACATGTCTTGTTTCAATCACCCCATTTCCAACCATGTTCTTATTTTTCCTAAAGCCTTTAGGCTTATCTTGCATAACTATTTGAACCACTGATTTAGTCTAATTAGACACTTGACCTTTTGTAAAAATCTTAACAAGGCCCTTATCAACAAGAGCCTTCTCAATCTACACTCCTTTGTCAATAATTTCTTCAAATGAGTTAGCACAAGCTAACCATAGATTATGCACAACTTTAGGATGCAAATTTTGTGCAAAGATATCAACCAACTGTTTGTCTGGAAATTTATGTTGAAAGCCATCTGCTAATGCTCTCTACCTTTGTAGATATGTGGTGAAACTTTCACCATAATGCTACTTAGCTTTGAATAAGTCAAAAATGGTAAATTCATGTTCTATGTTATATGAGAAATGGTTAGCAATTTTTTTTGATAAGTCATTCCAATCTAGAACTGATCCCTTAGGTAGTTTAAGTATTCAATCAAGAGCTTGTCCTGCTAAACTTTATGTAAATAGTCATAGTAAGTACTCACTACTATAAACAACCTCTTGACATAAGACAAATAATGCCTATATGTTCTCACATGGATCTCCTTTTCCTTTGTACTTGCCAAATTTGGGTGCCTCAAAATGAGGTGGAAAGGGGTTTTGGAGAATAGATAAATCAAATGGATATGGGCATATCTCGTCAAATTTTTAATTTTTGACTCTATTATTCGTCTCCAATCTTTGAACAATTTCCTTCATAGAATTCCATTCTTTCATGTTTGGTGCATTTGTGAATTGAATAAGATGTTGTTGGAGTGGAATGTGCCCTTAGTTTTGTTGTTATTGGGGTGGAATGTGCCCCTAGTTTTGTTGCTATTGGGGTGGAATGTGCCCCTAGTTTTGTTGCTTTTGGGGTGAATGTGCCCCTAGTTTTGTTGCTATTACAGTGAAATGTGCCCCTAGTTTTATTTCTATTGGGGTGGAATGCACCCCTGGTTTTATTGCTATTGGAGTGGAATGTGCCCCTGGTTTTTCATGGATCTATAGGGAGTGTATACCTTTCGATCCATGACTTGGTTTTGATTTTCTCTTTAAGTTGAGAACATAGGTTGTTGATTCTTGGATTGTAAAACATTCCTTGATTTTGGCTATTTTTTACTTTGTTGATTTTGGAAATTTTTATTTTTATTTACCAATTTTGGTGTTGGTTGAAAAGAACTAGCCAAATTGTCTTGAGGGATTTCCTCAATTCAAACTAAATGTTTGGGTTTTTGAGTTTTTAAAGTAACAAGAGGTTATTGATGATTAAAGAATGTATGTTCTGTGTCAAATGGAACACTTTGTAAGGTCTCTTATGACTTTAACTATTCAATTAGATTACCTTGATCCACTATGGTAATGTCATCATCTAATATTTGTTGTGTACTTTCAACCACATGTCCTTGTTATTTTGAAGCATCATTGTGAATTGAAGTGGCAACTAGGGAGTCATTTAAGTCTGTGACAAGTTGATCTACATATTGTTGACTTATTATCTCGATCTTAGCTAGAATATTTAGATTTATGGGTTTTGACTCTATTTGTATTTCTTTTCCTTTATTAGAGGAAGAAGTTATGTCTATTCATGTAAAATTGTGCTCTTGTCATCATTGTTATCATTTTCTAACTAAGGTGTGCAATTGTTCTGTAGGAAAGTCAGAAGGTAATCTAGCACCTAATTCTATCAATCTAAGAAGGGATTTATCTTTATCTTCTTGGGGTTGATATTCATTTTACTCATCTTTAGATCCTACTATTGTGGGGATTTCATCAAAAATAATGGGGTTAGCTTGACCATTATAAAATTACTCATCTTCATAACTAAGGCCATAAGAGGCCCCACTACGAGTGAACCTTTGAGTCATGTCTAAAAGAGCTATTATGTGTGTTGACTAACTTTGGACTAATGCTTGGAAACCAAACAAAGTATGCTTTGGCTCTCTTTTAAACAAATAACTAAGGTACCAATGAGACTATAAGGGAGGGTGGTTTGGAACCACGTACAATTAGAAATTTTCGTTCATGATTTTTACTCAACCTTTGGTAAAATTGAATTCATGTAGATTGGAAGAGGGTAAGGTAACTCAAAGACCCAAGGTAAAAACTAGTACATCAAAGCCTATATCTTTATGATATGCCTGTACTATAAAATTTAATTTCAAATTCAACAAGTCGAAGCTAGAAGTTTAGAGGAAAGCTCTCTAGATTACAAAGAAAACAAAATGGACTAAGTAACTAAAGATGTAAAAACACACGTGAATCACTAAGTATAAAGCTAGGACTAAATAGGCAACACAACATCACCACATGGTTCCAATAGAATAAAATATGTTTTAAGACTCAAAGCATAAGTGATACGTAAGATGACTTGAGTCCACCAAGATGATAATGTGATTTTGAGTCTTAATAAATGACCTTCAATCCAAATAAAAAATTAAACCCAAGTTAGAACAAGCTTAGTGCACAAATGGCAAGCCCACTTTGACACACCAACCCTTAGAACTCAAAGAGGTTCAATTTTGAATGTGGATTATAAATGAAGGATTTAAACAAATTGGGTAAAAGATCTAGTCTCAATTCGATAGCATGACTATGCCAAAGTGGATGACATGACACAAAGCTTTTGATAACAATTTGAACAAGGAAAAGATGAATTTTATAATTGGACAACGTAACACCTCCCTTACTCAAGAAAATTTAGGACAATGTGTTTTGGTTAATTTTATTGAGTTAACAATCAGTTTTAGACACAAATCACGACCAAGTAAGCTAATGACCAAAAACAAACTTCTTAAGTCTAAACTGAGGAGGTATGGTAAAGTGGGGTCTATTAAACTAGCAAAGTTTTGATCATTATAGGGGAATCAATTACACAGTGATTTTCACATCAAATGATGCAAAAGATAAGCACATAAATTAGGTGACCATGGCATTAGATAGTTGTAAAAAGGTCTAGTCCTTTTTACAACCACTACATCTTACTATTCACTCAGTGTAGTGTGATGTCCAAATGTAGATACATCACATATGCAACTCCAATTAGGAACCAAATGAAGTCAATGTCAAGGGGTGAAACCCTAGGTTAAATCTTCCCTTAAAAACTAATGGAAGGTAATGACATCTCCATTGCAAGCCAAGTTTGCATAAAAATAAAGAAAGCATAAAATAGAAAGACTTTAGGGTCATTTTCAAGATCATCCAAACTTTAACAAGTTTTTGGGGAGTGCTTTAGATAACATTCTTTCTAAGCCTTGGAATAGGATTTTTGCAATAAGAGTGGCACTTTTGATTCCAAGGGTTCCCGAAAAGGGAAAAATGGAAGAGCATACACGTGGCATACCTCTTTTTGCCAAACAAAATCTAACTTAAACAACTAAGTAAATACCAAAAAAACTTGGAAAGGTGAGCTTATTTTAAGCCCAAATGGAAAATGAGGTAGTGTTCATTTGACCCCTTGGTATTAGTTATAACTTTGAAAACTAATGATAAAAAATCTTATTTAATCACCTTAAATGTTACTTTAAGCACCAAAATAATGTTCCTAATTCATTTTAAAACATGAAAAATATGTTCTAACACATGATTTTAGAAAATTTCAAGCTTGGTCTTGCAATAAATACGTTAGCACGTCCTTTAGCCTTGAATCTATTTTGGGTTTGAAATAATGAAATTAAAAAAATAGCTCTTGGGTTTGTGTTTTTAAGAAAAATATAGTGACTAACATTAGTTCTATAATGGATGAGGTTACACTTATTAACCGATGATGGTTATCTAATCGACATCGATTATACCAATAGTTAATGATGATGGCTATGCCAAATGATGTCAGTTACTGTGTAAACCCATGACAAAGAAAAATAGTAAAATAAAGTTAGAATACCAAATTTCAAGAGTTTTAATTATCTAAATGAATATTTTAAAGTTGTATAATAATCTTCTTCATGTGTGAGATGCATTCTATTCCACTAGGCATGCCAAGATGCAAAGAGGATTACAAAACAAGTTGGTCAAATATAAGTACATAAATCATGAAAAATGCATAAAAAACTAACTAATGAAGCATATCTATTCCTATGGGAATTATAAAAGATATCAAGAAACAAATGAAAAAAAGCAACATCATTTTACCTTCCCAAATGGATTCATCGTACCCATGTGGCTCAAAAGCATGTTCTCCCTTGATCAAGCATCCTTGTCTTTGTCAGCAAAGGTGGAAAACTCCTCCAATGTCTCAAGAACACTCCATAAAACCTCGGCTCATGATTTCAAATCACTAAACTATCATATAAATGAAGCTTGTAACTAATTTTAATGGTCTATTACAAAAGATTGTGGAGACAATTCTGCATAATAACTTTGCATAAATCAAGCTTTCTTTATTCATGTCCATGACCTCTCTACTTATAGATTTTTGAGATTGGTCAGGATCAACCATGACCATCCATCTCAAGATTGAGATGTGTGGCCATGGATAATCCTAATATTTAAAATTAAACTCATAAATATCCTCAAGATAAATAAGCATTAAAGAGGCATGGGAGACATTAACTAGGAATTGGTGACCCATAATCTTGATATTTTATGCACTTATGGCTTGATGGATGCCACCCCATAGATGATGTCATTAGATGATGCAGATATTCAAAAATATTTATGGAATTGTTACTTAAGCTCTTAAATTGGGTTAATTATCTTAAGTAAGTTTAATAAAGTTTAGTGCAATTATTTGGAAATTGGTGAAAAATTAATCAAAATGGTCAAAAAGTCATATTACTAAATCACAATTTTACTGGAGAGGAATTAGAAGGCAATGTTAGATGCATTAGAGCTATATTCCCATTTAGGATGTTTCCAACACCAAATAACAAAGGTACGTGATGTGTACCAATGAATTAGAAAAAAAGAGTGACCCAGAGCACTAAATGGTGAATTTGTCATTTTGACTCAAAATGATCTGATCAAAGTTAGCTAGCCCATAAAATACATTTCCCTATTTAGGGATAGTTCGACCTAAACTGGCACTTGTAAGTGACAAGTTTAAACCATTTAGGGTGTTTTATGGATTTTGACCTAAAATGTGCATTTGAGTGCAATTCGAGTAAGATTGACAATTTTAACACAAATGGTGTTAAGAATTGGATGTCTACAAGTGGTTTATTATTTTGGTAGGAATGAAAGCTCATAATGACCATCTTAAATTATACAATGTAGATGAACTTGAGATAATGATGACTGGTGAGAATTTCATGATAACTGATATTGTGTGGGATCCTATTGAAATGTATGTTGCATCATATGTTACAACTATTCATGAGATGGAGAATGGCTTTAACATATTGTATTTCAATGGAAATTTATTATACCACATTACAAAGGATCATTTCTACTAACTCTTATGGCACCCAAAAACATCCTCTCTGTCAATCTCATAAAAAGAAGAGGAGATTGCTAAGAATTTAAAGAAATGTAATAAGAAATACAAGGCTAGGAATTAGGATGTTTCATTATTGTGAATTGGCTAGAAACAAATGAAAAATAGGTTATTAATGAAATTAAAGAATCTTGTGAAACTCTTAGTCATAGAAAATAAGTAAAATGGTGCATAGATATCAAAGGCCTCATCTAGAAAACTCTATGTATGTTGATAGAGTAAATGATGTTGCTTCAAAATGATTGTATGATAAAGGATTAGCTAAAGAATTGAATCTATCTAGAGTCCATCCTTATAGAGGAGTAAAAAAGAGATTAAGTGGATAGTTTTAAAGAAAAATGAGATGACACTTGAAAAGATTCACATAGAAAAGCCCAAAACAAATCTTTAATTATAATCAAAATGTGAGCTTTTGTTACCCATGGTGTGAGTCAAATTGAATACAAAAGCAATAATGCATATGTCATTCCCAAATATGAATAATAGGACGGTGACCAAAATTACTCCTATGCATCGAATCATGTGTTTTAAGGATGAGAGGACACAATCAACATACAAAGTAGAAGTTGATTTAGCATTTTTGACCCATGTAAATTTTATCTCAAACTGAAATTATTACCATAATCTCACATATGTGCTAAAGATTGGTTCACATGTCTCAATGAGAAATAATGGCATGGTATGGTAATAAAATGTTGCATCAAATGAAATGAATGTGACTAATAAAAATGAACACAATGGATCATGTAGTACCTAGTCAAAGAGATGCAATCAACTGGTCTCCAAATGGAATCATTTTCATTCAAAGAAATTTGTCAAATGATTCATAGGATTTATATATGCTTCCAAATTTGGTATATGTGTCTATCTTGGCATAGATAACTGATCCAAAACATTTTTGGTGGCCTTTTTTAGTATCCTCCATCTATTGAAGACATGTATACTTTTCAAAGATAAAGATCAGATCAATGGCTTTTGAGTCATTTTATAAAAATATGGAAAAGGTGATGTGTGTAAACCCTATAATTATCTCATAAGCATCTTTGACAAGGAGAGAAAAATCCTAAAATTGGTACCAATATTTGGATCAAAGATTTTCATAATGAAATGTGAGAGAAACAATTTATATGCTAAATAAATCTATAATTGTGTGGTTTCTAAAATGAATCATGCAATTTTCATTTACACATTTCAAGTGGTTCAAAAGTACCAAAGTATTTTTGTACCATTCAAGTGGTGCCATTTTGTATATTCATTTTTGCACATGGTGAAATTTTACTAATGCACTTTTACATCACTTAATTGGTGCATTTTTACAAAATCACTTTTGTAATTTCAAAAACACAAAAAAGGTGGTTACATATCATAACCATCTCCCAATGCTATAAATATGAGTGTAAGGCTCATTATAAAAGGGGTAGTGAAATTCTAAATAAACTTTTGAAGGATGAGATTATATTTTTGACTCAATAAAGATTAGAATAGGGAGATTTTGTAGCCTTTATGTTTAGGATTTCTCCTTGAGTTATAAATTTACATATGATTCATTTGTCTCTATATCTTTACTTTCAAATTGTTTTCATAATCACTACCAAATTATCAAAAAATGGAAATTTCACATTAAGTATTTATTTTAAAATCTTCTTGTGTTGTTTCAATGAATGTGAAATCTCAGTGGGGTTTAAGTAATATTATAATTATCTTTTATGGCTAAATATGGGATAGTTGTTTTTGGTATGCCATCAGTACTAGAAAATTATCTCAGTGTATGTTTTACACTCCTAATGGTGTAATTATGTCTTTACCACCCATTGAATGAGAGAGGTTGTTAGGAATTAGCTTTTGCATTGTGTAAGTTTTAGTATTTACCAAGAGGCAAATAATTTATTTGGTTGATTATTTAACATATGGTAAATAATCCTAGTTGTTGTATTACCTAAGTAAGTGTTTAGTTTGTTATACTCGAGAGTCCACTAACAGGTGAATTGTTATTTGTCCTTCCTATTCTTTAGGAAGTTATTTTGCCTATTTGTTTGGCTATATAATAGCCATTATATAGTTTGATTAAATGTTTAATATAATATATAATGTTATTAATTATTCTCTGTGTATTTATCCTGTCAATTATATTGAGTTTATGTGCATGATTTAAATCTTTGTGATATGCTCCTCCAAACCCTAATAATGGTATTAGAGTAGGTGGTTATGATGGTGTAAAGAATGCATAGGGGTAGTCCTTGCAATATTGCTCTGGTAGAGGTGAGTCATGTGAGTGGTGGTTCTATTTAAAGCTACTCAAATCTGCTTGTGCCATTTTTGTTGATCTAATAGATATCTATCAATGCATGAAAGAGGAGAGTGATGTGTAATTTTTTGATGCATTTAGCTACACTAGATTTACGTCATGGATAATTTAAATGGTGACAAGCTATTAGAGATGTGTGTATATGTGATATATTCTTCTTAAAAATCTACCTTATGCATAGTCCCCTAACTATCTTCAAAATCAACTATTCACCCACGTCCTTCACTGTAACTTTGTTATCTATGTGTAATATCTCTAATATATTTTTGCATGCTAAAAATTATTGCATAATAACATGATCTATATTTGTGTCCTTTCCAAAAACCAAAATATATAGATATTCATTCATTTATGTGATCAAGTCTTCAACTGAAGCCTCAATCCAATCCAAGCATTTAGCTTAGTTTCACACTTAGAATAGACACTCAGAATAGCCTTCTATGATTTGTTCCAACATTATTTATCTCTCTCCAAATTTAGTAATCAATTCTTAGAGTAATTATTTCCAAAGGAAATAGGTTGTGCTAGCCTTATGGAATGTGTCCCTATATCTGTATGCAATTATTCTATTCATGCATTTACATGCTTGAGCTCTACATTTTTGTTTGGTCATCATTTTTACCAGTTCAAGGCATAGTCTATTGAATATTATTGTGTGGATTTAATTAGTCTTAAATTTGAATCCTAGATAGATCATGGCCAATTTATTACATCTAGTTTCAAACTCAAACTTAGCATGTTATATCCTATGAACCTGAGTCTTTATACCTGAACTCTTAATCTTGATCAAAACATACATAGATCTCTCTTTGGCATCTCAACAACAATCTTATATGTAATTCTTGTTGTTGTTTCCTTCTATCAAAGATAGTATCCTTCCTCCAATAATCTACAACATCATGGTATATAATGTGTAATGTAGCCATCCATAAATATTGGCATATTTTCTTCAAGTTTGTTGTAAGTTATGATAAATTTTTGGTCAAATGATTAGTTGCATCATGTTATTTGATTAGTAAAAAATCCATAGTATAATATTAATCGACGCTTTTAAGTATTGTGAGTTCACTTATAGTTTTAATTTGTTTAGTTATTATTATCGGTTTATAGTATTAAATTGTTTTGTCAAATCATATAGAGTCAAGATTCATAATGTTTTAATGATTATAGTTAATAAACCATTTATTTGGTCTTTTTAATTTTTTGTCAATAGGGTATTATCAAAATGGTCTTGTCCATCTAAAGTAGGAATTTCAATAGACTTTGTGTGAGATGAGAGTTAAAGTTGTCAATTTTTTTCTCATAAGTTATTATCTATTTGTCATGTCTTTAAAAAATATTTTTATTAAAGTCCATTTTATTTAATAAAGAATTTTTATTGTATGTCAAAGTTATATTATCAAAATTAATAATGTCAAAAGAGTCATTTTTAAAGTGTGTCATCAAAATATTCAAAATTAAGTTGTTATTGTCAGAAAGTCTCAAAAATAAAAAAATTGGCCCACGAACGCATTTTTGCTTATACACGATGGTCATATTATGGGGGGATTTCATTCAAAAAATTCATGTACATGAGCTACATCAACATACCAAATAAGTAAAGAGCTTCATGTATTGGAGGTTAGACGATACACAGAGGTTGGAGGTCTTTCAATGACTTCTCATCAGTCACCAATGATGGGGCCACACCAATGATGTGGTGACATTTTGTGTGGTGTGTTATTTTTAATTGTGAGGATTTTAGTTTTTCAGTGTGGTGTGATAGTTAAATTTATTTTTAACATGTGTGAAAAATAAAAATAGTTGTACCTTTTCACTTGTGAATGATATTCCCATGCAATCCTTTTTATATATTTACATTGGAGAATGTTGATCTAAAAAGCATTGTATCAATCATGATGAAAGGTTAGTGGTAAACCTGTGCAAACCATTTTTTAAGGTTAGTGGTGAACTTGAGAAAACTATTTTGTAAGGTTAGTGGTGAACCTAAGAAAACCATGTTGTAAGGTTAGTGGTAAACCTAATAAAACCATTTTGTAAGGTTATCAGTGAACCTATGAAAACTATTTTAGAAGGTTATTGGTGAACTTGGAAAACCAATTGTAGATGAGTGTGAAAGAAGAGATGTGTGATGGCACATATATGCAGAAAAGATCATGAGCACACAGAGGTGGAAATATATAATAAAAAAAAAGATATATTGTACCAAGTAAAAATTATGGGGGTGAATGTTAGGAATTAGCTTTTACATTGTGTAAATTTTAGTATTTAGCAAGAGGTAAATAGTATATTTGATTGATTATTTACCGTATGGTAAATAATCTTGGTTGTTGTATTACCTAAGCAAGTTGTTAGTTTGTTATACCCATGAGTCCATTAATGGGTGAATGGTTATTTAACCTTCCTATTCTTTAGGAAGTTTTTTTACCTATTCTTTTGGCTATATAATAGCCATTGTATAGTTTGCTTAAATGCTGAATATAATATATAGTGTTATTAATTATTCTTTGTGTATTTGTCATGTCAATTATATTTAGTTTATGTGCATGATTTAAATATCTATGATACACTCCTCTAGATCTTAACATAGGTTTCCATGCACATGATATTTCCCCTTTCTTAGACTATTCTGGTAAGTTTTTGCATTTAGCTACCCAAAGTTGTCTTTCATTTTTCTCAAGATTATCATGTTAGTTTCTATATTTAACTAACTATAACAACCTTGTCCTCTCAAATTTCTTTCCTTTCTCTATTCATCCTTTCTTTTCATTATTCCATTCTTTCTCCTCATTTCCTTTCTATCTCCTTTATGTACTTTCAGGTTAGAAGTATGAAAACACCAATAGAAAACATTTTTACTGTTAATAGTTGTGAATAGTTTTTCCCCTACTTTTCTCTTTTTGGTTTTCAATAAAGGTAGATATACCTAATAATAATAGAGGATATTTGTCCTACAATTTTTGATTAATGTAAGAACTTAGTTCCCACACTGCTAACTCAAAGTCACCAATTTATCCCTTTGACAAATTTTTGAGCCAACAATTTTTGGCAATTCCATTAGGGACCAAGGTGCTTTATGCATATGATTTTTAGACATTTCAAGGAACCTCCCATGGAATGGAGGTTGGTGACTCCATTGAGAAAAAGTATCTAGTGCCTACACCTTCCTAATTACATTCATGGCATTGGCTCACCCCAACCCCAATGTTCCCCATGTCCCATGGGGAAAAAAATTTAGGCCATTAGATTTGACCCAATATAATGAGTTCCCATTAGGCTAAAGGAAGATATTCTCAAAATTCTCTAGAGAAAATGGTCAAGATGCAGATAAATATATCTAGGTCTTCATAGTGTCCTATAACATTTCAGGAGTTATGTATGAGGATGTTGCTGTGAAACTTTTCATTGAAACTTTCATTGGACTTACTGCTGAGTGGTTTTGGCACTTAGAATATGGATGTGTTATGGATTGAAACTCTTTGAAGAATATATATTCAAATCAACTATCAATGTGTGTGCACTTTTGTCAGACTTCTTATAGATTTAAAAGTGAGATGATGAGTAGATGAGAAAATTCATAGCATATTTTAACAAATTATTGAGACCGATCCCTCAGGCAAATCAGCCAAGTCTTAGCAATCAACTCTATATTTTCAATGGTTCTCTTCACCCAGATATTAAGTTTGTCTTGATGAGGAACAAGGTAAATGACTTTATATCTAAAAAAAAAGATGCTATCAAGATTGAAGATGATTTGATCATGTCTATAAAGCTGAATAAATAAGTTTCAAAAGGTGCTACAACTATTGTAAATGATGATGAAGAAATAGTGAAACCTAAGATGATCAAGAATATGAAATAGTCAAAAAAGAGAGTTTGAAGGCAATTTCATGATCAAACATGTCAAAACTCTAACAGAGAAATTAATACCTATCATATATGATTGTTTTAGTTTCAAAATTATCGAAGAATATGAATAGTTATAAGAATTAATGATTGATCAGAAAATAGATGAAGAATTTAACTTCCTGCTTGGTGAAAAAGAGAAAGGTTTGCCTATTTCACCAAATTACTTAAACCCCATGGTCCTAGGAGAAGATGATTTATCTAAAAAATAACTGATAAAACTAAAAATAGAAAGGAGTAATAATACAAAATATGATGTTATACTTTCTAAAAGATACAATCCCTTCTTTATTAGAATGAAAGACTCAATAACCAAAAATGAAGATTGCTCAGATATTTCATTTTCAAGGTCTACCATAGAAGAATTATTGACAAGATATAAATCCAAAGAAATTATTTTTTTGTAAATTAAAAATCATAATCATGCCAAGGTTGAGGTCAAAGAAGACATCAATGCAAAACAGAATGAATGGTGCCCAATAATCATTACAAGTAAAATGGAAACTATTAAGGCATAGGAAATTGATGAAGATGATGATGATAATTCATCTAGTGATCAATTAATTTCTATAGTAAGAATAAATTTGGAAAATCATATCAAAACTTCATTCATTCTTCATGATAATCATATTGTGGTTCTAACATAGATATACAACACACTTCTCTCTAATTCAAATACAATATCTGTCACAACTTTATTTGAAGTCATCCAAGAAGACATTGAAAAAGTATAGTCTTGCTCAGAAGTGCTCATAGGATATCAGAGAATTCATAATATTTCAATTAAAAATAGAAAAATATCGATGATTTGTTCATTTTTGATTATCCTTGTATGAATGATAACTATAATCTCATCTTCCCACTTGCTTGATCACTGTTGATAAATGTGTTTAGATTTCATAAGTAAAATATATTATTTTGAAATGGTAGGTACTTCTCACAGTCAGTGAATGATTTTGTATAATATTCTCATTTTCCTCTATTCCCTATAAATAGTTATACTTTCCCAATTTTGGCTTGTTTCCTTTTCCCTATTTCATTTTGGTGTATGCATTATTTTTCAGTAAACATAAAAGTCTATCTATTACTCCTCTTTCTCCATGTTTTAGTCTTTCTCTCTGCACATATATGTTGTTGTGATCTCAACTTGGGAAATATGATGGGTAAGCACATGATTTTATAAGATGATAGAATGGATAATATTTTCATGAATCTCTTTAGTAGATAGGTGGTCAATATGCAAAATTTCAAGTAATTAGAGGATCTAACCCAGTAACATGTGTTCATTTCTCATATAATTGAGATGGGTGAACTAGTTTTTAGTTGGTCAAATTAGGACATGAAGTTTTTCAACAAAATAGATGATTTGGCCCAACAGTGCATGTTCATTTCTCATATGATTGAGATGGGTGAACTAGATATCGATTGGTCAAATCTGGATATATGAATGTAAGAAAAATACTTCTCTCTTTGAATTTTAGTTTGTATAAAAATGCATAACTAAAAATGCCCTCACATACTCTATCCTTTTAGATATGTGAAATCACCTATTAGGATGAGTACCCAACCCTTGCATACACTATCCTTTTAGATATGTGAAATCACCTATTAGGTTGAGTACCTAACCCTCGCATACACTATCTTTTGACATGTGATAGTTTTTTGATGATTTGAGGACACATCCCTTTCTTGAAGATCAAAAATTTAGAAATTTATCAAATCTATCAAAGTTGTTGCTAAAGACTCTGTTGCCCAATGGATAAAGCACTGACCTACAAAACTAGAAAATTTTAAGTTTTTTCCATTCTTTGTAGTTTAGAATCCTAGTTGGAGCCAGTTATTGTCATGGTTTTTGAAAATGGTGAAAATTTCATTTTTTAAAAAAATGGCCAATTTTTTTTTAATTTCACTTGAAAACACCAAATTTTTTGAAAAATTCAAAAATTAAAATTTATAATTTTTTTCATTTTTATCCTAAAATGTTTTTAAGCATGTTTGAACCCTCTTTTCAAAAAGATTACTAGATTTACCAATAATTTACCAAAACCTTTTTAATTTTTATGAGTGGCATAAACATATTTTCCTTTTTCACAGCTCATGAAAAGTATAGAGACATTTTGATGCAAAGTACAAAAACATTTTTAGTGAAAATTGCAAAAAATAGGTGCAAATTACAAAAATATTTTTAGCTCCTATGCAAATTGAAGTCTTTTTAAGTTTCCCCTAGCCATGAAAATAAACTTTCCACTTCTCTGGCTGTGTAATTTACAATTTTCTCTACTCTGTCTAGTGCAACTATTGTGATAATTTCCCCAAGCCAATGGGTGACCTCTTAAGATTTAACAATGTTTCATCAAAATGAAATGAATAGGTGTCCAACCTAATCACTTAAGCTTTGCCTCTCAGCATGTGCTAAAATGAGAGCTTTGGTAGAATGGCACCAAACCTCTAAACAAATAGACCAAGTGTTTTCATATCTCTACATAGATACACCTTATCCAAAATTCCTCAAAGTCAAAGCAAAGAAATAACCAAAAGTTTTAAAGGCATATTCTATCTAAGCAATTCTAATATTCATCTTATTTATAGATGTAAAAGTTGAAGATACATTGGAAGGTGCTAATCCATCAAAATTGGTCAACAAAGTGCCCCATTGTACCTATAATTATAGTTATAAATAATTATAAAAGGTTTGTGTATATGACTAAAATTTTCAAAACTGAGATTCCTTTAGAGTTCATTACTGCATTAGAACCTATCAAAAATAATGAGGAAGATGTGAAGGCTTACAATATTCATCTTGGCACTAAAATGTGAAAGAAGATTATGGCCCAATGGAATTACTACTTCAAATAAATAATGAAAAATGTATTTTTGTCAGATGTTGTAGTTGTAAGTGCTCTAGTAGATATGTATGGAAAATGTGGAAGCACCCACAAGGCATGAGAACTATTTGACAAAATACCTTAGATAAATGTAGTCTCATAGAATTACATAATATTTCCAACATGGGAAAAGAGAAGACCCATATCAACATTGTGGTCATTACACATGTTGACTCTGGCAAGTTGACCACCATTGGCCACCTTATCTATAAGCTTGAAGCTATTGAAAAGCATGCCATTGAGCATTTTGAGAGGGAAGCTACTGAGATGAATAAAATGACATTCAAGTATGCTTGGGTGCTTGACAAACTGAAGGCATGGAGAGAACATGGTACTACCATTGATATTACTATGTGAAAATTTGACACTGCAAGGTATTGTGTTGTCATTAATTCACTTAGACACATAAATTTCATCAAGAACATGATTACTAGTACCTCATAGGCTGACTGTGCAATTCTGATCATTAACACTACTTGGAGGTGTCAAAGTTGGTATCTTAAAAGATGGATAGATAAGAGAACATGTTCTTCTAGCCTTCACTTTTGGGGTGAAATAAATGATTTGTTGTTATGATAAAGTGGATTGGTTTTGAAGATAACAACATTGACTAATTGATAACAATTAGAGATGGATACTAATATTAACACATCAACTTGAGGATCATATATCACATGATTATGAAAATTACATAGATGCCAAGTGTTATATTTTTAAAGATCTCAAATATTCAAAATAGGCATGAAATGTTTGGCAAGTGAGGTTGATGGCTAATAAAATCCAAGACACCAAATTTTATTGATGCATTTTTTCAAATAATTCATGAACAGTTGGTTGGATTGATTTCTTTGTGTTATACAAAAGGGTAAATTCGTACATGTTTCACCATTATAATAGAGACAAATACAATTTAGGATCAAGATAAATGCTATTGGAAAATTTTGATGATACATTTTGTCAAATGATTATGTGCATTCCAAAAACATTGCACCAATCTATGGAATTCATAGGTGTAAATCCAAGTTCACAATCATTTTTATATCCCTCTTAACATGTGTTGTATGGATTAAATTGACAACTAAACAATGTGAGATGCATTTCAATTAAGAAAATTTATCTAAGTCATTTTGTCAAACATTTCACGTGTCATGGCTAAGGGAGGTGAAAATATAGGTAAATTCCATTTGCAAGATTTAAGATCACTCTGCATGGGGATATTGCAATGCATCATGAATATATCTAAGTAGGCAAAGGAGGTGATGTTGGTCTAAACCAGAGTTCCATGTTTGAAGCCAAGGTTGCTAGTGGCAATGATGAGTAGTATATAAATTTCTTTGAGGATGAGTTTATATGAGTTTAAGTGGACTAGAAGAAGCTATTGTGAAAATTAGATGCTATAAACAATGAGGCACTTGGAGAATCTATCAATTAGTAATTTATCATAACCTAACCTAAATCTTCCTGGTTCATATCAAATGAAATAGGATGGTGATGAAGCAAATTGGGTGTCAATTCAATTTAATATAGTTTTATTTGATTCATATTGTTGAACAGTTCATATACCAAGTGATTCGATGGTAGTGTCAAATTAGTCATAGGATTGTTATTACTTATGGGGATGGGAATAAACTAGATGTGAGTTTCTATTCAATAAGGAACCCTAATAATGTTGGTCAAGTATCCAAACTGACCAACATTAAAGGAAGACAAGCAAATGCACTTTTTATGGTATCCCATTGGGTGGTTTATTATTTTGGTAGGACTAGAAGCTCATAATGACCAGCTTAAATTATATAATGTGGATGAAATTAAGACAATGGTGAATGGTAAGCATTTCATGATAACTGATATTGAGTGGGATCCTATAGAAAGGTATGTTTCAGGATATGTTACAACTATTCATGAGATGAAAAATGGATTTAAAATATTGTCTTTCAATGGAAAGTTATTATACAACATTGCAAAGGATCATTTCTACCAACTCTTATGGCATGCAAAGACATCTTCTCTATCAAGCCCAAAAAAAAAAGAGGAGATTGCTAAGAATTTGAATAAGTATAAAAAGAAATATGAGGTTGAGAATCATGATGTTTCATTATTGTGAATTGGCTAGAAACAAATGAAAAATAGGTTATTAATGAAAATAAAGAATCTTTTGAAACTTGTAGTCACAGAAAAGAAAGTAAAATGGTGCATAGATATCAAAGGCCTCATCAAGAAAAATCTATCTATGATCATAGAGTAAATGATGCTACTTCAAAATGATTGTATGATAAAGGTTTAGCGTAAGACTCAAACCTATCTAGAGTTCATCCTTATAGAGGAGGAAAGAAGAGATTGAGTGGATAGTTGTAAATAGAATTGAGATGACATTTGAAAAGATTCACACAGAAAATAACAAAACAAATATTTAATTATAATCAAAATGTGAGCTTGTGTTACCCATGGTGTGAGTCAAATTGAATACAAAAGCAATTGTGCATATATCATCACCAAATATGACTAATAGGATGGTGATAAAATTTTTGTAAATGCTATTTTGAACTAAAATTATCACCAGAATCTCACATATGTACCAAATCTTGGTTCACATGTCTCAATGAGAAATAATGGATACTGTATGGTAATAAAATGATACAGTAGATGAAATGAATGTGACTAATAAAATTGAACACAATGGTTCATGTAATACCTAGTCGAAGAGATGCAATCCACTAGTCTCCAAATGGAATCATTTTCATTCAAGGCAATTTGTCAAATTATTCACAAGATTTTTGTATGCTTCTAAATTTGGTATATGTGTCTATCTAGGCATATATAACTGATCCAAATCATTTTCTATGGCCTTTTTCAGTATCCTCCATCTATTGAAGACATGAATAATTTTTAAAGATAAAGCTTAGATTAATGGATTTTAAGTCATTTTATAAAAAATGGAAACGGTGATGTGTGTAAATCTTGAAATTATCTCATGAGCATATTTGACAAGGAGAGATAAATATTGAAATTGGTACCAATCTCTGGAGAAAAGATTTTCATAATGGAATGTGAGAGAAATAATTGATATGTTGAACAAATCTAGGCATGCTTGGTTTCTAAAGTGAATCATGCAATTTTTATTTACACATTTCAAGTGGTACAAAAGAACCAAAGTATTTTTGCACCATTCAAGTGGTTTAATTTTGTAAATTCATTTTTTCACATAGTACAATTTAACCAATGCACTTTTGCATCACTTAATTGGTGTATTTTTATAAAATCACTTTTGTACTTTCAAAAACACAAAAAGGTTGTTACGCATCATAACCCACCTCCTAATGCTATAAATATGAGTGTAAGGCTCATTGTAAAGATGGGGGACTTTGGTACTAAAACTCTATATAAACTTTTGAAGGATGAGATTGCATTTTTTACTCAATAAAGATTAGAACAGGGAGATTTTGTAGCCTTTGTGTTCAGGATTTATCCATGAGTTATAACTTTGCATATGATTCATCTATCTCTATATCTTTACTTTCAAATTATTTTCATAATCACTACCAAATTGTCAAAAAATGGGAATTTCAAAGTATTTCTTTTAGAATCTTCTTGTGTTGTTTCAATCAATATGAAATCTCGGTGGGGTTTAAGCAATATTTTAATTATCTTTTATGGATAAATATGGGATAGTTGTCTTTGGTCTACTATAAGTATTAGAAAATTATCTCAATAAATTATTTGCACTCCTAAGGGTATAATTATGTATTTACCACCCATTGAATGAAAGATATTTCCATGCACTTGGTGTTTTCCCTTTCTTGGATTATTCTAGTAAGTTTCTACATTTAGCTACCCAGAGTTGTCTTTCATTTTTCTCAAGGTTATCATGGTAGTTTCTATATTTAAATGACTATAACAACCTTGTCCTCCCTTATTTATTTCCTTTATATATTCATCATTTAATTCCATTATTCCCTTCTTTCTCCTTCATGTACTTTTAGGTTAAAATTACAAAAAACCCTATAGAAAACATTTTTACTATAAATAGTTATGAATAACTTTTCCTCTAATTTTGCATTTTTGGATTTCAATAAAGGTAGATCTACCTAATAATAGGAAAGGGACTTTTTCCTATGTTGTTGACTAACGTAAGAACTCAATTCCCACACTGCTGATTCAAAGTCACCAATTTATCCCCCTAACAAATTTTTGATCCAACAAGAATATTGTTCTTAGAGAACAATAGATAGCCACATTTGAGGTATGGGATGCTCAGAGGGATGGTAGTAGATTAGGTTAGTCTAGGACTAGGACCCATGGTATAATAGCCTCAAGGCAGTCAATTTATTATCCACGACCACCTACACCACTAGGGCCACTAGGGCCACCTCCATAAATAGGGCCCATGGATACACAGAGTCACATTTGATCATGATATCTCTATTGGCATTTTGGCATATTTTTGTACTTTTATACACCATGATGATATACATATATTTTTAATATATATGACATTATTGAGATACATTGACATTCATTATTGGGTCCTTCAAGGCCTTTGTACATGGATGATTATTTTTTGATATATGTGATGCTCTACTTATGTTGATCTCATTGTTTATATCATGTGTTACCATTATGGATGTTTATGTTCATTTAAACATGTATGCCCTTTCATTTACTACTTTGTCATGTATATGAGATGCTACCCTATTTTTATCTTCTTATGTTGTATGACTTATATGTATGCTTATTCAGAGATGAACGTATGTATTAGAACATAATAAATCATATTGATTTGGTTATTTCTCATTTTTATTAAACTATGTTTGGTATTTAGTTGGTTTTAATCTCAAAGAAGTATTGCCCATCGCATTGATTGATAGTCTCTATTGGCCTGATGTTTTTTTATAGCTTGTGATGTTATGCATCACAGTTATAAATAACTGTAATAAAAATATATGTCCTAAGCATTGAAAAAATAGTTTAGATGCAAATATAAAAAACCTAGAAATAAGATATAAATAATCAAATCCCAAATGTAAATATAAAACAAATAAACCAAGTGTAGGACTAGATATAAACATTCACAACCTAAATACAAGATATGGATAATCAAGACTTAATTTTAAATAAAACGTAATGGACCTATGAAAACTGAAAAAGTAACAAAAAGGCAAAAATACAAAAAAAAAACTATTCAAAAAAAAAAAACATAAAAAACTAAACAAACAGACTATATAAAAAAAATAATCAAGCAAACAAACTAAATAAACTAAAGAAACAAACAAGACTATACAAATAAATAAAAAGAGATGACCAAGGCAAAGAATAACTTTGACAAATGAAGCTAATCTAAAAAACACAAAGGCAAATAAACAAACTAAGCTAAAACAAATGGCAATATACCAACAATGTTAGTCACAATGTTAGTAAAAAACATAATACAAAAAATAAATTGTTCATGCATGTGTAATAGATGTGTTATGTTTGGAGACAGGGTTACCCCTAGACTATGTATCAATTCCACAAGTAAAATAACACAATAATAAATGGCACAAGGTTTCCCTTAGGCCATATGGAGAAATGATAAAAGTGAGATGACAAATATTGCCCCTAGGTTATAGGGGATAATGACAAAAAAAAAGGGAGGGGTGGGGGGGGGGGGTGGGCTAGGGGGGTTTTAATAGAAATAATAAGGAGTAGCTTAGATGACTCTAGATGTACTAGGCAAGTGGATGCTACCTACATAGTCCCATGGACATTAGGTCCAACATGAACTTCAGCGCAAATGCAGTTTTCCCAAGATATGGGATGGAATAAAATAATGATCTGAAAACATGACTGACTTGTAGAGGAAAATAGGAATAATCATACAAAACAATGATTGCATAAAAAAGGAAGGGGGTGATGCTCAAAGGCATGAAATTTTCAACACAAACAAATCTTGCAAATGTGAAAGCAGGGTTTAGGATAAAACCATATTAAAATACAAGAGACGAGTATCCACTAATGAAATCAATTGGTAATTCATAGTGTTTACGACATCTATTACTTAGAATGAGAATGAGACTATAAAATTGTGAGAGTGTTGCCTGAAGTTGCTTTCAAAAGTGTGAGAGCATTCAAATAGAAATTGCTTACAAAATAGTGAGAGTGTAGGCTAAATGTGCTCAAAAAATGATGAGAGTGTTCAAGAGAACAATAAGGATGGGGAAACTAAAGAATAAGTGATTACTTGTGAAATAAATATAAGAACCAAAATATTTAAGTCAAAGAATTAGTCATGGCCAAGCTACCTGAGATACCCCATGTATCCAAGTGTTGCCTAGATAGTCTATGTGGATCTCAAACTGATGTAGTTCTAGAAATGGGAGGAAAATGACAAAGGTGGTCTATAAATAAAGTTAACTAGGTAAGAGAGTCCATCCCATGAAATTTTGAAAGATTTATATCTTGCATGGAAATTCTAAGCCAATTTTCATGATTTTGTGATTTTTAGGATTTTCTTAGGTCTTTTCAAATCTTTTTAAGGGTTTTGAAAAGTTTTAAATGTTTTTGGAAATTTCTAGGCATCTCAACTCAATGGAGAATTATGAGACATAGAATGGTCCAACTAATAAAATGGAAATAACATGGCTTAGATTGTCCATAAAATAGAAAGAGTTTTTAAACAAGGGTGGTTGAGCTGACCTTAGAAAGCCTACATAGTCCAAACAGAACTCAAGCCACTATAGTTCACCCTATAAAGAGGTATCCAACTAAGTACCAATAAGTTTAGGAATAGGCAAATGGCAAGGTATGACATAGTGATGGCAAAGTGATGCAGTAATGCATGGTAAAGGGGTTGTTCCTAATTTTTCCAAAGGTGGTTATAATTAGGAAATAATGGCAAGGGCTAGTGACACTAATTTTTCCAAAGGTGGTTTTAATTAGTATCATGAGTAATGATATAGGATGTAACAACAAATGAAGGATGAAATTTATAAGACCATTATCATACTACTTTCATATACTACCATTAAAAAGTTTGAATCTAACATAATTGTTAGAATAACATTTGTCATCAACCACTGAATGTTCCTAGAATACAAATGAATCAGAAATAAGGCCAAAAGTGATAGGGGTAGGTAAAAAGAATTATCTAGAAATAGGATAAGGCATGGTGGGAAAGGTATAGGGTATGGTACAAATAATAGGTATATCGAGGCATAACTTCAATGATCCTTGTAGACAATAATTCAAGTCCCTCAAGCATAAAAATGTTTGAGGTACATTACGTTCATCGGTTCATCAAATTCATTTCCTTTTGGCATAGTGGATCTGTATGATCCAAAAGTTATCAATAACAAAATAAGGCCCTAACTAGTTAGGTTGGAACTTTAATTTATTCTTTGTCTCAACATTGACATTCTTTTGATTTTATTTTAATATAAGGTCACAAAGCTAAAATTTTTTATGCTTAATGCATTGATTATATTGGCCAAGTAATCTATTCTAGTAATCCTAAAGGTTATTCAAGGTGGTCATTTGATTTATATCTAGTAAGTCTAGCTCTTGCAATCAAGATACTCTATATTCCTCATCATCAATGATGTGCTACAACGAAATTCAGAGAGAAGCAACTGGACCTTGACAAGAAGAATGGCCTTAGTGATGTAAACAAGGGAATATGGGGTAGTTCCTATTAGGATACAAAAAGTGGTACAATAGGACCATAAGGAATTAAATATCTATAATTGCCAATTATGACCAACATCATTGATAATCTCCCTTAGAATACTGACAATGGTCTTGTTAGAAGCCTCAGCTTGGTCATTGCCTTACAGGTAATAGGTGATGGAAAAGTATTGCTTGATGCAGTATTGGGCAAAAGTGTTTTCACATTTTTTTTTTGAAATGATCCATTCTTATCATATATAATGTCAGCGGGTATACCATATTAAAAAATGAGATGGTTAAATATGAACTTGGATATTTGCTTACTAGTTTTGTAAGTGAGGGGAATCACTTCCACCCACTTAGTGAAATATTTGGTAGCATTAAGGACATGTTTATGGCCATCTCAGGATGTAGGATTTATCTTGACTACAAAGTTGAGTCCCCACATTGAGAATAGCTATATTGTTGTTAGTTTTTTAAGAATTTTAGTTGTAGCATAGATCAAATTATCATGTTTATTACACTTCTTTACATAGGTAACTACATCTATTTCCATATTTAGCTAGTAATAAATGGTACACAATAATTTATTGGTAAGGATCACCTCACTAGAGTGGGCTCCACACTCATTTATGAACTTCCCCTAACATTAAGATAGACTATTCTGAAGATAAATAATGAATAAGAGTTCTATCATAATTTCTATGAAATAGGGTAGGTCCAATTAAAGTATAACTAGAGGCTTTATGGATGAAAACTTTTCATTTCTTATAGGAAAGGTCTGGGGGAATAACTTGATCTTAGAGGTAAGCATATATGTCAAAATACCAAGTAGATATGGGACCAACAATATCTAAAACCATCTTTATGGTTGTTTATTCATGTGCCAATGCTAGGATATGTTCCACAATAAACTGATAGTCCCTAGCTCTATCCATAATTTGAATTATGGAGCCAATTATGGCCATGGCCTCAGCTATTTTGTTATTGGCTCTAGGTATTCATTCAAATGAAATTTTGGTAATTTTCTATTTAGGAGTGTCAACCATGTATTTATATGGTACCAACTTCTTATCCTTCATATGGTATTAGTCTGTGACCTGATTGATTATAAGTTGTGAATCACCATGAACCAGCAAATGTTAGATATTCCACTATACTACTTGGTGAAACCCCATGATGATTGATTCATATTTATCCATATTATTGATACATCAAAAACCAATGTGAAAGGACTTAGGAATAAGATCCCCTTATGGCATCATAAGTAATATTTAGGCACTTGAACCACATGTTGTGAAGGAACCATAAAAGTACATTTTCCATTGTTCTACCTCAGGATGTGATTCTGCTTCTATTATGATCATGATGGATTCATCTAGAAATCCAAATATAAGAGGTTGATTATTAGGAAGAAGAGCTTCTACAAGCTAATGTATAATTAATTATCCCTTATTGTATTTTTGATTGGCATATTTAATCTCAAATTTGCTTAAAATCATGATCGACTTTTCCGTGTCGCCCTATAAAGCTATTTTATAAAGTAGATAATTTAGTAGATCTACATTGGTGATTACAATGCTCTTGTTATTTATCATGTAGTGATGTAACTTTTGGGTTTTGAAAACCATAAATAAATAAGATTTTTGGATCAGCATATAATTGTACTCATACATGACCAATGTTTAGCTGAAGTAATAAATGACATGATATTTACCATACTCATCATGTTGTGCCAAAAGTTTCCTAGGGCATATTCAATAGCTAACAAGTAAAGTAGCAATGGCTTGTTTGTCATAAGTGGCAATAAAATAGGTGGATTGGCTAGGTATTCCTTGAGATGTTCAAATTATTTCTAGAAATATTCATTCCATGAGAAAGTAATGCCTTTATTCAACAAGTATGTAAACGGATGGAATTTTTTGTCCATTTGTGATATGAAGTGTCAAATTGATTGTATCTTACCCTAAAAACTATGGAGATGCTTCAAAGTAGATGCTAGCAACATTTCAGCAATGGCTCAAACTTTGGTTGGATCAGCTTCAACACCCTTACAAGAGATAATGAAACTTAAATTTTTTATATAAGTCACACCAAATACATGCTCCTTAGGGTTGAGCTAAACCTTTTAATTTTAAAGTCTCCAAAATATTCTCTAAAGTATAGCTAGATGGTCGACACAGGGCTTATATTTACAAAGGATGTCATCACATAGTCCTTAATGATGTCATGCATCGTATCATGGAAAATTATTATCATGGATTTTTAATAAGTGACCCATGCATTCTTGAGTCTAATAGCATCATTTTATAACCAAAAATTCCCCATAGAGTGGTGAGTACTATCTTGTGTTGGTCCTTTGGTGCAATTCTAATTTAGTTATACACTAAAAAAACATTCATAAGAGAGCATTTCATATCTAACCATGGAGTCAATAATCATGTCAATGTTTGGTATAGGAAAGTTATCCTTTGGGTAGGCTTTGTTAATATCCCAAAAATTAGTGCATAGTCTAATACCTTTGGGCTTCTTGATAACTGGTATAATGTTGGAAATCCACTTTGAATAATCAATCGATCAAATTCATCTCATGTCTAAAAGTTTCCCCAACTCTTTCTTGATGAATACACCAATACGAAGATGTATTTTTCATAGCTTATGTTTAACTAGTTTGGCATCAGGGTATACAACAAAATGGTGTACAACCAAGGTGTGTTACAAACATGGCATATCTAAATAGGCCCATGCAAATATGTCAACAAACTCTCTTAGAAGGTTTGTAAATACTTCATGTTCATCGTCAATGAGGGACACATCTAATTTAATCCATTTTTGGTCCTTTAAAGTCCCTATATTAACCTCTAAAGTGTCTTCCATAAGGAGTATAAAACCATATTCTAAAAGGTCAACAAGGAGGTAAAATGGTCGACAATGGAAAAGTCCTCTAGCTAAACTTATTCATCTAATTCTCACAAGTAGGATGAATCATAATCTCTTAATGGTGGTAAAATCCATGTAACAAATACTTTTGGGCACTCTTGTACAATTTGTTAAAAATAGTTTTGTTCCTCAGTACTTATTTTGGACCCATAAGTAAGCCTTGGAGTAGTGGTCTCCTACGCTTCTTGTGAATAGGGGTGAACATCCCCATATAATGTCACTTGAAATAGGTTTTCACCAAGATAATTTCCTTTTCCTCTAATTTTAACTTGGTCTAAAAGTGCCTCAAAAATATTTTCACTTAAATTAGACCTCAATGTTTGATTTTCTTTTTACTTTTGGCCAAGGAAGTTCACCCACTCTCTGAAATAGGCAATAAGATCCAATTTGATAGAAAAGCCTTATTTGTGATCTCCTAGAAGAATGTGATCCCTCAAATGTAGAAAGTCAAAAATGGCCTCATCATTCTCAAACTCATCCAATGACATTGGTGATTCTTATTGGTCCCAGTCTATTAACTATGGGTGATAAAGGGTAAGTGGTGAAGGGTGATAAAAATGATTAATGGTATAAATGACAAAAGGTTTAAATAAATTAGTGTTGGTAAGGTCATCATAGACACTATAATAATAGCTTATGTTGTTATTGGAATCATCTTCACTAGTTGATGGTGTAGGAAATTGATCAAGGTATGTGGGGTCACCCTAGGTGATTTAAATCTAATACCATGGGTTCCTTTGTACTTGGTCAATTAAATTGGCTCAATTGTCCCTTGATGATGTATCCCTAGGACTATACCTTCATAATATTGATTTCCCATAATCCATCTAAGGATAGGATACCTGGCACTTTAGTAACAGTCAGCTAAATCATTAGTATAAATCCATGAATTGCTTTCAACTAAAGGGTCTTATTCTAAGCCATAAGCTAGTTTAAAAATAATGGGTTATTGAGATGCGATTTTCCCTTAGCATGCCACTCTATGTAATTAGTCATAGCTTTGGGTATCCCATAGGATTTGGATTATAAAAAAACTTGGCAATGTGGAAAGTGTCATGAGTATTATATCCTCTTATACCTTTGTCAGCTATGTAAAAATGGTTGGCTATGTATACTAGAAGTGCAAATGAGGTTGAAGCTAGGCTCTTAAGGTAAATTTAGTTGGCTTCAAGTCCTAGTTAAATAGATTTGGATTTATCAAAATTTCCTCCATCAAATTTAGGTATAGGATTTAGGCCAAAATGATAATTATAACTCTTTTACTCTACCTTAAGATGTTTGTAATATTGGTAAGGTTAGAGATCAGCTGGTATAGTCACGTCCATCCTTTAATGTGGAAATTTAATACATTAATGTATTATGGAAGGTATGGCCTTGATTTCATGGATTTAGGGTTAGCCCAAAAGTAAGTTGTATGATAACTCTAGGTTGAGAAGATGGTAGAAAGTGCCATGGGTCAAAGGCCCAATGACTGCTAGAAAGCTGATGGTACTTTATGATTCTTGTTCCTCACTGTCATATGCCTTGATGATAATGGTATATGGTTGAAGATCAACCATTGTATATCTAATATGCTTTCCCAAATTCAGAGACACAATGTTTAGTCTTGAACCATTGTCTACAAGGATGTGTTTAACCATATGTCAAGTTATACTAACCTCAATGTACAAGGGGTTATTATGCAATGGGACTAAGGATGACATGTCACTTTGGTCAAAGTTAAGTCATTAGCAAGGGGCCAAATGTCCTACCATGGCTTGAAATTTATTAGGCATGATGTCATCAGGTATAAGGGATTAGATTAGTTATTTATTTAGTTTTCTCTTGTGGACATTATATGTACGTAGAAAATCCATGATGGATATTTGCAAAGGTGTATTTTATAGTTACTCCATAATATCATAGGTCTTCCCTTTAGTTTTAATGATTGTCTTGGTATTTATAGGCATGGAGGTCTGAATGGATTCATTCATGGAATTTGGATGAGGTCCTTTGATGGTTATCTTGGCTCATTGAGTTGTGGTTTTGTAATCTCAATCTAGTTTAGGGATTTGATAATTGTCTAGAGAGGTAATAGGGCTTAGAATGGTAATTCTTTGGTGGATTTGACCCTAGCTACTAACATAATCTGAAGAAGGATTACTAGTATAAGGAGGTTGGTAGGAATTATTTAGCTGATATGAATTATTAGGTAAAGGTCTTTATCTATTGGTATTTGGCTAGGGATTAATGGTAATGGTGGAAACATGATTGCCTATAATATGTCATACAACAATATTATAAGTATACGCAAGGGTATGATGGCCTCCTTGATTAGTTTGACATTAGTTCTAACAATTATATTATTATTATTGTGGTTGACATTGTTATTATTATGGTGGAGTTATTTTCCACTGTTGTTTTTATTGTTGGTTGTTATGTTGAGGAAATGGGTTTTGATAGATGACCAAGTTGTGATTGATCATAAGAGCATGAGTATCTCTTTATATCTCTCTATTCTCAAGAATATTCTCAATTAGATGTCTTAGCTATATAAAACACTATATGGAGTGTCCCTTGACATGATGGTACTCACAAAATTCATATTATTTTTACCACCAAGGAAAAGGAATTCCTTTAGTAAATGGATTTATCATCAGCTAACTAATCATATTTTCTTGAAATAATTTATGGAATACAAACTCAATAGGCTCCCCAAAGTCATTAAATGATCTAGTAATGGGGGGTCTTCTCCTTAGAGGAGGTGCTTGTAATTGGACTTGATTTTATGGCTAGTCTTATGGAGGTCTTAGCTAAATAAATGGAGGTGGTGATTGTTAAATCGGTGGAGATAAACATATAGCCAGTGTTTGGACTATTTATACATGGCATGATTAAGTGACCCATTACTAACAACATTCTTGTTGTGGTTATAATAATTTAGTATTCCATTAATATTGGCTTGAGATGGAATTAAAGCAAACATTTGGATAGGGTTCTGATTTTGGTTATGGATTTGGTTCTAGTTCTGCTATTGGCCTTGATGTTAGTTTTAAGTATGGTTGAAATAAGATAGCTTGATGATCCCTTTGTTGACAAAGGTCTTCTCAATTTGTATCCCTTTCTCAATAACCTCTTCAAACATATGATCATGTTGCAACTTGATATTATAAGATATCTCATTATGTAGGCTCTAGATAAATATCATGACCAATTACTTTTTTGGTAAATTATGAGTGAATCAACTCATAAGTGCCCTTCATCATTGTAAATAAGTAATGATGCTTTCACCTTTTTTTTGATTGGCCAAAATACACCACTATAATATCATGTAGATTATATGAGAAATGTTGTAAAAAATTCTTAGAAAGGTCATCAAAGTTTGGTACAAAATGTTGGAAATATAGTCATTGATGTCAAAGGTCTAGCATTGGTGATAAATGCCCCATTGCATTTAATGATGTTTTTAATATTCATATCTTGGCTAGTGTGTGTTAGTATTTATTTAATATTAATGAATATATTTTTGGTTACATATAAGTCAAAAAAAGGCCCATGGAGAAGTCAAAGAGTCATGGGGTAATGACAAAACAAGAATGGGATGCATTTTCTCATGAAGAGTCTTCTTGAAGAATTCCAAGAGTCACCATGTGAAGACAAAAGAGGGTATGGCACATTTTTCATGAAGGAACACTTTGAGGAATATGAAAAGTTACCAAGATAAAGAAAAAAGAGGAAAGGATGAATTTACTTATGAAGGGTCACCATGTGACTTTTAAAATGTAAGGATACGAAGGGTCATGCAAGTTTGGTTTCATTTCCATGAGGATTGAAAGGTCACAAAAAGTGAATGCCAAAGGTCATTTGGAAAGCTATAAATAAAGGCTTGAGAAGCTATTTGGAATATGCAAGAGAGTGCATGGTTTTTATCTGTTTTAGAGGAGAGAAAAGTAGGAGATATTATAGAAATCTATCATTTATAGAGTAAGAAACATTTAGAGATAGTTGTGTTTTATACACAAGAGGGGTTGGTGCTCCTATGGGTTAGTACTCACAAATATTTGTAGGGGGTTAGTGTTCCTATGGGTTGGTGCTCAAAAATAGTTATTGTGTTGGTGCTCGAGAAAGGGGTTGGTTCTCCTGCAAGTTGGTTCTTGAAAAATTTGTAATTTGAGTTGGTGCTCATTCATATACTTGAGATTATTTTCTATGGTTTCTCCCACTTTGGGTTTTCACATAAAAATCTACTCTCTCTCTCTCTCTCTCTCTCTCTCTCTCTCTCTCTCTCATGTGGTGCATGTTATTGTGTGTGATTAAGTGAATTAAATAAAATAAATTATATTAAGTAAAAGATAGATAATATATTGATTCACCCCCATTCTCAGTATATTTCATGATTAATAATTGGTATGAAAACAGGTTCCTTTTGACAAAAAATCACATCTTGAAGGTAGATCGGGGAAAGCACGATAGCTAGATCACATGAAGGTTTTTATACAAATAAGGCACCTTTTTTTGATGGGACAAATTATTCTTTTTGGAGTATAAGGATGAGGAATTATTTGATGGCCCTTGGATTCAACATTTGGAAAGTAGTGGTAGAGGAATATGAAGAGCCATAAACACTTGCAACTACTCCTGTAGAAAAGAAGGAAAGTGAAAATAATGATAAAGATTTAAATGCTATTTTATGTGAATAAAAAATTGTTAAATTTATGCAATGTAAATTTGCTCATGAAACATGGGTAAAAATTGAGAATATTTACAAAGGTGATGGAAAGGTTCAATAAGCTAAGCTGTAGAGTTTTAGAAGATAGTTTGAGAGCTTGAAGATAGAAGAGGAAGAAAATATAGTAAGTTACCTTTTGTGGGTTTGTCAAATAGTTAATAGGATTCAAAGTGTTGGAAAAAAGTTAAAAGAATCAATTATGGTACAAAAAGTTTTAAGATCTCTACCATTGAGATATGATGTAAAAGTTTTGAAAATTGAACAGATGAAGAATTTATCCAAGCTAAAGATGGATGAGCTACATGATATTATTACAACATATAAAATGTAGACCGAACAAGAAAAAACCTCAAAGAGAGAAGTTGCTTTCAAGACATCAAATAAAGACAAGGCTAATATTCAAGAATCAAGTGACAGTTGTAGCGATGATGAAAATGACAATGGAGCTCTATTTATTCACAAGTCAAAAAAGGGCATAGGTAAATATCAAGAAAAATTACCTTTTAAATGTTTTAATTATGGAAATATTGGAAATTTTGTAGTTAAGTGCCAAGATAAGGGTAATGGTGACAATGACGAAGGAAAGCCTACATATAAGAAGAATTTCAAAAGAAAATTCATGAAGAGATTCGATAAAAAGAGTTTGTATTCTAAAGATCCTAGCTCAGTCAAAGATAATGGAGTTAGTGATTCAGAAGAGGAAGAGATTCTATTCATGGCCATACATGAAGATGTCTCCACAAGCAAAAGCATAGATGATCATAAAGAAGAATAGGATGAAGCCAAAGTGAATCTAGAAGGAGAACACATTTGTGCCTTAGAAGAGTTAAAATCTCTTGAAAAGAAGAATCAAATATTAAAGCTCCAGATTGAGAAAAATGAAAAAGAGTCAAAGGAAATAATTGAAGATCTATAAGCACACTTTGAAGAAGCCAAAAAGAATGAAAAAGATCTAATAGCATAGTTGTAAAAAATAAGTGAAGAATGTGAAAGGTATGTTATTAAAATTGCTTCTTTAAAATTATATCTTGAGAAAAAAAATAAAGTAATCAATGATAGATCAATCAGTGATTCAAAATTTAAGAATAACAATAATATGTTGAATAAGATATTAGAAAGTTAAAGATCAATGTCAGATAAGATAGGTATCAGATTTGAAAAAGAGAAATAGGAGGCCACTACTTTCATAGACAAGGTTAACACAAAAAAAGAAAGAGCTATGTTGAAGCTCTTACAAAAGAAGAAATAAAAAGGGAAAAAGTTAAGAATACAGAGGACATCTCAAACAAAAAAAGCTGGAAGTAATAGAGCTAAAAAAGGAAATTAGGTCAAAGATACACAAATAGGTCCTATTTTTATGGTTATTATTTTTATTGTAATGGATATGGTTATAAGAAAATAAAATGTTGAAAAAGGGCTAACAATTTCAAAAATAAGGAGAAGAAAACTCATGCAGAGTCAAGCAGAAGCTACAACTCTTTTACTCCTCTATCAGGATTTAATAAAGCAACCATCATATGTTATAAGTGCAATAAATTCAGACACATAGCCTGGTATTACAAAAGTGTGTTTGAGTTAGTCAAGAAGGATTAGAGTTTTAAGGCTCCATTCATCAAAAAAAAAGTTTAGACAGGTTCATGGTAGAAAAAACAACTTGAAAAGTCTATGTTGGTACAAATAGCTTTGCATGCAAAAAATGAAGAAAATCCATGGTTCATTGATAGTGGATATTCAAGGCACATGATATGACATAAGAGCAAGTTAATAACCTTGAAGAAGAAGATCAATGGTGGCATAGTAAAATTTAGAGATAATACTATTACAAAAATTGTTGGAAAAGGTACACTAAGTTTGGATAATGGTAGAATTAAAACAAAAAATATTTTGTATGTAGAAGGTCTTAAACATAATATTTTTAGTGTAAGTCAAATGTGTGATTAGGGTCACACACTAAATTTTTATGTATACGGTTTTGAAATTAAGAGAAAAGATTCAAATGTGTTGGTTGCAGATGCTCAGAGAATAGGCAATAATTTGTATATGCTATCAGACATCAAAGATCAAAGATGTTATTTGAGTCAGATTGAAAAAAGTTGGCTATGGTATAGGAGAATGGGACACATAAATTTTTATAATCTTGTCAACATCAGTAAGAAGCAAGTAGGAAAAAATATTCCAAAGATTACAAAGCCATCCAACATGCTTTGTGAACCTTGTCAGCATGGGAAGCAAGGCAGAAGACAGTTCAAAAAAAAATAGTACTCGACCACTCAAATGTTAGAGATTATTCACACTAATTTGTGTGGACCTATGAGAAATAAAAGTACTTAAGGTGAGAAATATTAGATGTTTTTTATTAATTATTTTTCTCATATGACTTGGGTAATGTTTTTAAAGAAAAAATTAGAAGCTTTCAGACATTTCAAATCATTTAAAGTATTAGTTGAAAATAAAACCAATTTGAAGATTAAGTGTCTAAGATCATATCAAGGTGGATAATTCATGTTAGATCAATTTATTGAGTTTTTTGAAGACCATGGAATAAAGAGACATTATTTATCAGCCAAAACTCCACAACAAAATGGAGTAGCTGAATAGAGAAACATAATAGTTCAAGAGATGGTGAGGCCAATGCTAAATGAATCCAAGATACCAGATAAATATTAGAGAGAGGTAGTTTTTACAGTAGTGCATATTTAAAATAGATCATTATTGAGAGTCAAAAGTGACAATACTCCTTATGAGCTATGGAAAGAAAAACTAGTAACAATTGATTATTTTAGAGCTTTTGGTTGTAGATGCTTCATAAAAAAAACTAATGAAAAACTTGGTAAGTTTAAATCCAGAGTAGATGAAGGTATATTTATTGGTTATTCTTACAAAAGTAAATTTTATAAATGTTATAACAAAATAACCAAGAAAATAGTTGAAAGTGTAAGTGTCAGGATAGAAGACGATGGAACATAAAGAATCAGTGATTCAGTAGACATTCCTAAAATCATTGAAGAGAAAGACTTTAAAGATTCATATGAAGATGAGAAGAAAGAGAAAAAGGAAACCAAAACCCCATCCAACTATTTCCATAGAAATCATAATGAAATTGACATCATCGGTGACATAAATTAAGGAATTCGCACCAAAATAATGATGGTAAGTGAATCTGAGCAAGTTAATTTCTCTTTGTTATATAAAATTCAGCGTAGAATTTTTTTCAAAAGCTAGACATGATAAGAATTAGGTTAAATCAATAGATGAAGAATTAAATTAGATAGAAAAAATGATACTTTGGAATTAGTGCCTAGACCAAAAGATCACAATGTGATCGAAACAAAATGGGTTTATAGAAATAAGTTGAATGAAAATAGAGAAGTGACTAGGAATAAAACAAGATTAGTATGTAAAGGATATGTTTAGATTGAGGTAATATATTTTAAAGAAAGTTTTACACTAGTGGCAAGGTTAAAGGCTATTAGAATGTTTCTTGTATATATAGTGTTTAAAAATTTTAAAGTGTTTCAGATGGATGTCAAATCTACCTTCCTAAATGAGAATCTAGAAGAAGAGGTCTACGTTGAGTAGCCTGAGGGGTTTATTATCTCAAATATTAATAGCCATGTATGTAGATTGAAGATATCACTATATGGATTGAAACAAGCTCCTAGAGCTTGGTGTGTAAGACTTGATAAGTACCTGTAGGATCAAGGTTTCAAGAGAGGATTTGTTGATAGTAATCTCTACATCAAAATAAAAGGTGAGTATCAATTGATTCTTGTGGTATATATTGATGACATCATTTTTGGAGGAAATATTGAAAAGATGACAAAAGAATTTTATGATAATATGCAAAAATAATTTGAGATGTCTATGCTTGAAAAATTATCATTTTTCTTAGGGTTGCAAATATTTCAGTCAGATAAAGGAATTTTCATATCTCAAAGTAAATATGCCAAGAAAATATTGAAGAAATTTGGTTTTGAGGATTGTGCACCAGTTGGCGCACCAATGAGTACAAAAAATAAGGTGAGCAAGGATGAATATTCACCTATTGCAAATCAATCTTTATATATATCTATGATTGGTAGTCTTTTATATTAGATAGCATCAAGGTCAGACATCATGCATGCAATAGGTATGGTTGTAAGATATCAGTCAACTCTAAAAGATAGTCATGTTTAGTTGGTGAAGAGAATATTCAAATATATCAAGGGGACATTAGATTATGGATTATATTATCCTGTAGGTAGATATTTCACTTTGGTTGCTTATATAGATTTAGATTGGGTAGGTTGCTTGGATGATAGAAAGAGTACAAGTGGAGGATCTTTCTTCCTCAGTGATAGCTTAGTATCATGGCTAAGAAAGAAGTAGAATTTAGTATCACTTTATATAGCTGAAGTAGAATATATTACAGTTGTATTGTGTTTTACTCAAGTGCTTTGGATGAAGAAAAATTTGGTAGATATCAAGGTAAAATATGATGAACCTATTTTTATTTTTTGTGACAACACACGTGCTATTAATATTTCTAAGAATCTAGTGATGCATTCAAGAATAAAACATATTCATATGAGATATCACTTCTTTAGAGAGTAGGTTGCAGATCAACAAGTTAAGATGGAATATATCAGTACTACAAAGCAAATTATAGATATTTTCACAAAGGCACTACCAAAAGACATATTTGAGTATCTACAGGAGAAGTTAGGAGTAATTTCTTTCACTTTATACCATTGAGGATCAACATCAGTTGAGGGGGAGCTAAGTGTTAGCTCCTGGATGGGCCCTTTGCCATTGATGTCAAAAGGGGAGAAGAATAGAAATAGGTATAGGTGTAAAAATAGGTGCAAAATAGGTACAGGGAATAGGTATAGGTTGCTACAATAAGGGGGAGTTACTATATGTTTTTTAGATGGTAGTATGTGTAGGTTTTATGATGTGGTAGTTTTAGTTTGAGGTTGTCATCAATGACAAAGGGGGAGATTGTTGGAAATATTGTCATTGATGTCAAAGGTCTAGCACTGGTGATAAAGGCCCCATTACATTTAATGGTGTTTTTAATATTCATATCTTAGCTAATATGTGTTAATATTTATTTAATATTAATGAGAATATTTTTGGTTGCATATAAGTCAAAATAGGGCCCATGGAGAATTCAAAGAATCACGAGATAAAGACAAAAGAAGAATGGGATGCATTTTCTCATGAAGAGTCATCTTGACAAATTCTAAGAGTTACCATGTGAAGACAAAAGAGGGTATGGTACATTTTTCATGAAGGGACACTTTGAGGAATATGAAAAGTCACCAAGATAAGGAAAAAAGAAGAAAGGACACATTTGCTTATGAAGGGTCACCATGTGACTTTTCAAATGCAAAGATACAAAGGGTCATGCAAGTTTGGTAGAATTTTATATGAAGATTGAAGGGTCACAAAGGGTGAATTCCAAAAGTCATTTGGAAATATATAAATAAAGGCTTGAAAATCCATTTGGAATATACAAGAGAGTGCATGGTTTGTATTTGTTTTAGAGGAGAGAAAAGTAGGAGATATTGTAGAGTTCTATCATTTGTTGAGTAATAAACATTGAGAGATAGTTATGTTTTATACACAAGAGGGGTTGGTACTCTTGTGGATTGGTGCTCACAAATCTTTGTAAGGGGTTAGTGTTCCTATGGGTTGGTGATAAAAAATAGTTTTTGTGTTGGTTCTTGGAAAAGGTGTTGGTGCTCCTTCAAGTTGGTGCTTGTGAACTTTGTAATTTGAGTTGGTGCTCATTCATATACTTGAGATTATTCTCCATGATTTTTCCCACTTTGGGTTTCCACATAAAAATATGATCTCTCTCTCTCTCTCTCTCTCTCTCTCTCTCTCTCTCTCTCTCTCTCTCTCTCTCTCTCTCTCTCTCTCTCTCGTGTGGTGCATGTTATTGTTTCAATTTTATTACATATCTTGAATGCATGATTAAGTGGATTAAAAAAAACAAATTAGATTAAATAAAAGATAGGTAATAAATTGATTCACCCCCGTCTCAATATATTTCATGATTAACACAAAATTCTTTGACAGTTTCAAAATTCATTTTAAGGCTTGTCTAGCTAAACTTCTTGGAAAGAAGAGAAGTAAATATATGTCATTATAAGCTACTACTTTGAAATCAAAAAATATATATTTTAGATGTTGGTTGGGTTTTAGATTACCCTTATATTTATCAAATTTGGGTGGCTCATAACCCATAGGAAATAGTATTTGAATATAATCCATATTAAATGGATATGAACATATCTTGTCTAGTTTGAATTTCTTTATTTTCTTCCTAGTTTGAATGGCTTGAATTGCATCATTCATTTTTTTTAGCTCTTGAGCTAGAAATTTGGATGGCATGTCCTATTAAAATTAAGTTTATGTGGTCAAAGGTGTATTACCTTGACAAGGATATGAAATAATGGTATATTAGGGATTGTTTGTTTGATGGGTCAAATGACTAGGTATACACATGAATGCATTGGGATTGTATTATTGATATAGAATACATTATTTTTGGTAAACATTCTGTCAAGGATTAGTAACATGGATTTGTTTGGCAAATTATAGTTATAGTAGTGACATTTGGCTAGGTGGAATATGCTAGTATTACTGAGTTTGGGCAAGAATTTGTTTCCTACTCATTGAACCCTATTGTATGAAGGGAAACCATTGTTGACTAAAACCTTACTATTGAAGGTGTTGTAAGTTATATCTATATTACATGTGTAGGAATAATTGGGTAAAAAGAAATTGTTGCCTATGACCTAGTACTTTTTGTACATTAGAACCTTATTATTGGTTACATACCTATTGTTGATTGATCACTTATTAAGGGTTTGACATTTGTTGTTAACTAACTGACACTTTTTGTTGACCAATAAAAACATGTTATATATTAGGAAAAGTTTATGATTGTTGAGTTATATTGGTCTACGCTTATTGTGGTAAAACATTTATTTCCACCTGTTGAGGTGGTGTAGGGTTTTGTACTTATTGAGGTGGTATGTTGGTCTGTTATTTTTGGCTAGTTACCCCCTATTGTGCACTTGAGTAAGTAAATGGTTGAGGAGTATAAGTTTTTTTGTTGTGTTTGGGAATCAGGTGTACCTATCCATTATTGTTGCAATCTACTTAAAGTATTAGTTAGAAGATTCTATTGTGTGTTGATAAATGATATATTAGACCCACTTTGGTTCACATTGGAATGCACTTGCATTTTATTCACTACATTTTATGTGAAGTATTCTATAATAGCTATAGTTTGATTTTTCTTAGGATGTTATACATGTCTTCCACTAGTGTGATTTGGCTAAAGGTGTCTATGTTATAATTTACATAGCTTGAATAATCTATTTGTGGCCTTGTTGAAGGATCTATCTCTATAAGTGGCATGTTTGAAATAGCCATGGCATTGAAATTTTGAGCTAGGTTAAGGTAATTTTGGTATGCTTGTTGTACATTTTTGAATTGATCATCCATATGACCTTTCCCTTTTGCAAGTGAACTTTGGCTCTATTGAGGTATTTTTACTAAAGCTTGATTATAACTAGTTGATGCATGTTTAAATTATTGATTATGAGGCACTTTACTAGGTGTTCTAATCAAACTAGATAGAATTTAATGTGGGAAGCCTAGTGGGAATTTGGCTCCTACTTCTACCGCCCTAACTATAATTTCATCTTTATTTTCTAGAAAATGGTGATCAAACAAGTATGGATCATAATTTGTAAGTGTTATTACATAATAGGGATATTTTTGTTGGATTTTTTTGACAATAGGCATCATTTGAGCAAAATTTTAGCCATTTGTTCTTGCTCTTGGCCTAGATAGGATGGTGTACTCACCAAGTATTGTGCTAGTGGTTCTTGCCTTTGTTCTTATAAAATATTATAAGAAGGATATGGATCCATCTCATATTATAATTCACCATATGGTTCTTGAACAAAGGGGCCACTGGTAAAAAAGTTCTCATAGTCCAAATTGTACATAGTCCCACTACTTGTGTAGCAAGGAATGTTTGGATCTATTATTAGGTCTCTTTAAAAAATGTCTAAAATGGAAAACAACTGAGGTCTAAGACAAATAACCTTTGGATCTATAAAATAGGTCCAAAGGGTAAAATAATGAACTAGGTCTATGATAAAGGTAGAATAAAAATACAAAACCAATCTAATAAAGGAACTAATTTACCCAAAGTTGGTTATAATTAGTGGCAAAGGTATAAAGACAAGGTAGAATAATCATGAACTAGGTCAAAAGGATAATGATTTGCCCAAATACGATTATAATCATTAGCAGAATAAATAATGATATCCTTGAAAGTAAAGGTCGATCTAAAATAATAACAAACTAATCTAAATCTAAGGTAATTGTCTTGGATAAACTAGGTGAATAGCTCAAAAACAACCTAATTCTAAGGTAATTAGTTTGGAAGACTCAGTAATTGGCTCACAAAATACTCTTTGGCAAATGAAAATATGACATTTTATAACTCATCACAAAAAAATCTAAACAAGACATATTGTAAAAGAACTCAACACAAAGGATGCTAAAACAAGGCACATGACAATAAACAATCATTAAGTCTAGGTAAAGGCTTTTTAGACCAAATAAGAAATAAATCCAAGTAACATAATCTAAACATAAAAAGTAGACCACCTAAGCCCAAATTAGATAAGGCTTTGGTTTATACCTAATTAATTTAGGATATGAACTATGAAATATTGAATTTCAAATTTAATACAAAATACTTACATTTTCTATGGTAAATTGGCTAGACTAGAATGGGCAGTGTAATAGTACATTTTGAAACAAAAGGTATGAATGATTTCAAATAAGGCAAGGATTTGGATTAATTTGGGTAGTGTAACAATGTTCTATTTTAAATAAGTGACACAAAAAGATGGTATTTGGAGAAACTCCAAAGCAAATGTTTGAAATGAAACTAGTAATGTAACAACCCTTCATTAAACAAGTGATATTAAAATGATTTTGGAGAAAACTCCAAAGCAAAAGTTTGAAAAAAAATGGGTAGAGTAATAATTATTAGCTAAAAGTGGTGGGTAATACATGAAGTTTTAGACTCATTTTGATTTTGGAATACAAAAAATAATATTATATCTAAACACACATGCTAATAAAAGAAAATAGAAAAATAGTAAGTGCACGTCCTATCCCTAAAACTGACAAGGTGTATGTAGCTTCCACTAAAGTTTCCACCGATATACCAATGCTCAAAATGAATTAAGTGTTAATGAAAAAATTAAAGAGAACATGTAGGTATATTTTTGAAGCCTCCCTCTATCTCTCAATCATTAGTATGTGGCACAAACTTAGAGTGTAAAACACTTGACATTTGGAAAGATATTTCACAAAAAAGTGGGGTTTACTAAAATATATAAATTTATAAATGATATAAATGGTCATTAGTTTGGATAACACAAGGGAAAATCATGATAATTATATTTAAACTCACTAAATTAATATGCAAAGGTCTATTCCTTTTCACATTTACTTCATTCGTGTACTACTTAGTGAAGTCCAATGTTTAGCATGAATTAATCTAGGTTTTTATTAGGATTGATAGGCTAATCTCTCAACCAATATTCAATCCTAGTATCGCATCCCAAATTTATATACCCCACCATGGAGTGGGTTTGGTATGATGCTAGGAGATGAAACCCCAGGTCAACACACCCCTAAAGAACTTGTGAGGAGGAGATGAACTCCTACCCACAAGCCAATGCAAAAAAATAAACAAATAAAATTGGAAAAACTTTAGAAGTCATTTTTGGTTAACCCAAATCACTCATATCTTGGGGAGAGAATACACAATGTTTCTTTCATTCTAGGCTAAATAAATAAGGAAATAAACAAGGTAATTTTGATCACTCAAGTTTCCTAAATGGGATGGGGGAGAGCATACATGCAAAGTTTGGTTTGCCACAAACAATTTAATCTAGGAACTTTGAAGCTAACTAACAAATAAAGAATAAACAAAAAAAATGCTCTTAAGAGTTCTACTCTAAAGTGAATGTTCATTTTAAAAGTTCCAAATCAGATGTGAATGAAGTTTTGACTCCTTGGCCTTGTTTGATCTTGTAAAATTGAAATGTAAAAAGACAAGTTATGTTAGGTCAATTTTAAGCACTAAAATGATAGTGTGTATGAAAATTTAAAAGTGTTTAGGCCTCTCTTCTCCACTTAGGTTCCTAAAAAAATGTTATGGGGTTCTCTTTTCTTTATGAAAAAAATACAACCAATAAACAACTTTTCATTTTCAACTCTCAGGTTCTTAGTTTACACAAAGTGAAGTCACATATTTTGCAACAAAGTGAAGTCATTGATTCCTTTGTGAAACAAAATAGACATAAACAATTATCTGGAAAAGTCACCATTAGACATGGATAAAGTTTTTGATTATGGTTTAAAATAAGGTAAAGTGATTGAAACCAAAAGTAAATATACTTAGCAAAGACACCAAATTGTGGGGTTGAAGTCTTCATCGATTTCACAATAGAGCAATGTCACCATTTTTAGCAAAGTTACTGATGCAAAGTCACTAATTCTACAAAATAAATCATTGTAAATAGAGGATAAAATAGGCAAAGTCATTGTTACACAGGGCAAAATCACCAATTAGTGGTAAAATAAAATGATAAGAATTTTAACCATAAAAATCTAAAATTAAAGATTGGAGTGTTATTTTTATGAATTTTAAAGGTTCCACATCATTCATTTGGTCCATATGTGATGCATGGTCCCACTATGTGTGATATTATATAACGTTAGGAATATGAACACCATACAAATGTTGTTAGTTCCTTTTTAGTAAATCTCAAGAAAATTCAAGTATAGCAAAGCAATGAAACTTAACCACTATTGCCTAAGTACTAGGTTTAGAATAACACAATGAACAAAACTACATATAAGAGATAAAAACATACAACAATATTACCTCCCTTGTCAAAATTAGTGTTCACTTGTTGTCATAGAAGACATTATTGCTCAACTTATGGCATTAAAGACTTTGATAAATGCATTATCCATCTTGACAACTTTTCTCTAAGACCACATGTGGCTTTTCTTGGTTTGGCTTGGCTCGGTTTGAAGCTTCTTGATATCAATTTGGCATTATAAAATTACTTTGATAAATTCTTGAAATCATTCCTATAAAATAAACTTACCAATAAAAGCTTGTTTAGGTAGAGTGAGGGCACTTGTATTTATATGTCTCAAAACTAACTCTAACCTTAGGGAGGTTAGGTTTAGTTCTAACTTTTGTTAAGTTTAAAATAATCTAGGTTAAGTTAAGTTAACCGTGGGTTGGGTCAAAGCAATTATGAAGGCTTAACAACTCATTTTAGATATTTATGAGCCATGAAAACTCATAGAAGATAATTATGATGTTTAGACTCACCTTTTCTTGAAATTTTAAGAATTAATCAAATATATTATTAGCTCCCTTGACTTTGAGCTCATGTTTATTGCAAAATTCCTTTTCTAGAAATGTAATTCCTTAATTCAACTTAGAATTTTTGATTTAATCAAGATAATTAAGTTTTGATTTTTAATTAATCTTTATCAGGGTTTTTGTCATTTATAAATTATTTTAAATGTTTTACATTAATATATCGTTAGGCCAATAATGTCAATTTGCTAGGTTGAAATTTGACTAGGATTGAATCTAAGATAGGTTATCAGTGCATACAGGGTAATACCCTAAATAAGCAAGCCTCAACATGTTTTTGGGAAATTAAATCCCTTACCCAAATTAATTTGGGTAATACATGTGATTTCTAGGCTTAAATTATGTTGTTTACTAGAAATTGTTTTGAATCCCAGCTTAGACACAAAAGTGGACAAAAATGAGTGTCTACACCTATTATCCATGATTCTATCTTACACAAAGTACTTGATATGCTATACACTTGACATTTTTTCCTAACACATTAGATCCTTAGGTTAATATGACATGTTTATGCTAGTTGTTTATGATTTTACTTTATACACTTCCTTGAGTGTCTTGACTCGATATTGTATGCCATTTTTGAGCATTTGAATATGATAATTTGCTTATAGCTCCCATGCTTGTGTATACTTTCATTGACATTTTCATATGTCATTATTTTTTATATGGACATCTGAATATGTCATCATTGATTTTATGAACATTTTACTAAGTCATGTCACTTTGATTGTGAAACATTTGAACATGCCCCTTGTTTACAGTCTCCTTAGACCATTTATTTTTGACCATATTTTAATTTTTATTGTGTGTGTGCTTGATTTACTTATTGATATTGTTCTATCACTATCTAGATGTTTCCATGATCCTTATAAATCATCTTAGGCCTTCATGTGATCACATTGGTTATATGCACTTCAATTTTATATCTACCTATACATGTTCCTTCTATATGTTACATGGTTACATTCATAGATTATACAGTTATCTTATATTTTTGAGGTGAGGTAACTACTAGTTGCTATCTTTCCCTCACCTCAAAGAGGGGCATATTAGTGGGGGCATTTCATAGATGAATGTTCTCCACACTTGGCATAGTTTTCAGATTCACTGGAGAAATGTCATATAGGCATGAATTCCACACATTCACATTTTTAAAATTTAATGGGGGTATGCTTTGGAAGCATGTTATCCACACATATTCAGTATTCAACATCTCCTAATTATAGTGTGGACATGTTTTGGAAACATGTTCTCAACATTGGTAATTATATCAATTTTTAGATTTCTCCATATATCATGGGGGGGATGATTTATAAACATGTTCTCCGTATTTACATAGTTTTTAAAATTAGCCAAATCACATACTTATATGATTTATATTCATAATTATGGTATAATTCTATATATTAGTACCACTGTTATACATAATTTCAGCATGAGACATATCTAAGGTGCATATGTTATGTAATTTGTGCCTAATATTGAAAAATAAAAAATAGTTTTAGATTCAAAAACTATTTTATGTATTAATACCTTGGTCATAATTTTATATTAAACCACTCAATCTTTCCAAATTTTTAGGTTAGACTTGATTGTATCATCCAATCTCACTAGGTTATGTTATATGTAAAATAAATGAGAGGGGGGGGGGGGGTGAATCAGTGGTTCAAGCAATTAAATTCCAATTCCAAAATGACAAATTCTTAACCAATCAATAAAACTATTCATGAAGCATATAAACCAGTTATTTCAAAGAAAAAAGGAAATTATGCAAGATCAACACCCATAACAAATGGATTATATGGGAAACCCTCCTAGGGAATAAAAACCACTCTCAAGTATTAAAAAAATTGGAATAAAATATTATGATATATTCAAAAATAATATACTTTAGTGAAGCACCCACTTCATAAGGAACACCAACCCCTAAGAATGAACAAACACCCACTTGTCCCAAATGTTGAGCTCCCATACGACACCTTATGATATTAACACCTCTAGATATTATATTTCCTTTTAATATAATGAATAAATAGTGAATATTAATACTCTTCAACCCTTAAAACTCTCTCAAACATTCACATATAACCAATGCATCCAAAACACCCTTTTGGATCACTTTACACTTCTTCACTCATCTTCAGTCTTTAACCCTACAAGAACACTATTATAACATCAATAATCTGACCTCTAGGTCACACACATATCCCTCAAACTACTATACTTTTGAATCTATCCACCAAGCATACTCACCCTTCTCTATGCTTCATATATCAACTCTTGAAACCTTTATCTTTGATTATGCTCTTTATAGAGCCTTCATGAACATCACCTTCTTGGTTGGTCATTAGACATGCCTTAACCCTTAAGCATTATATTAAACTTATAATAGGATCATAATCATCCACACATGTCATCAATATATTATATAGAACACCCTTAAGCATCAACACCTTTTAATTAGGCCTAAGGTCCATAGAGACCTATTCACCATTTTAGCACTTCACTGAGAAAAACTAGGAACATAAGACCACTTCAAAGCAAATAGATCCATACCACATGACCCTTAATCCATCCTCAAATGATAAAATTAATAAATACACACATCTACATATGTAAAACCTATCAATCATTTGCCTTGTACATGAAAACACCATGAACAAACCAAAATTCAACTTGTAAGCAATTGTTCATACTAAAGATGGATTGGTCAAATCTCTAAAATCCATACAATTGATCTTGAGGGAGTATAAAACACTAACCAATAGATAATTCACCTTGAAACATACAAACACCATCAATAATATCTCAAAAATGCTTATCGGGTCACTTACAAAAGAAGGTCAAACCCTCAATCAACTTTGGACCATAATAAATGCAAGTGTAAACCAGTCAAACCTCCAAACCATTTTTATTGGATTTACCTTGAATTTTAATACCACTTATATTTTTATACCACCATTAAATTAATTATTAATAAAAATTTATAGGAAAAATAATGAGGATTGGTTTCCACTTGTAAATTCAAATATTTGAATTCCAATGGTCACTTTTTAATGCAAATTTGACTATGGAGACTAGTGAAATCTACCTGAAAGACCAACTTTACACTACTATAAGTTTTTCTAGAAAAAATTTTAAGACATGAAATTTGAAACAAATTATCTAGGCACATATATCAATAAACCCATGTGACCATTTTCTTTTAACACCTACACACGTGAGAATGTTGATGTCATCAATATGTTTGCTTAGGAAGATCTGCCAAGATGACTAGGATAACCTAGACCTTCAAAAGACCACTCCAATAAATTAATTTCACTTCCATAAATACCCCAATCACTCTTAAACCCTCATATTAACCTTAAAACATGGTTAACACATCACCAACATCCATCATCTTACCTAACCAAATAAACACTTCATAGTTCATGCATACTCACTAAGGCACATTTTGTCATTGAAAACCATGCATTCATATCAACTAATGAATATAATTGTCTACATTAGTGGTCCATAAAATTAAGAAATACTACACTAACATATTTTAATTTTTATTTACAATATCAATTTATGGAATTAATTTAAAAAATTGACTTTCAAAATATGAATTTAACAAGAATAATTCAAGACATTCATCACATATTTGATAATGGAGTTCAACAAAATGGTCTACATCTTTGGGTCCTATATCGACCAAGTTATTAATAAAAATTCTTGAAAAATATGTAAAAATTTCTCTAAAATGAAAATTGAACAACTATAAAGTTGTTTCTTGAGAAAAAATAATATAAGTCCCTTTTTGGACTTTTACCCACTTTCGCCTTTAGCACCCTCTGCAATTCATCCAAGCTCTCTATCTCTAGCCTTTACAATGGATGCTTAGCTTGTTTGATTGTGTTTAACTATAATCTCTCAATGGTTTATATATCATTGGATCTTGTAGCCCAAGTGGTTGGGTCTTATCACTTTTTCATGGGAGGATAAGGATTCAAGTCCCCTCTGAATGGTTTTAGGGGTCATGTTAATCCATTGTCCCACATTGGAAAGTGGGGAGATATTTTGGATATAGATATACCATGAGTTTCATGGTATATAATGCCAAGTAATTAGAATTGGCATTATTTTTGGTGGGTATGTGGTGGCTTCATGTGGATGTTGGGATGTTATGTGGTTTCACATGGATGTTGGGATATGGAATGTGAATGAAACATGGGGTCAAATGGAAACTTAGGGTATGACATGTGGCAAGTATATTAGGTAAAACATGGAACATAGGGTTAAGTGGCATGTATGTGGAAATGGTAAGTTAAATGGTTTGTTTGGAACATTTAGGAATAATTAAAATTAGACCATGGAAATTAATTTAATGGTGGCAAGTCACATGGTGGCTTGAGGACCCAACATGTAGTCCAATATCCACTCACCACTTATTGGCATCTAACTAGATGTTCTATGCAAACCCAATTCTTTTTACTTGCCCTATTTTATCTTTGATGCATGATATCTTGTGTATATGGGCTTCATTTTTCAAATTGTGAGATGCAAAAAAAATATCTCAATGAACTCTTCACATTAGAACTATTATCAAATCATTCCATGTTGGTTAATTTTTGCAGTTTGACAAACTTGACCAGTTTTGATCAATTTGATTGAAACTTTGATCAGTTACATAAGGAGCATACGAGCTCCATTTTATGTGTTCCACATACCATTGGAAAGGTCTCAATAGAACCTACACAATGTTGCAAGTTTCAATCTACTTTAGGACCTTTTTTGAATTAACCTCTGGATCAATCCTCCCCACTAAGAAGGCTTTTTGTCCTCAAAAAGCTAGTACTAGACCTAGCACTTAATATGAGGATCTTTTCATGGCTCTATCTCTCATCTTTGATGATCATTGTAGATACTTAATTGGGTTTTTATATCTCGAATTGTTGCATGTCACTTGGTGTTATAACAATCACCATTTTACAATTTCTCTCTAAGGTCTTATTTAGCAATGTAGTTTTAAAAATGTTGCCCTTCTTGGGTCTTTACAAACACTGTAATGATTACAAATATTGCCCATACTTGGGTCTTATGCATTTATAAACAATTCCTATATTCAGGTCTTATAAACATAAGGAAAATATATATGCATGTCTGCACACTTTAAAACATACAGATTAAAATATACAACCTATCTTTCAAGTTGTTCCTAGTGATTCATATGATGGCATCTTTCTGTTACCCTAAAATGTTCTTATCTACAACATAAATGAGTAAAATAACATTGAAGGCATCATTTACCTATAACGGTTCAAGTTATTATTGATGTTCTCCCATGAGATATTTTATCCCATCTTTTATAATGTTATATTGATTTTCCTTCTTGGAGTAAGTTGCCTTTCTCAGAGATAAATATGGTTTACTTAGGATAATTCCATTAAAATGGAGTGGAACCACATCTAACTCAAATTCATCTAAAAATTTGGTGGTAATTGCAAACCCTAGTTTACATGTTTTACTTACATGTAAATTATTATCATCTTCTATCCTATCCAAAGAATATGGTTTGAGATGTGGCTTAGTTTTCAAACTTAGGTTTTCTACAACATCTATTGAGATCAAATTATTTTGATAATTTTTATCAAAGATAGCAACTATCTTAGAATACTTAACAATTATTATTTTAAATAAGTGTTGCTGACCTTTCTAGGGTGACAAACTTTGAACTGTTAGCTTCTCATTGACTATCATCTCCCTTGCTAATGTTGTCTTTGGTTCTGACTAACAAGACTCTATCTGTCACTTGACTGAAGTTGTATTTACAACCTTTGCTTGAGGTTGTGGATAATGTTGCTTATCTTCTTTCAACATTTACCCCTTAGCATCAAAATAAAAACCTAACTTCATGTCTTCTTTAGGTAACCTCATTTTGATAGTTTTTATAGGCATCTTTTTAGGACTTTCTTGGGCATAATCAAAAAACACATTTGAGTATTTATTATTTGCATACCTTGATGAATAATTTGAATATTATTCATCTAATGTGATTATTGCATCTTCAAAGAGTACTTCTTCCATCTCTTTAGAGTGTTCTAGTTTGTTGCTTGAGTAATCCTTCAACTTAACTTCTTGGGACATTTGTCCTTCACTTCCATATCCTAATCTTGTATGGAGTGGTCTCTTTTCCACTTGGATTAGGTATATAATCCCTTGATCATTAATTCCAAGGCATTTTACTTTGAATCCCATTTTAGCTAAAAGCTTAGAACTTATTCCCTTCATGTGCTTTTTAAATGTATTAACACATGAACTTGATGAATGTTTAGGGTTAGTATATTTAGTATCCCTAACATCATCAATATAGCTAGAAGAATTGATTTCATTATTTTCATCCTCAAAATTTACATTAGAAGATACATTAATAATCATAGCATTATTTTCTTCCAAAATTTCAACATCATTTTCATTAATAAGACTAGGAGGAGTATATGAATTAGAAGAACCACTGATATAACCAAAATGTACCTTTGTAATTTAAATTGTCCCAAACTAAATATTGTAAGTATGATTAGTCATCAGTTAGATTCCTTCTCCTAATGTAGTGTTTCTATAATGCTGAGATGTGAGATAATAATTACCCAAAGTGATCTCCTTAGCTTCTCCTAGAACTATGTCAAGAGCTATTTTATCAATGAATAGCCCTCTGATGCCAAAATGTAGGATGCCATAATGAGTCACATGTCCACATACTCTGCCATCATATCCTCCAAATTTCTTAGTGTGGGGTAATGGAAGAGTCCTTAGTTGCAGATGTTGTGAGATACCTTCAATAATATAACTAGCTTTAGAACTCTAGTTAAAATAGATCTACATGAATTTCCATTCAATAATAGCAATGTAGTTCTACCTTTGACTTTCCTTAGAGTGTAACATAATATTTGGTACTTTATTTGGCAATATATATCATATTAAAGGCTTTGGAGTTGATTGATGATGTATTGTTGGTCAGATTGATTGACTACTACTAGACATAGCTGGTGCCTTGCCTCTCTCTTCATTTCATCTTCTAAACCATAACAGAGCTTGACTAGGGTGTAGAATCTAGCATTGCTTGGCAATATGACCCCATCAGGCACAATGCTCACAAATATTTGAAGCTCCATGCATCCTCTTCCTCTATCAATGTTCTTGTTATAATTTTTCTCATAGTGCATCGATGCTCTATTGGAGCCTCTCGATTTGTTACTCCTACTATTGCTCTACTACTTGTTGACTTTATTTTTGGGATTGCAGGAATTACATTATCATAGTGATAATGTTATTTAGTAATAACTAAATTTGTGCCAACATTGGATACATTGTTCTATAATAGTTGAGTTTATTTAAATAAAAAAATCACAAGTTCACTTGCAAATTTAGCTCTGAGATCAAACATGACATTTCAAAGCAATGCCTACACAGAGGTTAGCCCAACACACTAACTACTCTGATACCAACCTAATACATAAAATTAAGCAATATTATGCTAACATATTTTAATTTTTCTTTACAATATCAATTTATGGAATTTAACTTTTAAAACATGAATTTAACAAGAATAATTCAAGACATTCATCACACATTTGATAATGGAGTTCATCACAATGCCCTATGTCTTCAAGTCCTATATCAACTGATGTATTAGGAAACACACTTGAAAAATAATTACAAACATCTCTAAAATGAAAATTAAACAACTACAAAGTTATTCCTTGGGAAAAAATAATATAAGTCATTTTTTAGACTTTCCCCAATTCTACCTCTAGTACCCTCTACAATTCATCAAAGCTCTCTAGCTCTAACCCTTACATGGCTACTTAGATTGTTTGATTATGTTTAAATACAATCTCTCATTGCTTTATATAGCATTGGATCTCATAGCCCAAGTAGTTGGGTCTTATCACTTTTGCACGGGAGGATAAGGGTTCAAGTCTCCTCTCAATGGTTTTGGGGGTCATGTTAATCCATTATCCCACATTGGAAAGTGGGGAGATATTTTGGATATAGATATACCATGATTTTCATGGTTTATAAAGCCAATTAATTGGCATTGGCATTGTTTTTGGTGGGTATGTCGTGGCTTCATGTGGATGTTGGGATGTTATGTGGTTTCACGTGGATGTTAGGATATGGAACATGAGTTCATGTGGAAGCTTAGGGTATGACTCATGGTAATTATGTTTGGTATAACATGGAACATAGGGTTACATGTATTGTACATGGAAATGGTAAGTTAAATGGTTTGTTTGGAACATTTGGGAATAATTAAAATTGGACCATGAAAATTAATTAAATGGTGGCAAGCCACATAGTGGCTTGAAGACCCATCATGTCGTCCACTCTCCACTCACCACTTTTCATCCACTTGACACTTGTCATCCACTCACCACTTGTTGATGTTCTACTCAAACCCAATTTTTTTTACTTGCCTTGTTTGATCTTCGACACATGATATCTTGCGCATATAGGCTCTATTTTGAAAACCATGAGATATGTTGGAAAGATCTCAATGAGATATTTGCATTGAAACTATTATTGAATCATTCCATGTTGGTTAATTTCTTTAGTTTGACCAACTTTACCAATTTTGATTAATTTGATTGAAACTTTGATCGGCTTCACAAGGAGCATACAAGCTCCATTTTTTATGTTCGACATATCATTGGAAAGGTCTCAACAGATCCTATGCAATCGTGTAAGTTTCAATATAATTTAATACATTTTTATAAATTGACCTCTATATTAATTAGGGACATAATTTATAACACCTCAATAATCTCCCCCTTTTTAATTGATGTCAACACTTGTAAATGTTTTCAAATCCAACAAAACTGTACACATACTCTTTTCCCTTTACAAACACTTTTTCCCCCTTTGAAATAATGATAAATTGGGATTACCTGATGATCTTGAGGACCTATAAATGCTTTCAAATCCAAAATAAATAAGGGATATACTATGATAAATGATATAAAATCCCCCTATCACTGTGCATACCAATATTTGACATGACTACCTTGAGCCTTCTCATTGACAATACTCTATTTTGACCATGCACTACTATTTGAACAAGAAATGAAAAATATGAATAAAATAAGAGTGATAACATATTTATAACATTGAGAGGGACTCCCCTTATGTCACTTGAACTTGGGCACCCCTTGATTAACTTTAGACCATCTCCAACCATGAAGAGATTCCATAGTTGTCTTCAAAGTTTCTCTCACAAGGCCCCCCATAGAATGAAGAGTGGACAATAAAACTCTTTTTAAATCATATATGATGCATAAATCCAATTGAGAAACATATTCATGAATAAACATACCTTTGTATTTTGAAGCAAATGACCAAAAATCACTCTTCTTCACACTAGCTTTGCTTAGAGGCCTAGTAGCCCTACCTAAACCTTAAAAATCCCATAACATTTTTTGTATATACCCTTATGGATTTAAATTAAATATCTAGAGTAAACTCATATTCTTATTTATTCATGCTAAGAATAATAACCCAACTCTTCCTCTTCACCTTAGCTCCTTCACAAACTGACCTGCTAATTAGTCCTCCATTTACATAAAAGCTCAATCATAGATCAAAGCATACACTTACAAATGACCATGAAACACTTTTTTATCACCATTTTGGCCATTTCAATATATTAATCATCTTCAAACCTCAACTCCTTTTGGAAGGTCACTAACCCATATGGTGTAAAAACTAGGGCATCAAAGAGAAATAAGGTCAACTTACAACCTTAAGTTCAATACCAACACCTAAAAATTATATCACACCTAGAGGTCAATAGTATACATTTATGGACCAATTTTTAAGGTTTTAATCCTTTGCAAACCCATATAACCATGTGATGCTTTTGACCTACTAGCCCTTAAGCAAGGACTGTTATACCTGAGAGCCTTAAAAAATATTCAACTTGCCCTCAAAATATATTTAAACCATAAAACCACCTATATCACACCTATATGAATTCAACACACCTTTATATTCCATAAATTCTACTTGGCCACTCACCAATATTCATTTGGCACCTGGAACCATTCAAACTATGCATGCAAACCCTGTGTACACATCAGTGACTATGCCAAAACACCTTAAAATGAACATGGAAGCCTTATGACATCTATTCAACACCTTTTTAACATGGACACATCAATTCCAACTTGCCTCCATACTTGGTTAGGTTCATAGACCTCAAAAACACCAATTTTGCAAGATGAGCTCACACTTGGCAGTGAATATTGAACAAAATGGTCAAATTGAACAAATGATCATTAAAGCTACTTGTTATAAATCCAATTCATGAAACCTTATGGATTTAACTTAAACACATCATGTTCATCCTCAATATCAACCCTACCTTCATACTTCATGATTTGACCTTCTAAACCAAGCATTGAAATTTGACTAAAACATGCTTTTAGGACCAATGTCTCTAAACAAAACTCTTGAAGTATTACATCACAAACCTATAGATAAAGCTCATGAACTTGTTTATCCCCTTTAAATAATGAGTTTATATGATCAATACAAGTATTTGTAACATAATATCATCTATTTTATACCAAAATGGCATTGGTCTTAAAGACCAATCAACAACACTACATATCTCTATACTGATTGGCATCACATCACCTATAACACACACACACACTTTCTTCTACACATGAAATATGTCTCTTAAGAAGCACAGGTAGAGACACCCACATGTCATAGAGAGAATAAAGGTCCCAAAACTTAGGATACTCCCATATCTCCATGCTCTCACTCGACTTGCAATCCTGCCTCATCATAAAATTGCTTTTGATTGGGTTCTTAACTTCATTCCTAACTTTTGACTCATAATATTTCTTGATCTTCTTGTCCCCTTGGGAAGATAAGGTTTGATATTTGACACTTGAACTTGTATCTTATTCTATCATGACAAACAATCCATTTTGAACTTGGTTTTCATTCACCTCCTTGATTCTCCATTCATTATGGCTTCTTTTCTTCATGTTAGGATTGACATTCTTTGAAGTGGAGTTTTTACCATTCCTATAGAACCTTTATATGTGACCACTCTCTTAACAATTGAAATAAATTAAGCTTCTTTTATTTTACATACCTTGTGTATGGGCCATATTATGTCTTCTTGAATTTTCATTATCCCATTCATTCATCTAATCAATTGGTCTCCTGATGAAGGCATTACAAAACCTTGCAATATGACCAATCCCTTGACACCTATAGCATAAGATGTCATGATTTCCTTGTGGACCTACTAATTGTCTTGAGTGATTATATTCTTCATGCTTGTCATTATCTTTCTCATAATTCTATGCAAATCTTTTAGTAGGAGTTTTCTCTTTCAATTACTGATCCTATGTCCAAACTGATGACAAGAATAATAGTAACCATTAAAGGAGTTATCATACCTTAATACATTAGGTTTATTGATTTGACTTGAAGTTTTGTAACTTTTAAAGCTATCCTTCTTATGCATAATTTCAATCTTCTTATCTTTATTAGTGCTCTCCTTAACACGATTAGACTTCTGATCCATCGTTACTATCATCCCAATATTCTTATCCTTTTGAACATCTTCATGGAACCATAGGCATGATTTTTAATTAGAGACCTTTTGATTGCTTAATAGGTCATTAAGATCAATTGTACTTTTCTCAAAATTTTGTTATGTTTCAAGCTTACTCATAGCTTGATCTAGTTTCACGTGCAAAGCCTCCATCTCTAATTTATATTTGACACATTCTTCATCCTTAATATTCATCTCTTCAACAAGGTACAAATATAAATTTTAGGATGTTGAGTGATCTCATCATGCTCTTTGACTTCATTGATCAACCTTTCTTCAAATAAGCCAATTTTCTCCTCATATGACTTGATCAAGGATGCTTTCTTTTTGTTCTTGCCTTGTAGTAGCTTCATCACTTACATGGTATTCATATATTTATCTTTAAGATTGACTTTCTCATCTTCTTCTTTTGAGCTATTTCCACCAAAGAGATATCTACTTAAAGAACATTCACCTTCATCATCATCAAGAGCATGAATAGTGTCTCATTGTTCTTATCATAAGATGAATCATCACTGACAAATGTCTTTCCTTCTTCTCTAGGAGATGAGTTACTATCTTATTCATGGTAAATACTCTTACTACCTTTCTATGACTCCTTGCCATTTATCCTATTGAATAACTTTATGTACTTGTTGGGACCCTCAGATTTATTGTACTCATCCTCATGAGATTATTTATGAGCTTCCTTGTGTTTAGAATTGCCTCTATCTAAACACTTAGATAAAAAATGACCAACTTTACCACATGAAAAAAATTTAAAAGGAAGCTTCCCTTCATACTTATCTAATACTACATTTAGTATTCTTGAAATCATGGCTTCAAGTTGATCTTCATTAAGATCAAATTATTTAAGACTTAACTTGCTCTTCTTGACTTTTGTCTCCTTGATCACCTTGAAGGCTACTTCCTTCTTTTATGGTTTATCCTCATTGACTCTCATCTCATAGGCAGTAAGGATGCCATGCAATTCAGACATCTTCATCTTGGTGAGATCATGAATTTCTTCTACAACAAAATTTTTTGAGTCAAACTTGAGAGTGAGAGACCTTAATACCTTTTTTACTACAGTAGATTATTCAGTATCCTCTCCAAGACCTCTGATCATGTTCACCACCTCATCAACCATAATAAGATATGATGCTATAATATCTTCTTCCTTCATTTTTAAACCATCAAATTACCTTTGATACGTCTATAAATTAGTCAATTTCACCTTTGAATCTCCTTCATAGATGATCTATAATTTATCCTAGATTTCCTTGTCAAAATTGCAATGGATTACCTTGGTGAACTCAACCCCTGATAGGCCATAAATGATAACATTCATATATTTATAATTATTCTAACTCAACTTCTTGTCATCTACACTAGTTAGAGGAGTAGTAGGTGTAGAATACCCATCCATAATAGATTTCCAAATATCAAAACCTAGAGACATGATGCAGGTCTTCATATTTTCACTCCAAAAAAGCATAGTTGGAACCATTGAATATAGGTGCTTATTTAGTAGAGAACCACCTTGCATTTGATGATTACCCATTGTACCTTTGATCACATTCAAGTGGTTAAACTTGAAAATAAGGTATGGCTCTAATATCAATTATTAGAGGTACAATAATTGGGAGGAAAATCATTGATGCAAGCAATTCAATTCAAATTCCAAAACTTCAAACTCTTAACCAATCAACAAAAGCATTCATGAAGCATATAAACCAATTATTATAAAGAACAAAGGAAACTATGCAAGATCAACACCCATAACACATGGATTATGTGAGAAACCCTCATGGGGGATAAAACCTACTCTCAATTCTATAAACAAGTGTACTATATTCCTATAATAGATTCATAAACTAGATACTTTAGTGAATCACCCACTTCACAAGGAGCACCAACCCCTAAGCATCAATAAGCACCCACTTATCCTAGATGTTGAGCACCCACATAACACCTTTTTATATTAAAAACTCTAAATCTCTAATTTAATTTCAATCTAATTGATAAATAGTGGATATTAATACACTTCAAACCTTAACACTCTCTCAAACCTTCATATACAAGCAATCCATCCTAAACACCCTTTCGGATCACTTTACACTTCTTCGCTCATCTTCAATCTTCAACCCTAAAAGAACACTATTATAACATCATATATATGACCTATAGGTCACACACATATCCATCACACTTCTCTACTCTTAAATATATCCACCAAACATACTCACCCTTCTCTATACTTCACATATCAACTCTTGAAACCTTCATATTTGATTATACTTTTTATAAAGCCTTCATGGACATCATCTTCTTGGTTAGCCATTAGACATGCCTTAACCATCAAGGCTTATATTATACTTATAATAGGATCAACATCATCCACATAGGTCATCTATATCTTAATATAGATCACCCTTAAGCATCAACACCTTTCAATTAGGCCTAAGAAGCCCTTTTAGGTTCATGTAGACCTGTTCACCCTTTTAACACTTCACTAAATAAAAATAGGAACACAAGACCACTTCAAAGCACATAGGCCCATTCCACATCATCCTTAATCCATCCTCAAATGATAACATTCATCACTATAAACCTTTGCATATTTAAAACCTATCAATCATTTTCCTTATAGATGAAAACACCATAAATGAACCAAAAGTCAACTTGTAATCAATTATTCATATTGAAGATAGATTGGTAAAACCTAAAAAATCCAAATAAATTACCCTTAGGGGTTTTAAAACACTTTCCAATAGATAATTCACCTTGAAATATCCAAAAACCATCAAGATAAACTCAAACATCATTCTCAGGTCACTTGCAGAAGAAGGTCAAACCCTCAGTCAAATTTGGACCACAATAAATGTAGGTGTACACCTAGTCAAACCTCCAAAAAAAATTATTGGATTTCTCTTGAAATTTAATACCATTTTTATTTTTATACCACCATTAAATTCATTCGTCATCAAAAGTTATAGGTAAAAAATGAGGACTAGTTTTCCTTTGTATATTCAAATAATTGAATTCTAAAAATCACTTTTTAATACAAATTTGACTATGGAAACTAGTGAAATCTACTTGGAAGACTAGTTTTGAACTACTACAACTTTTTCTATACAACATGTTAAGACATTAAATTTGAAACACATGATCTAGGTACAAATCTCAATAAATCTAAGTGACCATTTTCTTCTAACACCTTCACACGTGTGAATGCTGATGTCATTAATCTACTTACTCAAGAAGATCTACCAAGATGATTAGGATAACCTAGGCCTTCCCAAGACCACTCCAATGAATTAATTTCACTTCCAAAAATACCCAAGCACTTTTAACCCCTCATATAATGCTTTAAATATTGTCAACACATCACTAACATCCATCATCTTACCTAACCAAGTAAACACTTCAAGGTCCATGCATGCTCACTAAGGCACACATTATCATTGAAAACCATGCATTCATATCAACTAATGAATACACTTGGCCACCTTAGGGACATCATTAGCAACACTTCAATAAGTTATAATTATTAATGGGTTTCATGGTTGAGCTAATGTCAATTTCCATTTGGTAACTCGTCTTTGCTCCAATTTGGGGGCATGCACCTTGTAATATCTCTCTCTATCTATTTGGATATATGAACTTTAAATATTTATATATATTTGTCCTAATCTCAGTTTCAAAGCCTTATAATGATACATATTTTTCAAATCAACTTGTCAATAGGCAAGGCAGTTACATCTACACATGTAATCCTAAACCTTGCTCTTTAAATTTTAATATATTTCAAGTAATTTTAATTACATATTATATGCATTGATTATATACTTTAGCATGCTCTTGGTTGTAGGTCAGCCATTAACACCTTAGTCTTGTAAACTTGGAAAAATCAGACCTTGGTTTTTCCTCTCAATTCTATACCTTTCCCACTTCCACAAGTCTTGCATGTACTCTATCTTATACCCTTTAGCCTATCTATTGGTCTGTCTAGTCTTATGTTGATGACCCATGTCTTATATCTTTCCCTGAATGCTTAAAATGTACTTATCTTCCATCTCTAAAAATTTTGAACCTATACCTGCCTTCTTACTCCCTAAACACTAATGTATGGGATAGACACTAGCATTAACGTTAGTGTCTTAACTCCACACAAGTGATCATTTCCCTAAAGCCATCTATTTTAAACATAAAACATACCCTAATGGTCAGCCTATGTGATTTAATGTGAGTTAATTATCCAAAAAGATTAATACAAATACAAGATCAATCCTAATTCATTCCTCACCTAGAAAAGACCAAGAGAGACCAAGGTAACTTATCATAATCACTCTATCAAACATTAAATTTAACAAAGCTTCCCTATTTCCATACTAGTCATAGGTATAACACATCTATATGACTAAATTAAAAAAGGATCATCCCAAGATATATATTTTTCAAGTTAAAATATGGGTCACTATTGTACTTACTTTGCACATATTTCATGATTCCCACATAAGCCAACACATAGGAGAGACCTACATCGATATGAGTTCCTCTTCAAAGTATTGTATATGTAGGTAGAACTCATTAACATAATAGTATTTATAGTTATCTCAACATAATATACACACTACCCATTTTTCCCTAAGGTCATTATGAATATGAAGAACTAGGGTTTTGTAAATTTATGGAAAGCAATAGTCAATGACCTAGATCTAAATACACTAGAGTTGATCCATGCATACCCAATACACGATTGAACATAGTCTTCACTTTTTATACTATGTAGATATCTCACGTTGCACATAATCAAATCCACTCCTTTCCCCTAAGTTTTATAAAAAACTCAAAAAATTATTGTTCTTAATTGTAAACTTTTATGTATCGATCTCCTTATATTACAACCTATGTATATTATACTATGCAATGCATAGTTCATAGTCCTACTCACCTCATTGACACTTTCTCATAGAATTGATTTATCCCTTGGGCCCTACTACTAAAAAACCATGTATCATCAAGCCCTAATTGCATGGCTAATTTAAATCTCCTAACTAGATGTTACTACTAAAAGAGGATCTCAGGATTGGAAGTAGTTAAAGATAGTTGAGACATTAATTGTTATGTTCATTAACAATTATCACATTTGACAAAACTAACATGCCAAAAAAATATTTATCACTACTCTTGTATTGTTCATGTTATATATAACATATACATTTGGTTAAAAATCTACAGACAACAACCATATCAATGTCATTTACATAGTTAGCTTGCTCTGTGATTCTATTATATATACACATACTATAGAAATTTTAATCTAAATTTACCTATTTTTTGATTTTATGAATAGAAGTTTCATTTCATAAAATAAGACTTCCACTCCATTGAATTCATGTTTTATTATTTTATTTGAATAATCCCTATGTATTCACTCTACACAACCAAAACTTGTTTATCGCTTGCAAAATTGGTCCTAGGCCCCATGGTGCATATCAAATATTATCATAGATTGAAGTTAAATCTCAATAAATATATTGGTATCAAGATATTTTCCATCTTATCCTTTTTATGCCCATCACCACACAAGCTCAATGAGAGAGACAAGGTTTACTAGTAAATTCTATTTTAGAAACTCCATCAAAATGCTATAGCAAAAGCAAGATGGTTCACCAATATTTTTAGCTAGTTTCATGAGTTTATGATGAAAATCAACTTGATGCCTTCTTCTTCATCTCAAAAACATGCTCCATAATGGTTTTAAAAAAAACCCTTCAGTTAGTCTCAACATCCCTTTTTTTAAAGGCAAGATCAATGCCAAAGTAGTGGATGTCTAAATTTAATAGATTGAGGTTTACTTCTCTGTCAATTATTTCACTAATGCTGAGAATATCACATTCATATTACTGAAGATGTCCATTCTAGTTGTCAACTGGTGGGAGACCTTCAATGCGTATCATGCATAAGAGTATGTTCTAATCAAATTATGGAATACTTTTATTGATGTATTGAAAGAGGAATACTACCTTCTCCAAAACTTTCAAGAAAGAATACTACCCTCTCTGACACTTTTAATATGAATACATCAAGTCATAACATCTATGTCAATGGAAGGATTAGTCAGTGGAAGACTATACCAATTTATTTCATAACTATTCTACACACTTTCAAGAGAACTTGAGAGAACAAAATAGGGTGATGAAGTACATAAGTGGACTCTCACCTTATATCTATGCAAATATAGAGTTTTTGACTTTCAACACTCTGGGGCAAGTACATCATAATTATGCCAAGATTGAAACCAAATAAAATATTAAGTAACATACCATCTCTTCATCCAATGTAGTGTGTAAGGCTCAACCCTCACACAAATCTACATCACAACCCCTTTCAAAAAATAATTACCTTTCTTTAAATAATGAGTAGCCTCAAAGGACTACAAAAAATTTAAAGGCTCTTTCACCTTATTTTTCAGACAATGGAAAGAATTAGACCAGTGATAATGGTGCCATCACCATAGCTCATTCACCCATGACGATTTTGAATGTCATGTGCATCAGTCCCATATTACACAATTGGCATTAGCATCTTTGATGGATGGTACAAATCCATATGACTCTTATCTAAGTACCAACACTACTATGATTAACATATCTAAAGAGAGTGAACATCTCTTTCACACCAAATTCTAGGTGAAGGATCAACCTATCCACATCATCATTGATAATGGTGGTCAAAGGAACATTATTACACAGTCCATTCCATAATTCTTTGGTCTTACCACTACTATGCACCCTAATCCATATTATCTAGAGTGGCTACAATAGGGTAAAGATATACAAGTCCAATGATAATGCACTTTCTAGTAAAAATTCAATCCTATGGAGGATTACATCACGTATGACATTTAACCTCTAGAGGTTTATGACATTTTACTAGGAAACATGTATCTATTTGACTATGAAGCTACATATTAGGCTAGGCCACAATAGTGGGATATCCTTGCATAGGATCACTTTTACAAACTCATTGAGTTAGTTCCCACAACCAAAGTCCCCTTGGTCTCTGATAATCAATGTCAAAATCTTGTATCACATGCATCAAATTTCTTGTTACTCATGGTTTGACCTAACACAACTATGCAAGAGATAAAAATCACACACTAGTAATGTGCAACACTCATACATTTTCATAACAATAATAACTTGGTACATTAATAAATTAATAAATTTAAGTATTTATAGAGTTAAAAGTAATTCTAACATATTTTTCAATAAAACACTACATTTATTTGGCCCTTGGATCACCTCTTCTAAATATTTCCTATATCATAGACTAGTTTGGGAAAATGATGAAATCTAATACGAGCTCCTTGTTCAAGGAAATATCAGGGCTAGCTCTTCACCTTGCAGGAGTCTAATAGTCCTTACAGGAGTCTAATATCATGTACTCAAAAATATAATGGTGAAGAATGGGTAGCCAATTTCATGTATTGATGACCTCCTAGAGTAAATTTTAGGTGCATAATACTTCACTAAGATTGACATGAATTTAGGTTATCACAAAGTTCCAATTAATATTGAAGACATATGAAATATTGCATTCAAGACATGGGAAGGATTATAGAAATGGTTGAGCACCTAGAGCACATTTTGTGCATCTTCTTCACCTTGCATCAACACAAATTATAAGCCAACTTAGAAAAGTGTACATTTGATGCTACATAGATTCAATACATGGGCTACATTGTTGATTGCACTAACATCTATGTAGATATAAAGAAGATTAAAGTGATCCAAGATTGGCCTACTCCATGAAATCTCATAGAATTGAGAAGTTTTCTTGGACTTTCTAACTTTTACCATAGATTCATCCTTGATTTTTCTCATATCTCTTGGGCTCTCAGCCAGATAACACATGAAAAATCCATGTTTGACTAGAATCATGCACAACAACACTCTTTTAAGGAACTCAAGAAATGCCTCTACATAGCACTCGTTCTTGAAATGCCAAACATTTTTTACTTATTCAAAATTCACATTGATGTATTTAACTATGCACTCAGTGTAGTTATCATGAAACATGGACATCCAATTATATACCACTCTTAGATGTTTAGTGACATAGTGTAAAGGTACTCAACCTATGATAAAGAGTTGTATGCTACTATTCAAGTAATTAAGTAATAATGACACTACATTATATGGAAAGAGATAGTTGTTTATTCAAACCATAAGCCACTTCAGTTCTTATAGATACAGAATGAGTTGGAGAATTTATGGCACATGAAATGGATGAATCACCTATAATAGTTCTATCTCATGATCAAGCATAAGGGAAGGAAAAAAAGGTTACATATTTTAGACATCTAATTCCTAACACCATTTGTGTTCAAATTGTCAATCTTACTTGAATTTTACTCAAATGCACATTTTAGGTCAAAATCATTAAAACACAGGGAAATGCATTTTATGTGATTCCTAACTTTGATCAATTCATTTCAAGTCAAAATGATGATTTCACCTTTTTGTGCTTTGGATAACTCTTTTCTTCTAATTCATTAGTATGCATCACATACCTTTATTATGTTGTGTTTGCAATGTCCTAAATGGGAATACCATTTTAATGCATATAACATCACCTTCCAATTTTTCCTGAGTCAAATTATGACCCAGTAATATGACTTTCTAGCCCTTTTGATTAATTGAGGGCCAATTTCCAAAGAATTGCACAAATGTTAATTAATCTTATTTAAGGCTAATAAATCCAAATCAAGAACTTAAGTGGATTTTCCATGGAGGTTATTAAATATTTTTTTTCGGAAGTTGACTTCTATTGACTACATCACCTAATGACATAATTTCTTGGAAAGGTATCCCTAGGCCATAAATGCATAAAATATCTAAATCATAGCCTCCTATGCCTCATTAATGCCTCCCATGCCTCATTAATTTCCCTTCTTCCAAAATCATTATGAAGGAATTTATTGATTTTATCCTGAAAAATTGAATGGACTCTTGGCCACACATCTTGATATCAAGATGGATGGTCATAATTCATTCTGATCAATCTCAAAAATCTATAAATAGAGAGCAATGAAAATCATTTTTAAGCTCAATTGGTGTAATGTTATAATGCTAAAATCTCTTCACAACTCATTTTTATTTTGATTATTGTATTGTTCATATTTGGATTAGATTCATTTGATAGGTAATTAGATAGTTTCTATATCATGATCCTAGGTTTTATGGAGTGTTTTTGGGACATTGGAGGAGTTTGCCACCATTGTTTTAGATTAAGGTAAAAACAGGTTTTGAAGGGGCCCCGAAACCCTTTACATCAGATAAGATAAAAACCTTAAGCACACCCAAGAAATGAAATAACCTAGAACCTACAAAAGCTATACCAGATTAACCAGTAATCTGAAAACAACAGACAAAAGCTAGACAAACAATAACTATTAGTTATTATTTTTTTGACAAGACCAAATTTTCATATCTAGAGGAGGGACCAGAGGCTTAGATTTTTTCCTCTTAACAGTAGTCCAGCCATCCTCTACCTTAGCTGCCTCAGCAACCCATTCCTTAGAAGGCCAAGAATCATGAAGCCCAGGGGGCGACAAAACCTCAACCAAAACCATAGGAGAACCAGCCAACAACTGACTCCTAGGAGAATCCTTCAAAACAGGTGGAGGAACCACCACCTCCTCAAAAATCGATTCAGGAAGATTACATAATCCAATCTCCATCGAACCTTCAACAGGAACAGTCTCCAGCTGAGACTCCTGATCCGTCGAAGCAGATAAGATACTCTTTTCATTCTCATTCTCAGAATCAGTCGAAGCTTCCTCAGGTTGTTCTGTAATATAGTGATCATGATCAGCTTCAGCCCACCAAGAAGGAGATCTTTTGGGTCTGGATTTCCTTGCAGTGCACTGGGCAACAACATGCCCCGTCAGGTGACACTTTCTACATCGAAAAGGTAGCCCTTCAAAATCTAACATTTGCGTCCAAGATTCCCTAGGGGAATCTAGACAAATCACCTCAGGAAGGCCCTTAGAAACATCCACCCCAACCATAAGGCGAGCACAGGTTGATCTGAAATACCTCTTGGTTTCTCTATCTACAAATAAAAATTCCCCTATAGCATTTTCGATGGTTTTAAACACCGATTCATACCATAGATACAATGGTAAATTAGGGAGCCAAACCCAGACAGGGATCTTGTTGAAAGTTTCTGTAACAAGATTGAAATCCATATGCGACCGTTTGGTGAAGAGAGGGTATTTACCCTGCCAGAAGAAATTTTTGTTGGAAAGATTAGTCTTCCTGTCCTCAGCAATGTGAAATAAAGCTATAAAAAAACCTTTACCACAAGGATAAATTTCAACATTTCCATCAATTAGTGGCAGCCATGTCTGGGATATCCAGCCATGTAAATCGGCAAGAGATGGCCAAAAGCCACAAAATCTACAAATAGCTGCAGACTTTGAAAAGTACTCTACCTGATCAAAGATTTCTTTAACAGTATCAAGATCAAGATTAACCTTGACAGGTTTTAAAGCACTTACAGGTGATTCACTTAGTCTCCTAGCAGAAGCATGGCATTTCACATCATGAATTTCAGCTTCAAATGCAACCACATCCGCATAAGTTCTTCCCTTAGACCCAGGGACAGACCCAAAAATAGGGAAACCATTTTCTGAATCTGTGATTGGAGAAGAACCCCCTTCCATGACCAGGATCCTATCCCCATTCACTGGTAAAGTTTCAGCCACACCAGCCGCCAGATCTATAGTAGCTTGGACCAAGCTGGAAGTTTGCGCTCGTGCCTGTGTGCCCGCAGCGTTCAAAATCTCCATTTGCGCGTAGGGAGCAGGGGGCATGCGTGCGCGCTGGGAGCGTTCAAAAAAATTTAGTTTGCCACCATTTTTAATGAAGACACGAATGCTTGATCAAGGGGAGAACATGTTTTTGAGCCACTTTTGAGAAATGGAGTCACTTGGGAAGGTAATGGTTTACTTTATTTCATTTTTATCTTATTGTTGTTAGCAAACCCCACTTGAATAGATTGGCTTGATTTAATTAGCTATCTAAGCATTTTTATTTTGTTTTTTGGACTAATGATTGACTAATCATTTCTTATAATCCACTCTACATTTTAGCATGCTCGATGGGACCACACCCCATAAATTTGATTAGTTATCACCTAAAAGCAACCTACTAGAAATTATCATGCAGGATATTGGAGTGTGGAAGCAAAGAAGGTAAAAATTTGAGACAAAGTCTATTTTTATGGAAGTTATGATTTTGTCCTCTGGACTATACTCCCGTAAATCACACAATCATGGGTGTATCATTTTAATCCAGATATTATGTTTAAACTATGTTTTCTAGACTAAACTTGATTCTATCTATAGATTTCATAGCTATATTACAATACACTACTCATAAATAGTGATATTTTAACCCCACTACTTGCTGGTTATGATATTAAAATATCATGACTTGATAGTCATGGGATTGCCTAATTGAGTCATGGTATTTTGGTAAACCATTAGCAGTTAAGTGATAATAAAATAACTCTTGTAGTAGTGGTATTGCCTTATAACTCATGGGATTGTCAACTCAAGTCATTAGATTGCTAAATCTGAATAGTAGGATTGTCAAACCCAAATAGTGGGATTATTATCCCAAGTATCAATATTAGGATTTCTATGAAACTAACTCAACTCATGGGATTGCCTAATCAAGTTATGATATTATTGGTAAACTGTTAGTAGTTAAGTGATAATACCATAACTTTCGTAGTGGTGATATTGCCTTATAACTCATGGGATTGTCAACCTGAGTCATGAGATTATCAAACCTAAATAACAAGATTATAAAAACCAAATAGTGGGATTATTAACTTGAATAGTGGGATTGTTAGCCTGAGTAGTGATATTATGATTTCTATTAAACTAACCCGAGTAGCGATATTGCCTATCTGAGTCATGGTTTTTTAGAGTTGCAAGATTGCACTATGGAGTATCAAAATTGCACTGTGTGAAACTCGAGAGCTAACTTTACAAATTTATTTGTCTCATTTGGAAAAGTGCTTCAACGATAAATGAAACTCTAAATTTTCCTTGCAGGGACAACTTGAAAAAGGATCTAAGCAAGCTTAATCTAGTCTTTTTAAACTCTTTTTAAAGTGATTAAAAAAGGATTAGGAACATTTATTTTGGGTGCTTAAAGAAACACTTAGATGTTTATTTGAATGTTTTGTAGTTGTTATTTACAATGTTTTACATCTTAAAGCCAAGGGGCTAAAGAACATAACCACACATTTTGTTTAGTGCTTTAAAATGAACACACTTCAAGTTTTTACAAAGTTGTTATCATTGTTTTCCTAGATTAGATTTGTTTGAGTAAATATGGAGTTATGCATGTATGCTCTCCCCCCATCCCCTATAGTGAACTTGTGGGATCAAAAGTGCCAACTTCATTGAAAAGTGCCTTATTCCAAAAGTGTAAAAGATAAGTTGTGAAGACTCTTCCCAATACCCGCATGGCTTGGGTCATCTAGAAATAATCTTTAAATGTCTTTTACTTAGTTTTTTTACTTTTATTACATCTTGGATTATGAGGGGGACTTCATTACCTCCCACAAGTTCTTTAGGGAAGCTTTGGCCTAGGGCTTCATCTCCTGGCATCATCTTCAACTCCTCTCCACTGAGGGGCATATAAATTGGGATCACCCCATTGGGACTAATGATTTGAGTGGTTAAACCATCTTTTATTACTGGGGCTAAGCTTAGGATGCATGATCATGTTGGACATCACACTACATTAAGCAATTGATAGATTTAGTGGTTGTAAAAAGGGCAAAACCTTTTTGCAACAAGCCATATGATGTGGACCCAATTGATGTGTTACTTTTCTTGCATGTTGACATGAAAGACTTGTGCATGGGATCCATCTAGAAATGTTTGAAAACTTTCTAGTTTAGTTAACCCCACTTTGCCACACCTTGTTAGTTTAGGGCTTAAAATGATTTATTAGCTGATTTGTCTTTGTCTTAGATTACTTGGTCTTGTTTTGGGTCAAAAATTGCTTGTTAACTAAAACATCATAACTAAAAATGTTGTCCACAAAGTTTTTGAACAAGGAGGTGTTATGTTGTCCAGGTGAAAATCATTTTTTCTTTGTTAAAATTATCATCTTAAACATTATGTCATATCATCAATTTTGGTGCAATTATGCTACCCATTTGAGTCTAGATCATTTTAAAAAAAAGTTCCTCATTGATAATTCACATTAAAAATTGAACCTTTTTGAGTTTTAAGGGTTGATGTGTTAAATTAGGTTTGCCATTTTCACATTAAACTTTTTTTAACTTAGGTTCAATTTTCTATTTTTTGAATTGCGGGCTATTTTATAGACTCAAAATGACACTTATCATTGATGAGCTCAAAATATGGCTCATTATTGACATGTTATTTCCTTCAAGTCATCTCTCGAAGGATATTATCTTATACAAATTTTAGATTCTTAGATAGTTATTACATGGAAAATAGATGTTTGTCTTTTTTATATTAAACCAAAGACTGAACCTTTACTTTGTCATTAAATGTCTAATACATAGCATGTTTTAGTGATCTTTGGTGTGAAGAATGCTCAAGAAGAAGACATAGGTGATGTATAGTGAAAATTCCATTTTGATCTCCATCCAGCAAAACTACGGACTCTATAGGTTTGTTTTTATGGACTTTGTAAGCTTGTTTCTACAGACTCTACAGGCTTATTTATACGGACTCTATAGGCTTGTTTCTATAGACTCTGTAGGCTTATTTCTATAGAATCCATATGCTTATTTATATGAAATATGTAGGCTCATTTTTATGGACTCTGTAGGGTCAATTCTAAGAATTTCATAAGGACAATGCCACAAATGGGAAGCTAGAGACCAGATAGGATAAGAAAGAACCATTCCAGGTAGAATCAAATAAGGAAAATAATCGCCTGCTATTTTGAAGGACTTAATTTTGATAAATTTGTATGTAATAAGATTTTAGGACTATTATAGGATAGGATATTTATTTCATCAAAATAATTTGATCTCTTGTAAATCCAATCTCCTATCTTTGGATGAAGGGATCGACCAGGAGTCTTATTCATTTACATCCTATTTTAAGTTGATTGTATTAGTATAAAGTGTAAGACTTTCGACTATGAAGGGAAGAAGAAATAGAGGATATAGAGAAAATAGAAAATCAAGAATTAGATTTTTTTAGAAGCATATAGGTTTTAATTAGATTGTAATCATTTTATTTCCATGAATTAATACTTAAAGTTTCTAGCACTGATTAATCTTTGTTCTTGAGTTTGAGAGGAGCAAGGGCCCACTCTCCTTGGAACCAAGAACTGTGTATGGTATTTATGTTATGTTTTATTAGTTACAATCTTGTTACTATTTTCAATTATTTATAAAAACATCAAAACAAATTCATAGTTTAAAAATAGTATTTTCTTATTTCATTTCTTTTCTACGCAAAGTATGTTTCCTTTTACAACAGAAGTGTGAAGCAAATTTTTTTTTCAAGTAGAAGTGTGAATTTACTTTCCCTGCAAATGGAAAATAGGAGTGTGATTTTTTACTTCCAACAAAAGAGTGGATTGATTTGATTTCTTTCTTTTTCATCAAAAGCATGAATCAAGTAGTTTAGTCAAAGTTAGAATAGGATCAACAAGCACCCCCATAAGCAAACTTCTAGATCTACCATCCCATACCTTACTGTAGATAGCTTTAGAAACCAGCCCTGGTTGATAAGACACCAATTGAATATTGGTTAAATGAGGAGTTAGATGACACTCATCATTTTTGGTGTCGTTGCTGGGGAACAAAAGGTGTTAGTAAGGTAATAATTATTGATCTTAAATTTTTTTGTAAAAATCATAAAAATCCCAAAATAATAATAAATTGATGTACCATCCTAGAGATTCTCAAGGATGATTTATTCCAAAGTTTCCACCAAGAACACAAGTGGACACTCCTTTAACATCTCTGATTAGTGAACCAAAAGATACAAGTGAAACCTATTTGTAGGAATCCTCTGAAATTGGGATAATAACCAGGCCATTGCCACACGTAATCCCCATAAGACAAATTCCTCAAGATCAATCTTTTGGAGGAAGACATTATTTAGAGATTTCCAAAGACCTAGAAGAATCATTTCAAAGATCCATAGGTGAAGAAAATTCTGAGAACTTGGAACAACCTATAACTGAGACCACAAACATTCAGTGGGAAGATCATCCTGGCTTTGAAATATCATTAGAAGAAGAAATGACTCTAAAAAAAAGTCAATAATTCACACAACTAGGAAGGACTTTTTCTTTTCCTATTATTGTAGATCCTAATGATCAAACCCCCATGGAAAATATTTCACCAGCTAATCTACCAAATTTTTGGGGATGATCTACAGAAGATCCTAATCAATTATTACTTGAGTTTAAGGTACTATGCCAAACCTATGATTACACAACAAATAGCCATAAATTAAAACTATTTCCCTCTACACGTAAAGATGCAGCTATGCGATGGTTTATGGGTTTACATGGTAATTCTATTAGAACATGGGATGACATGGAAACAAAATTCTTGAACAAATACCAAGATTACTGTCAAGTGTGAGAAAGAAAAGAGGATTTCTTCAAAATCAAACAGAATGAGGATGAATCTTTAGAGGATTACTTGGATAGATTCATGTTCACTCATAAAAGAAGCAATTATCCACTCACTAAAGATGTTTAGAAATTGGTTTGCTTAAAAGGATTGGATGATGACACTAGAAATGCCTTAAATTTGATGGGCAGGAGGAGATATAAATAAATTAGCTTTTGATCAAATTTTTGAGCTTTGTACCAATTACTCTCAAATAAAACCTGGAATTAGGAAAGGAAAGTTGGGGGAATCTAATGAAGTGGGTAAATTAATGGAAGAGTTTGCTAATCTCAAAATAGAAATTCTGGTTACACTAAACAGTACTTTAAATGGCCTTTAAGCTAAGGCAAATGCAATAGAGCCTTTAGTAATCTACTATCCTAAGTGCAAACAGAAGCATGCCCTTAGAGACTACCCTCTAGATAGAACCAATATTTTGATGTAATATATCATAATATCAAATATTACACCCTTCTACCTATTTTAAAAAATCAAATGAAAACCCAAGTCTAGTCCACTGAAGAAGTAAATTATATTCAGAGGCAAAACTTTGCCCCATAAAACTAGGCTCAAGGATAGTTTACTGTGAGAAATCTAGTTAATCCATGGATGGCACCATGGAATGTTTCAATTCCTACACCATTTTGGAATCAACCCCAAATTCCATCAATTCAAAATCCATGGGTAGGATAAGATTGGATGCCAACATCTCCATGGATGGTGCCACAACCACAACAATAATGGGTACCACAACAGCATTGGATGCCATAGCCATATCAACAATGGAATCAACAATGGAAGCCACAGTCACAATTCACCCAACCAAGAAGATCACTTCAATAGCAAACCATTATGCCACCCCCTAGTTATTCAGTAACAAGGATAAATCAATCAGCCCTAAATGCCTACACAACCAATAGCAAATCCAAAAAATAAACAACTAGCACCTATTTATGTTAATGAAAAGGAACAAATAATCAATGTTGGAGCTATTGAGTGTTCAGACATACATTTGAAATCAAGAAAAATTATACAAAAACCTCTGGTATTTATTTTTGAGATACTTGATGAAAATGAAAAGATAGAATCATCTCAATTAGGCACTAGAGAAACTAAAATCAAAATGCACCTTGAAGTAAATAAAGGAAAAAATACTACACCAGTAATTCCTTTTCTTGAAAGATTAAGAGAAACTGATATTAAACTAGACTCAAACTTGGTCCATGAGTTGTAAAAGATCAATATTGAGGTACCCCTTCTACAAGCTATTAGTGATATACCTGAATTAAATAAGATCATCAAAAACCTTTATATCAAAACACCTGCAAGAAAATAAAATATCCAAGAACCATTCATGTTGATGGAAAATTTGCTGATTTACTAGCTGGAAAACTATTAGTTCTAAAATATATAGATTTGAGAAGCCCAGTGATCACAGTTACAATCAGAGGGAAAGAAATTCCTAACATCTTGGTAGATTTGGGAGTAGTAATCAATGTCATGACAACTGATACTCTCCATGCATTATCTCTTATGAAAATGCAACCCACAACTACCATTTTTCAAATGGAAAACTAGTCGGTAACGAAACTAGAGGGAACTATAGAAAATGCTGAAGTGTTAATTAAATTTTGGAAATATCCAGTAGATTTCATGGTCTTGCAACCCAAAACAAAGAAACTAGGATACCCTATAATTTTAGGTAGACCATGGTTGGCTACTATAGTAGCATTGATTGATTGCAGGTAAAGAGACATGACCATTTCCAATGGGTTAAAATCCAAATGCATCTCCTTGCATCCTCCTACAAAACCATCAACAAATTGCATACAAGAACTTTGGGTGGATAAATCAAACAACACATTAAACAACATTTCCTCCTTAGCCATGATCACAGTTAAAAAACACTTAAAAGAATTGAATGAAGACCTATACCTAGAATATATGAACTCTACCAGTTCAGAAACTATGGACTATACCAGTCTTGAAACTACAGACTCTGCCAGTCTAAAAGCTATGAATTGCCTTAGTTTAGGATTTTTGGGTTAGTTGGAAAATTTTGAAGCCTCCACTTCAACTTCTGCTAGTACTTCTTCATCATATGATCATAGATTGATTTAATAAATTGTGTAAAAATTGGTAGAATAAACACAAACTCATTTCTTAGATGAATTTCATTGTTGCTTAGCAAGACTGATTCCTCCTAGAAAAGAGTTTGTTGATAATGTAACTATGTTTCATAAGCTACTTCCTCATCCATGTCCTTTAAACTCATTAATTAGTGAGTTTAAGCAAATAGAATCCCACTATCCAGGTACAAAACCAATCATGGTATTACCTTGAAAATTTTTGAACATCAATAGTTGGTTGACAAATGAAGAGGAAGATCAACTCTTTGAAGTATTGGAAAGACATACCAAAGATTTTGCTTGGGATTATATCAACATGAAAGGAATTCACCCTAGCATATGCACTCATCACATTTACACAGAATCTGTCAAATGGGTTAAACAACCACAAAGAAGAATAAACCCAACATTAAAGAAAATAGTCAAAATAGAAATCCAAAAGTTATTAGAAGTTGGGTTTATTCACCCCATCTCAGATAGCCAGTGGGTGTCACCTCTAGTAATTATGCCCAATAAAAATAAAAAGTTAAGATTATGTGTAGATTATAGAAAACTAAACAAAGGAACATTAAGATATTACTTTCCTTTACCTTTCATTGATCAAGTTCTTGATAACTTGGTAGGAAAAAAATATTTTTCTTTCCTAGATGGGTTTAGTGGGTATAACCAGATAATGGTAGCCACTGAAGATCAAGATAAAACCATGTTTACCTACCTTTGGGTAACTTTCACTTACCAAGTACTTCCATTTGGACTCTGTAATGCTCCAACAACCTTTTAAAGAGTAGTTTTGGCAATATTCTCTGACCTTACAAATGATTGTGTTGAGGTATATGTTGTTCCCCAAAAATATCACTCATTTTTGGGACAACATTTAAAATATTTTGGTCTTACAAACCAAAATTGTCTCTTCCCTTTTCAAAATTTATCTTGGAAATTCAAATTCCTCATTTTTAAAGCTTTTCAAAAATCTACAGACTCTGTAGGCTTGAATCTACAGACTCTGCAAGCTTGAATCTACGGACTCTGCAGGCTTGAATCTATGAACTCAGCAGGAAGAGAAATCTATAGACTCAATAGGAAGAGAAATGTATAAACTCTATAGGCCAAGTTCAATGGGCTTCATAGGTTGATTTCTATGGACTCTATAGGAAAGAAGCAAGCTCTCAACACTTAGGTGATCTCAAAGTTGGTTCAATGACCAGGTTCAACCAAATGAGTTCATCAGCAAGCTTCTAAGAAAGGATTAAACCATTGAACCTTGAACCATTTTGGTTCAACGGGCTCAACAGGTTCAAAGGTTCAACATCAGTAGCAAGATTTCAACCGCTTCTAGGTTTAAAGGCTTCTACAAGCAGGTTCAATCAAAAGAACAAGTTTTTGAGGCTTGAACCATTAAACTATTGAACCATTAAACCACTTGGGTTCAAGGTTCAATAGGTTCAATGTGTTTGGTTCAATGAGGATCAAAAGGACTTAGCCAAATCAAAGGGAATGAACCATTGAACCAAAGTTGGTTCAATTTAGTTGCTTCAATGCTTCAGTTCACTCAGTTGATTCATCAAACGGTTCAACACCTTTTGGTTCAATCAAAGGGTTCTTTAGCTTGTTTCAAATCTTGGTTCAACGGTTGGTTTAAAGGAGCGGTTTAATGCAAAAGTTCAAGAGAGCCTCCCAAAGGACAATTGCCCTTACGGAGGGCACTTGGTCGACAAAAGCACCCTTCAAAAGGGTCATTTTAAAGGAATCTGCAAAAGCAAGTTCTTTCAAAATTTTGTTTAAGGCAGTCGAAAGACAAAGGCATAATTCCTTCAAACTTTTTGTCTAAAGGAATTCCTTTAGACAAAAAGTCTGAAGGAATTTGGGAAATTCAATGGGAGAAAAGCTCAAAATAATTTTTGAAGGCCAAAGACAAAGCCAAATGAAACAATTCTTGCAAACTTTTTGTCTATAGGAAAATGTCCATGGGAAAACTTCAAAAGACTTTGAAGACAAAAGGCCGCTGAAGGACCCTGAAGGGCAGGTGCTTATGGGGGATTCTCAACTGCCAAATTAAATGACATTTCCCCAAAGCTGAAGGGTCACCTTCCCTTCGAGAGGATGCAAAACAAGAAATTTGAAGGAAGCAAGTAGCATAAAAGGCCAAATCAAGAGAAAGCTGAAGAAAGTCCAAGGGCTGACGTGCTCAAAAATGTCAAAGTCAAGAATGACAAAATAGCTATTAGAAATTCAAATATAGTGATGGGTGCGCGAACATCAATTTCATGGTTTGTAAAATAGCTGTTGATTTTGAAAAGCCTCAAAGAAGAGCCAAAGAACTTAGTGACCCATTGAAACAAAGAAGCTTGAAGGCCATTTGAAGATCATCTGAAGGGTAGATACCATTATGGGGGGCTCTTCCTGTCCCAAAGTGGACCATTTCCCAAGGCTCGAAGGGCAGGGCCCCTTTAGGAAAGCTCAAATGACAAAGTTAAGGGAATTGCCAAGGAAAGTGACGTGCTCATAGATGTCAAAGTTGTAATGATGAAATAGCCATTGATCCTTGTAGGTTTAAATCTACAGATCTAAATGCATTTAAAGGCCTTACGGCCAAGACCAGTAAGAAGTGACCAAGGAATAGAGCATCAAATTGAATCAAGGACCCAATTTAATTAACTAGAAAAGGAGGAATTATGAAGAAGGATCAGATCGCCAGGTGGACATTGAAAGATGTAAATTTTCAATAGTGTGACTTATTTCTCAGCATTGAGAAAAGCAAATGGGTAGATGCTCCTAAATCCCAGCTTATCTTCTTATATAAATTCAATGTAACATGATGTGTTACTATTCCCAAGTCTGTCTTAAAGAGGCTATATAAGGGACTCTCTTGTTAGTGTAAAAGCATCTCTCTCTGACAATCAAAAATAAAACTCTACCCAAATTGGAAGGCATTACTAAGACTTTGAGCTTAGATTGTTGATCATATTTTGTTATTGAAATAAGAAAGCAAGCGACTTTTCAGACTTTGTGCTATGATATCTTTGTTGTTGGGGAAACTATTTTTATGTCTTTTTCCTTAATATATTTTTTATTCCTTTAATTCAATAAGCAAAATTAGTGAAAGTAGTTAGGAAGGTGTCTTGAAGTCAACTGTGGAGAGACTTTGTACCCCCATAATTGCATTTAGTGTGTTTTCTTTTTGTTTTTGTGTAAAGGACCTTGGGACGACTTTGTGCCCTCATTGTCCTTTGTATCTCACTATTGGGCAATTCAAGTGGAGACTTTGTGCTACATCTCAATTTGCTAGTTACTATGTCCTTGGTTACATTTTGCAATTAATACCAAGAGTATTCTTGTGGTTTGTTGAATAGTACTTCTAAAAGAAGAGTGCTTTCTATCATTTCCCTTGAGATTTTTCCTTTAATTTGCATGCATCATCTCTGAAAAAAAAGAGATGGATGGTTTATCCTACCCTTGAGTATTATTTTTTGTTTATATATGTATATATCATATCTATAGGGAACCTCCCCTTGATGAGAGGAGAGATTAGTCCCCTTTTGATCTAGTAAACCTACACATTTGGATGACCAATCTTCCTACTTTGGTTGATCAGACCTATTTTGTTTATCAGTACGTTGATCGACAAAATAATCGACCAACAGTTTTTGGCAGCTCTGCTGGGGATATAACCCATTATCTATTTATAGCCTTACCATTCACATCCACACTAACTGGAAAAAGAATGCATAATTTAAAGCCTCAAGCTTTAAACTAAAGCAAGTTCAATTCTTTTCCATTTTTTTTTCATAATCTAGAAAATTCAAGTTATACACGAAGCCAAAGTGTTAAAGGTATTGTTGACCCTGTATTCGAGTTGGTATAGCAAAATAATTTTGATCTATTTTCTTCACCATCTCACCTCCAATGAACCAAGAGCTTTCCTCCTACTAAAGTCAGATCTCCATTGCCAGACGAAGTATCCACTTCTACTGTTGATAAAGCTTTACCAATAATTACCCCTCTGAGATTTGTTATTCCTCCTTTTCATAGTAATATAATGGCAGTTCAAGGCCCTTAGAGTAATATTTTTTGTCTTCTCAATCTTACTCCACCTCTACATGAGCTTCCACGTAGTTCAAGGAAGAATTTCCCCAAATTCTATGGTGATAGAAAAGTTCATCCTGATGAACACATTACAACCTTCAGCATACCCTGTGGCATAATTGGAGTAGAATTTGAAGATGTAGCAATTAGGCTATTTGTAAACAGGCTTAGTCAGTAACTGATTGGAATACCCTCAAAGATAAGTTTGAAGTCAAATTCAAACCTACAAAAGATGCACATGCACTTTTGGCTCAATTACATAGATGAAGAAAAATCCTCATGAACCAATGAGAGACTTCATAGCCAAGTTTAACAAACTGATGAATAGAATTCTTATAATTGATTGACCTACAACTAAGAATCTCAAATGCTTCTTCATTAATTCTCAGTTACTTGAAGTAATTTTTCTTTTGAGATGTGCTAGTCAAATAGATCTTGCTGTAGCTCAACAATTGGCCACTGAGGTGGAAGATGACCTCATCTTAGTAGGGAAGATAAGAAGAGATCTAAATAGAAATAAACCTTCATCATCTTCTGAATATTCATCTACAAGCACCACATATCCAATGGTGAAGAAGTTAGCAAATGAGTATCTTGCTCTCAAAAATCAAATGGCACAAGGAATGTCTTCTGCTTCTTCATATAGAAATATGCCAAGAAGGACATTTCCAAATCAGTCATATTAGGGCAATGCTGCCAGGGATCAAGGGCAATAAAATCACCTTCCTCCCTCACAAGGAAAACTTACCCTGGAAGCTCCTCTAATCAATTTAGCAATAGGATATCTTGAAGTAGAATAAGAGTTCTCTTTCTAGATTGAATTAAATCAAGAAAATGACACTAATCTCCTTGTAGAAAATCAAGAAAAATCAGCTGGTGACTCCCACATTAGTTTCTTAAATTGCCAGGATGAACCTAGAATCAAAAAAAAAGCTATCGATGGAGAATATGCAGTGTTTACCAAGTCCAAGAACCAATCAATCTAGCAAGCTAATAAAGAGAAGATAGAGGAGCAATCTCAACTAGAAATTACATTTTCTTAGCATGGAGTCACTCTACCTTTCTAGTCAAAGGATCTAGTGATCACCCAAAAGATAAGTACATCAATTTCACCTTCACCTTCTACTTCAAGTTTGCAAAATAGCCCTTCTCCCATCCCTCCTAAAACCCAAAAGGTTGAAATACCTTCCTCTATACCTAGCTCAATTTAGCCGTTTGACATAATCAATCATGTAAAAAAGAAAAAAATACAAATGTCTAAATTTAAATATTTGTAGCCCAATCTTGATCAATTGGATAAGTTAGTTCAATGTGTCAAGAACCAAACCATCCCTACAAGACAAAAAGATAAAAAAGTAACTCCTAGTTCACCAAAGAACATGCCCATTCTAAATAATCTTGTCATTACTCCTCCAACTATCTCTGGGAAAATAAAACCTTTTTATGTTTCCCTATTAATAACTGGTCACAAGTTAAGTAATTGTATTATAGACTCCGGTGCATCTGACAATGTCATGCCTATTAAAGTAGCTAAATCTCTTGGCCTCACACTGACTAAGACATTTGAGAGATGTTTCTTCATGAAAAACAAGTAAGTACCATTTTTGGGGCAAATCAAAGATGCCTAATTTGCATTTGCAACTTTTCTAGACAAGAGAATCAAGATGACTGTCTTGGTGGTTGATGTCTCAGCATCTTATGACATTTTGCTTGGACAAAATTTTTGCAAGGATGTGGGAAGAGAACTAAGCATGGACCTATCTGAGGCAAAGATCCCCATCCAAAGTGTAATGAAGAGGTTGTTCCCTGAAAAGGAGGAAAAATATGTGGTCACCCAAACATCAGCCCCTAAAGTTCAAATTCTTTTTGAATCCTCAGGTATGGGTAACTACTTTCTATCTACAAATGAAGTGCATGAAACACCTGATAAATTTTTTGAAAGTGTCAACCCAAAAATTAGTTCAACTAGAATAGCAGAAGAACTAGTAGGTGGCAATAAAAATGGACTCTCCCTCTCTAATGAAGGAAAGTCTAAAGAAAAATCAATATATGATGAGGTATGGACTCTGGAATTTGCTGGTAGCTATTCCTATATTGGTTTGAGAGTTGGGATTGTGTTGATATCTCCTTAAAGAGATATGTTTCCTTCATCTTACAAATTACAATTTAGCAACACTAACATACAGCTAAATATGAATCTTTGTTGTTTGGATTGAAGGCTGCTTAAGACAAAGGCATCAAGTTTTTTCATGCCAAAGGGGATGTTGAATTAGTGGTTTGTCAAGTGAGAAACTTCTACCAAACCAAGAATGAAAGATTACAACATTATCATAAGCTAATTTGAGACCAAATTTAAAGCTTTGATGCTTTCAACATTTCTACCATACTCAGGGAATCTAATGATAGAGCTTATGCACTTGTTGTTTCAAGAACTCTTTTACTTTCTCACTTAGATTTCAAAGAAGATAGGTATACTATTAAGCTAGTCTGTAAACCAAGTGTTCCTGACAATGTTGATCATTGGCAAGTATTCAATGATGATCATCAAATCATTACCTTTCAGGAATGAAAAAACAATTTTGAACAACTACATTTTGAAGGCAGTGAGTCTCGGGAGTATGAATCAACCTCTAAATCTAGTTTAGATATAAATGAAGAATTCTTATAGTTGAAAAGAAATAAAATTCCCAAAGGCCTAGTTTTTCTTGAAAAATTGTTTGACAAGCATGATAAATTCATCAAATAATAGCAAATAGATTCAAGTTTCTCTCAAAGATTCGATCAAGTAAATCTAACTACTAAAGAAAATCTCAAGATGGTTAACATTGGTAAGTGTTGCACCCCTAAAGAAAAATTTAAGTTCACCACTTTACTCTATCAATACATGGATTTCTTAGCATATTTTTATGATGACCTGAAGTCTCTCAAACCTGATAAAATCTACCATGACATTCCTCTCAAGGTTGACTCAATGCCCTATAAGCAAAAATTCAGACAGTATAATCCAAAAATATCAGGTACTATTCTATCTGAGATACAAAAAATGTTGAATGCTAGAATCATCTTCCCAATCCATCATTCCACATGGATTACAAATATAGTGCCTCTAAATAAGAAGAATGGCAAAATTCACATTTGTGTAGATTTTAGAAATCTGAATCAGGCATCTTTGAAAGATAATTACCCTTTGCCAATTATGGATCAAGTACTTCAAACAATGACAAGCTCAAAGATGTTATCAATGCTAGATGGATTCTCAAGATATAATCAAGTTGAAGTTAGTGAAATAAACCAACACAATACTACATTCACCACACCTTAGGGTACATTTGCATATAGAAGAATGCCTTTTGGCTTGATAAATGCTGGTGCTACCTTTCGGAGAGCAATAGACCTAGCTTTCAAAGATGAGATAGGTAAATTCATAGTGGTATAACTTGATGACTTAATCATATTTTCAAAGCACCATTTTGATTAAGTATGCCACTTACAACAAGTGTTGGAGTGGTGCCGCCAGAATGGTATTTTCTTGAACCCCAAGAAGTCTATTTTTGGAGTAACAGAGGGGAAACTCCTCAGACACATTATGTCTAAAGAGGGCATAAAGATTGACTAATATAGATTCAAGTCTATTCAAGATCTTAATTTGCCTACAAGAAAAAATGCTATTCACTCTTTCTTCATAAAGGTGAATTTCTTACAGAGGTTCATCCTCAAATTTGCTGAGAAGACTAGACACATTGTGAACATGATGAAAGGGAAGACCACCTTCAGCTAGACAAAAAAAGGCAAGTTAGCATTTTAGAATATCAAGACTACCATTGCCCATGCCCCTACCTTAGTTTGTCCAGATTACAACAAAGATTTCATCATATACAGCTATGCTTTTGAACACATGCTTTCAGCAATTCTTGTTCAACAAGACAAGGAAGGTATGGAATATCCTATTTATTTCATGAATTTTCCTCTCAAAACCCATGAGATGAAGTATTCAAATATAGAGAATCATGCTTATGCATTGGTGAAAGCAGTCAAACATTTTCACTTCTATATTTTGAATTCATACACTACTACCTTAGTTCCTGACACCATAGTCAAGTCCATATTAACTCAGCAAAATTTTGGCACAAAAAGAGGCAATTGGATTGCAAAGATCCAAGATTTTGATCTAGACATCAAGCCAACAAAGCTATTCAGGGGAAAAGGCCTATGCTAATTAATTGTTGACAATAAGCCAAAAGATACACAACATAAAGAAGATGAAGTGGAAAATACACCAATAGTTCTTTTTGTCTCCACTACCAATGAGTGGTATTTAGGTACTGCCCATTTCATTACTTATGGTGAATGTCTTACTCATTTGTCTTATAAAAAAAGGAGGACTATCAAGTTGAAAGCTACCAATTTTGTCTTTTGGGACAATGGCTTATACAAGAGAATCATAGATGGAGTATTCATTTACTATGTACATAAAGAGAAACAAAGCCAACTTTTGAAATCTTTTCATAATCTAGCTTGTGGAGGACATTTTTATGCTTCTGTAACTACTCACAAGATTTTACAAGCCAAGTATTACTATCTAACTCTTTTTCAAGATGCATATAAGTGGGTGAGAAAATGTGAACTTTGTCACCAATTTGTTGGAAGACCCAAAATAGCTACCCTGCCTCTCAAGCCAGTGATCATAGAAGAACCTTCTCAGCAATGGGGGATTGATTTTATTAGGACTATAAACCCATCTTCAAGTGCTAGACATGATTATGTCATTACAGTAACTGACTATTTCACCAAGTGGGTAGAAGCAATCCCAACTAAGCATGTTACTTCAGAAGTTGTATGCAATTTCCTCCAGGAGAATATCATTTCTAGGTTTGGATTTCCAACCAAAATTTTTACTGACATTACAGCTTGTTTCACCTCTCAGGAGTTTATATAATTCTATTTTTATTATGGAATTACACTCTCATTCTTTTGATTATTTTCCACAAGGGAATGGACAAGCTAAATCAAGCAATAAGAACCTGGTAACTATCATCAAAAAGCTAGCATATGACAATCAAAGGACATGGCATAAAGCATTAGTTGATGCTCTATGGGCAGACAGAATCACACCAAAGAGGACAATTGGTATGCCTCCTTTTCAACTTCTTTATGGTAGCAATAATGAGATACTAATCACCTTAGAATTGCCAGCCTTGAAATTGGCAAAGGCAATTGAAGATCAGACATATGAAAGCTCTCTTGATAAGAAAATCATGTGCTTGACTGAGTTGGATGAACATAAAACCATGGTAGTGGATTGAATTAATACTCATCAAATTTTGGTAAAGAAAATCTTTGACAAGAAGGCCAAAAATTGTGATTTCTAGATTGGGGATCAAGTCCTGCTGTGGGACAAAAAGAGAGAACCAAAAGGGATCCATGGAAATTTTGACTCCCTTTAGAGAGGTCCATTTATAATTCATCAACATAATGGTGAAAATAGATTTCTGCTGAAATATCAAGATGGCACATTCTTTTCTCTGCTTCACAATGGGCAGCATCTGAAACACTTCAACTCTTGAAGTATCAGATCATTGCATCTATATATATGTATATTTGTATAGTTTTTAATTCTATTTTGTTTTGTTTTTTTCCATTTTTTATGCCTTCCATTCTTGGGTAACATGAATCCATAGCCCAATGGTATACATGAAGACACTGGAGATTCTAGATTCTATTCCATTCAATTATTTTTACAATTGATAAAACTTCCCTAACTAGAGCTAGCTATTGTTCCCAAAAAATATCACTCATTTTTGGGACAACATTTGAACTATTTTGGTTTTACAGACCAAAGTTGTCTTTTCCCTTTCAAAATTTGTCTTGGGCATTCAAATTTCTTATTTTTCAAGCTTCTCAAAAATCTATGGACTCTACAGGTTTGAATCTATAGACTCTGCAGGCTTGAATCTATGGACTCTACAGGCTTGAATCTACGAACTCAGCAGGAAGAGAAATCTACATACTCAATAGGAAGAAAAATCTATGAACTCTATAGGCCAAGTTCAATAGGCTTCACAGGTTGATTTTTATAGACTCTACAGGAAAGAAATAAGCTCTCAACACTTAGGCAATCTCAAAGTTGGTTCAATGACCAGGTTCAACCAAAAGAGTTCATCGGCAATCTTATAAGAAAAGATTAAACCATTAAACCTTGAACTATTTTGGTTCAACAAGCTTAATAGGTTCAAAGGTTTAACATCAATAGCAAGAGTTCAACTGCTTCCAAGTTTAAAGGCTTCTACAAGCAGGTTCAATCAAAACAAGTTTCTGAGGCTTGAACCATTGAACTGTTGAACCATTAAACCTCTTAGGTTCAAGGTTCAATGCATTTGGTTTAATGAGGATCAAAAGGACTTAGCCAAATCAAAGGGAATGAACCATTGAATTGTTGAACCAAAGTTGGTTTAATTCAGTTGGCTCAATGCTTCGATTCACTCAGTTGGTTCATCAAACGGTTCAAAAGCTTTTGGTTCAATAAAAGGGTTCATCATCCTGGTTCAAAGCTTGGTTTAATGGTTGGTTCAAAGGAGTGGTTCAATGCAAAAGTTTAAGAGAGCCTCCCCAAGGACAAGTGCCCTTGCCGAGGGCACTTGGTTGATAAAAGCACCCTTTAAAAGGGTCATTTTCAAGGAAGCTGCAAAGGTAAGTTCTTTCAAAATTTTGTTTAAGGCAGTCGAAAGACAAAGGCATAATTCCTTTAGACTTTTTATTTGAAGGAGTTCCTTTAGATAAATTTTTTGAAGGAATTTAGAAAATTCTATGGGATAAAAGCCCAAAAGAATTTTCGAAGGCCAAAGACAAAGCCAGCTGAAATAATTCTTGCAGACTTCTTGTCTACGGGAAAATGTCTGCGAGAAAATGTCTATGGGAAAATGTCTGTGAGAAAGCTCCAAAAGACTCTGAAGACAAAAGGCTACTGAAGGACCCTAAAGGGTAGGTGCCCTTACAAGGGACTCTCGACTACCAAATTAAAGGACACTTCCCCAAAGCTGAAGGGTCACCTTCCCTTCAGGAGGATGCAAAATAAGAAATCTAAAGGAAGCAAGTAGTAGAAAAGGCCAAATCAAGAGAAAGCCAAAGAAAGTCCAAGGGATGATGGTCCCAAAGATGTCAAAGTCAAGAATGGTGCTAGCTATTGGAAATTCAAATGTAGTGATGGGTGCGTGAACATCAATTTCAAGGTTCGTAAAATAGCCGTTGATTTTGAAAAACCTCAAAGAAGAGCCAAAGAACTTAGTGACCTACTGGAACAAACAAGCCCAAAGGCCATTCAAAGACCATCTAAAGGGTAGATACCCTTGCGGGGGGCTCTTCCTGACCCAAAGTAGACCATTTCTCAAGGCTCAAAGGGCAAGTCCCCTCTAGGAGAGCTCAAATGACAAAGATGAAAGAATTGCTGAGGAAAGTGACATGCTTGTGGATGTCAAAGTCTCAATGTTGAAATAGCCATTTATCTTTGTGGGCTTAAATATATGGACCTGAATGCATTCAAAGGCCTTAAGGCCAAGACCAATAGGAAGTGACCAAGTAATAGAGCATCAAATTGAATCAAGGACCTAATTCAATTAACCAAAAAAGGAGGAATGATGAAAAAGGATCAGATTGCTAGTTGGACATTGAAAGATGTAAACTTTTAATAGCGTGACTTGTTTCTTTGCATTGAGAAAAACAAATGGGTAGATGCTCCTAAATTCTAGCATGTATTCTTAACAAAATTCAATGTAACATGATGTGTTACTATTCCCAAGTCCATCTTAAAGAGGCTATATAAGGGACTCTCTTGTTAGTGTAAAAGCATCTCTCTCTGACAATCAGAAACAAAACTCTACCCAAATTGGAAGGCATTACTGAGACTTTGAGCTCAAATTATTGATCATATTTTGTTATTGGAATAAGAAAGCAAGTGACTTTTCAGACTTTGTGTTGTGATATCTTTGTTGTTGGGGAAACTGTTCTTATGTCTTTTTCCTTAATATATTTTCTATTCCTTTAATTCAACAAGCAGAATTAGTGAAAGTAGTCAGGAAGGTGTCTTAAAGTCAACTGTGGAGAGACTTTGTGCCCCCATAATTGCCTTTAGTGTGTTTTCTTTTTGTTTTTGTGTAAAGGGCCTTGGAATGACTTTGTATGATGATTGTCCTTCGTATCTCACTCTTGGGCAATTCAGGTGGAGACTTTGTGCTACATCTCAATTTGCTCGTTACTACGTCCTTGGTTACATTTTGCAATTACTACTAGGAGTATTCTTGTGGTTTTATAAATAGTACTTCTGAAAGAAGAGTGCTTTCTGTCATTTCCCTTGAGATTTTTTCTTTAATTTGCATGCATCATCTCTGAAGAAAGAGAGATGGATGGTTTATCCTACCCTTGAGTATTATTTTCTATTTATATATGTATATATCATATCTATAGGGAACCTCCCCTTGATGAGAGGAGCGATTAGTCCCCTTTTGATGTGGTAAACCTACACATTTGGATGATCAATCTTCTTACTTTCGCTGATTAGACCTATTTTGTTTATTAGTATGCTGATCAACAAAATAATCAACCAACAGTATATATGGATGATTTCACTGTTTATGGTGAAACTTATGAAGAAGCTCTTACCAAATTGGAAAGAGTACTGATTAGATATGAGGAACATCAATTATCTTTGAGTCATGAGAAATGTTTTTTGATGATGGATGAAGGAATAGTCCTAGGACACCATATTTCTACAAAAGACATTCAATTAGATCCAAAGAAAGTTGAAATAATTTCCAGCTTACCCATTCCATAAACATAAACTAAAGTTAAGAGTTTTTTGGGACATTTTGGTTACTACAGATGCTTCATAGATAAGTTTAGTCAAATAGCTTCCCTGATGTTTGCCTTGTTTACAAAAGATATTACATTCGAGTGGAGTGATAGTTTCTAACGGGCCTTTGAGACCATCAAAGCTAAACTTGTTACTGCTCTAGTATTGAGAGGACTAGATTGGACTAAGCCATTCTATATATACATAGATGCTTCTAATACAGCACTAGGAGTAGTTCTTGGACAAAAGGATGAAGAGGGTAAAATGTATGCTATATATTATATTAGCAAAAACATGACATCTACTGAAAGAAATTACAGCACAACTAAGAAGGAATTCTTAGTTGTAATTTAAGCAATCAACAAATTTAGACACTACATAATAGGCCACAAGGTATTTATCTATATAGACCTTTCAACTATTAGATATCTTACCAATAAACCAATTGTGGGATGTAGGATTATTAGATGGCTATTGCTCTTACAAGAATTTGATGTTGCTATTATAGACAAATTAGGGAAGTCTAATGTGGTTGCTGATTTCTTGTCAAGAATGAACACTACAGGTGAAGAAGAACTAGTGGAAGATGACTTTCCAAATAAGCAATTATTTGTTATTTCAACACATCTCTGTGGTTTGCTAATATAGCTAATTACCTCACCTCAGGGAAGTTTCCTCTGCACTTTTCACAAAAATAAAAGAAACATTTAATCAAAGAAAGTTCTTATTTTAAATGGATTAATGGAATGTTATTTAGACTTGGCCCTGATCATGTGTTTTGCAGGTGTGTGACAAATGGTGAAGCTTATGATATCATTAGAGCTTGTCATGATGAACCAGGAGGAGGTATTATTCATCTCAAAGAACCATATATAAAATCTTGGGAGCAAGATATTATTGGTCTCATCTTCATCAGCAAGTAAAAAGATATGTCAAACACTGTGATGCTTGTCAATGAATTGGCCAGCCTATTCTTTCAATAGAGATGCCTCTACACCCTCATCCTCAATTAGTTTTAGAACCATTTGAGAAATGGGGAATTGATTTTACCAGTCTAGTGGATCCTCCTTCCAGAGAAAAGAAATATCTCCTAGTATGTACAGACTACGTGACCAAATGGGCAGAAGTGGAAGCATTGACTCATGCAAGAGAGGAGATGGTAGCTAATTTATTATATTTTAAAATCATGCGACGATTTGGTGCTCTAAGAGAGATAGTCACTGATCAAGGACTATAGTTCATGTCAAACATGATAAATCATTTCATGCAAATGTATCAAACTTAGCGCAAAAAAACATCTCCATACCACCCATAAGCGAATGAACAAGTTGAAGTCACCAACAGAAAATTGGAAACCATTTTAACCAAGGTTGTTAATTTTAGTAGAAAGGATTAGGTAGATAAGGTAATATAAGCTATTTGGGCCTATAATACTACTTGGAAAACAACAACTGGATTTTTACCTTATGAATTGGTTTATGGTAAGAAGCCTTTATTCTCTGTTGAATTTGAATTACAAAATTTGAAAATAGTTGTAAAAGTAGGAAATGAATTAGAAGAAATATAGAAAGAAAGACTCCTACAGCTTAATCAACTTGATGAAATGAGGATGGAAGCACTACAAACAATTGAACTGGTACAACATCAAAGAAAAGTTTGACATGATGCACAAGTCAAGCAATGGAAGTTTCAAAAAGGAGATTGGGCATTGTTGTTTGATTCTAAATTTTAATAGTTCAAAAGAAAACTACAAACAAGATGGTTGGGACCTTACAAGATTGAAGAGGTCTATGAAAATATTTTTGTTACGCTGATACCTATTGATGACAGCAGAAGAGCTTTGTTAGTCAATGGACATAGATTGAAGCTCTATCAAAAACCTCTCAATAAAGATGAATTTATTCAAAAATTAAAGGATCAAGTAGCTATTTTGGAAAGCTCTAATTTTTCCATTGAACATGATCCTTGATAATCTAATTAAAAATCAATAGTGAAAATCCTTCCAAGGACGCTATTGACAATGCCTGCCCATAAAACTAGCTTATTGGCTGGTTATGCATTACAAAAAAGGGCTTTGGCTAGAAAACTAGCAATGGCTGACCAAAGGGCAAAAACAAAACATTTATAAAAAAATATCATCATGACACTATGATTGGTCATCTCCATGCAATAAACTAATCCATGAAAAACTATTTGTGTAGGATACGTGGTGAGAAAAGGATAACATCTAAGGTTAAAGCAAGTAAGACATATATTTTATTTATCTATGTTTTAGTTAACTAATTATTTTCAATTTGATTAAGATCCTATTCTCTAGAGATGACCTAAATTTGAATCTTCTAAAATGGAATGACATATGCCATAATTAAAATGCATGCAACTGAGCTGCCAAAGGTGTATAGATATGTGTGTAGCTTTGATATCATCAATTGAGTCATCAAGTATCACAATGATGGGATGTCATAAAATGGGGTTTTAAATAAAGTAATAAATCACTGTCACCATCAATGTGACACATCATCATTTTACATAACTTATATTAATGAGACAAAATGGTTGGCACACTCCATAGAAACGTGTGGCACCTAACTATATGAAATCATCATACCACACTATGGACTCATACAGTTGTAGCATTTCAAATGAATCATTTCCTTTCTATGAACTTCTACATAAGCCAATCCACCAATCTTTAGGGCCTATTACCTACCAACTTCAACAAAAGACTGGTCTACACCTTAATTGGAGTTAAAGGAACTGAGTTGATTGTGACTCCACATAGAAATGGGATAGATGACAAGATCAGAGCCAAAGGATCCAACAAAGTTTCATAAAGACAAGGCTTCTGTAGCAGTGTTTAGAGATAATGGTTGGCTACCTTTCATTGAGAAGTTTTAGGGTTTCGATGAAACAATGGTAAGTGAATTCATTACCAATCTCACCCTTGAATTTTCAATTTTAAAAGGCATTGTTATTCCTGTTACAACTCAAATCATAAGCCAAATTATACAAGTTTCAGAAGAAGGAATGAGAGCTACAGTTAGAGTTTCATTTAGTGATTTAATTAGTCAATTTAATGGTAACAAGCAGACTAGAACCTCATGTCTAGTAGATTACAAGAGAAAATCAAAAGGGATTAAAATAAATTCACTTCCTGAACTTTGGAAATTTGTAGCCAAGTGGGTACTTAAATATATATTTGTGAAGGGCAACACAGTCTTTTAGGGGGAGACGCCATGAAAATGTTAATACATCTTAAGCATGGGAGACAAAACCCTTAGTACAAAATTAACCTCCCATATTTCTTATATGGTGCTCTGCATGTTATGTCTACAACCCCTACTACTGCTCTTAGGCATCGTGGCCTTATTTATGTTATTATCCAACATCATTTCCTTCAGCAAGGTCAAGAGGTATGGAAGGAATTTTAGAACAGTATAGCACAAAAAATTCTAGATTTTCCTACACAAGAAACCCCAAATGTACCACAAAAACACTCATCTCTACCTACTACATCAGCTGAGAAAACAATGCCAAGAAAAAAAAATCTCAGACTGTAGTCTCCATAGAAATCACTTCTTCTTATTCAAAAAGAATCACAAGGTCTCAAAACCTTGACATTTCAAGGTCCCCACAAGAACCTCATGAGTTTGTAGTACAACTAGTTCCTTTGATAGGAAGAAGAAAATTGAGATGGAAGGTCACTATAGAACTTGAGATGACCAAGGGTTTGGTGGTTGAGAAGGAAAATCAACCAAGTGTAGCTCAAAGAGTAACTAAAAGAAGGAGAAGTCTCATTTTAATAGAAGTGGATGAACAAGAAGCTACAAATATTTTAGATAGTCTTAAAATGGTGTCTCATTCCCCCATACATCAGAATATTCTTACACCTATAGATATTGAAGAAATTCCTTCCAAAAGGATCTCTCCATTCATAATGGAGAAACTCTTTTGGCATGTAGGAATCCTTCTCCTACATACAGTTTGTTTTTATTTGAACAATTTTATAGATGGTAGCTTCTGCGGATTTCCTGTCATCTTCCTTAAAAAATTTTGTAGCCAACAACATTTTTGAAAATTTTCTATAGTGCTGAACCTAATTAGTAGGATTTGATTTGTGAATTTTATTTGCATGACTTAATTCTAGGAGATCATGAGCACAATAAGTTTTTGATAAATCTTCATGTAGGAGAAGTTCAACTAAGAGCATTACATTCTACATTCAAAAATCAAATAGCATGGAAAGGTAGATTTGAGGACTGTACAAATCATGCTAAGACTACAGGACTATGTGTTAGACTAGCCTTTCCTATTCATAGATTGATCAAACAAAATTTTAACTGTGCTTTATTAAATGATGAGGTTAAAACACATTACTGACAAAGCTCTATATGATTGTACTATTTATTTTGATTTATTTTCAAGAAAAAGTTTTGATTTAGTAATGGTTGCAATTGTAAACAAATAGGAACAACTTTTAGTACCTCTCAAAAGGCAAGAAGTCATGTCCCCAAATAACTTATGATGGAGTATGAAGAGAGCATCCTCAATTCTAGAAATTTTAATAGAGGTAATCAACTCTAGGGGAGAACAGAAATGGATTGGTATGAGATATAGAACCCCTTTGCTGATTATACCTATTCTAAGATGGTAGAGTTGGGATCCATAATCAAAAGAGCAATTCAATAGATGGAAACAAATGATTCAAACACATCAGGGATTTACTAGCAATTTAGATAGACACATAATAGATGAGTTTGATGAATATGATTTGAGTTAGAGTGTAGAAAGTAGAAGCTAGAGCTATGAATGTCAATAAATGTTTGCAATGGGACTTGCAAAAGGTAAAGCTTGGGGGAAATGATGAGTTCAAAATATTTCTCATTATTGACATGTTATTTTCTTCAAATCATCTCTTAAAGGATATTATCTTATACAAATCTTAGATTCTTAGATAGCTATTACATGGAAAATAGATAGTTGTCTTGTTTATATAAACCAAAGATTAAACCTTTACTTTATCACTAAATGTCTAATACATAGCATGTTTTAGTGATCTTTGGTGTGAATAATGCTCAAGAAGAAGACATAGGCGATGTATAGTGAACATTCCATTTTGATCTCCATCCAACAGAACTACAGACTCTATAGGATTGTTTCTACGGACTCTGTAGGCTTGTTTCTATGGACTCCACAGGCTTGTTTCTATGGACTCCATAGGCTCATTTATATGGACTCCATAGGGTCAATTCTAAGAATTCTATAAGGACAACACCACAAATGGGAAGCTAGAGACTAGATAGGATAATAAAGAACCATTCCAGCTAGAATCAAATAAGGAAACTAACTACATGCTAATTTGAAGAATTGTTTTTGATAAATTTGTATGTAATCAGATTTTAGGACTATTATATGATAAGATATTTATTTCATCAAAATAATTAGATCTCTTGAAAATCCAATCTCCTATCTTTGGATGAAGGGATCGACTAGGATTCCTATTATTTTTCATCTTATTTTAAGTTGATTTTATTAGTATAAAGTGTAAGACTTTCGACTATGAAAGGAAGAAGAAATAGAGGATATAGAGAAAATAGAAAATCAAGAATTAGATTTTTTTAGAAGCATATAGGTTTCAATCAGATTGTAATCATTTCATTTCCATGAATTAATACTTCAAGTTTCTATCACTGATTAATCTTTGTTCCTGAGTTGAGAGGAGCAAGGGCCCACTCTCCTTGGAACTAGGAACTGTGTATGGTATTTATGTTCTATTTTATTAGTTAGAATTTTGTTGCTATTTGCATTTATTTATAAAAACATCAAAACAAATTCATAGTTTAAAAAGAGTATTTTCTTATTTCATTTTTTTTATATGTAAAGTATGTTTCCTTTTACAGTAGAAGTGTGAAGCAAATTTCTTTTCATAAGTAGAAGTGTGAATTTACTTTCCCTGCAAACGTAAAATAGGAGTGTGATTTTTTACTTCTAGCAAAAGAGTGGATTGATTTGATTTATTTCTTTTTTAGCAAAAGCATGAATCAAGTAGTTTAGTCAAAGTTAGAATAGGATCAACAAGAACCCCCATAAGTAGACTTATAGATCTACTATCCCATACCTTACTATAGATAGCTTTGGACACCAACCCTGGTTGATAAAACACCAATTGAATATTGGATAAATGAGGAGTTAGATGGCACTCATCAATCATCTTGGTAGACTTAAATCAACTTGTGCATCACTCAAACTTTGAGTCCTATAACAAATTTTATACTATCCCCCCTTCCTATCACCATGTGACATAATTGTGTTACCCGTTTGGCTTTAGTTTTATTCTTAGGAATTATTGCATGTTTTCACATCATGAGTTTCTTAGTTCACATTGTCTTCTTCGTAATCCCAAAAAAATTCTTCTAGTTTTATAGTGTTAACTCATCAAATTTGAACTAACTTTTATAGTATTGACATATCTCTAAAGTCTATGTTTTAGTGTACTAGTGACACTCTAGGATTTTTTGAGTTATCATACCCTCTTCTAATTTTATACAGTTTCAACCCTACCTAAGATTGAGTAATTTTTTTAACATATTCTTTTAAACTATATGTGGTTCCAAGACACCCTCCTTTTATAGTCTCTTTGGTACCTTAATCACTTGTTTATAAGAAAGATCAAATCCATACCTTCTTTAAACATTTGCACAACATTGATTCAAATTTAGTAAAACATATAGAGTAACCCTTTCTAGACATGACTCAAAGGTTCAATTATAGTGGGGTCCCTTACGGCCCTAGTTATAAGGATGAGCACTTTTATGATGGACAAGACAATTCCATTGTCTTTGAGGACATTCCTATAGTCATAGGATCCAAAGTGGACTATACTGAATATCAAGATAACCAAGATGAAGCACTCCTTAGGTTGATAGAATCTAGTGCTAGATTACCCTCAAAATTTCCTATGGAGTAATTACACACCTTACTTAGAGAAGAAGAAAAAAATAACAAGAGCAAGATTTTGATCAAATAAACATACCTTATTCTTATAACAAAGGCAAAGAAATAATTATAGAGTCAAAACCAACTAATCAAGATCTTGTTAACAAGATTAAGAAGATAAGTCAACAATATGCCAATCATCTTATTGTGGATTTAACAAACTCTCTAATTGTTACTTCAATCCACAACAATGATTCTAAGGAACAATGAAATGTGATTGAACCTACACAACAAACATTGGTTGATGACACAATAATAATTGATCAAGGTGTCTCAAATGAACAAAAAAATATGCAAGAGTTAGTGCAAAATGTTCCACTAGACATAGAACACACATTATTTAACCATCAAGAACCTCTTGTTACTTTACAAACATAGAGACTTAAACATTTGGTTCAAATTGAGGAGATTCCTCAAGATAATTTGGCTATTTTTTCTCAACCAACATAAAAATTAGTGAATAGACCAAGGACTCCCCAAAATCAACAAAATAATTATAGTTCAAGGCAATAAATTCTAAGGAATCAATGACTTATTTACTTGACTCTATAAGAAAATCAAAACTAAGTCATGAAACATAGGGTATACGTCATTCACAAATCCATGCAACAACATGGGCACATTCCACCCCAATAGAACTATGTTCCACCTATGAATGCACCAAACATGCAAGAGTAGAACTCCATGAAGGATATTATGTCACATTTGGAGACTGGGAATAGGATAAAAAAGTATAAATTTGACAAGATATATCCATATCCATTTCATTTAAGCATTCTCCATGTCCCCTTTTTGTATCATTTTGAGGCACCCAAATTTGATAAATATAAAGGAAAGGGTGACCCACATGAACACATTCAAGCAGTTTTGTATTATTCCAAGAGGTATCTTAAAGTAGCATATTTTTACTTTGATTATTTTCATGAAGTTTAGTGGGAGAAGATTTAGATTGGATACTTAAGTTACCCAATGGAGCAATTACAGATCATAATGAATTATCTAAAAAGTTTGTAAACCATTTCTTATACAACATAGAGCATGAATTGACTATTGTTAACTTATGCAAAGCCAAACAATGAAATGGAGAAATTTTTCACATATTTATAGAGATGGAGAGAATTAGTAGTTTGATTTCAACATAATTTTATAGATAAATAATTGGCAGATATATTTGCATATAACTTACATCTTGAGGTTGCACACAATCTATGTCTAGCTCCTGTTAACTCATTTGAGGAGATCATAGACAAGGGTATATATATTGAGAAGGATCTTATTTCTAAGGGCCTTGTTAATATCTTTGTGTAAGGTCAAACATCAAATCAGACCCCACCTTCTAATCAAATAGTTACAAAAGATAAGCCTAAAGGCTTTAACAAGAACAAGAACATGGTTAGAAATGGGGTGACTAAAACAAGTCATTTACAAATGGTACAAGCTCTATCAACCCCAAATATACAAATTACCCAACCCCCCCCCCCCCCCCCCCCCCCGCCCGCCCCCCACCAACCCACCACCTAACTTGTAGAGATAACCTCCATGGAGAGCAAGCCATGGTGATTTTAGGGTCTTTAGCAAATTAAGAGAACCAATTGAAATAGTGTTATAAAAGCTTGTAGTAGCTAACCTGATTATATGGCTTGTACCAAGGCCATTTCCTCAAGATTAACCAAAATTATATTGGTACAAAGAGAATGAATGGTGTAACTTTCATCCTATTGTTGGTCACGGTGCTTATCATTGCATCTAAATTTGATATATTATTAAATAAATCATTGAAAGTGGTGAAGTTATGATTAAACTAGCCCCTAATTAGGGCACAAATCAGGATATGGGAATCTACAAAGACCCCTTTCTTTGACATAATCAACCACCACCAAAGAACAATCTAAACCAAGGATAAAACCAAAGATAGAGGTAGAATTAGAATTAGCATGAGCATAATCATAATCATAATACCCATACTAATAATGTGGGTTACAAGAACATGCCTTATGACTATAACAATATCACGGGACATATTTCTTCAACCCATATTACCATTGTTACTATTAAACCATGTGAATCATCTCATGCTCCTCATAATATGGGACCCATCACTATAGGGTCGACACATTCTCTCTGTAGTAATACATCATCACGTTCACACAATTCTATTATAACTCCATTTGCATGGGTTACTATTTCTAGACAACACCCTTGTTCTTATTATAATAGCTCCTTGTTGACTTGAAATTGTATTAATGCGACTAGACACCTATGAGTCACTCTCCAAGGCCCTTTTCCTTCATCTTTTGATTATATTGGCTCCCTACCACCTCTAGGATGCATAATCATAATTAAATGCTCATGAGTTACTATCTAAGGCCCTTTTCTTACTTCTTCCATAGAACCTAATGTGAACATTACACCAATGAATCCAAAGTTGACACTATCCCAACTAAAGCCAAGCCATCTCATTCCAATATTGAAAAGCCTAATAGTTTATTAGACCAATTAAGTGAAATCTCTACATAGATTTCCATCTTGTATCTCTTATAGACATTTAAAGTCCATATAACTATTATGAACAATCTATTGCAAAAATCCACTATTCTTAATGATATAAACCTTAAACAATTCTAGAACCTTATGGGACATCTATCTTCATTTCATCAAGTGATGTTTGATCAAAAAGATATGTCTACACTTGAACCTAACCACAATAACCCACTATACATTGAAGTGATCATTAAAAACCATAAGATCAAGTGGGTTCTTATAGATAATGTTTTGGGGATAAACATCAATCTCTTAAGTTGATAAAAATATTTGGATACACTATGAAAGACATTCAACTAGAGATAATCACTATTAAGTCTTACGACATTGCCGAAAGGGAGTTTATAGGTAATATTTAGTTACTAATCATTGTTGGGTCCATTTCACATCATACATTATTTCATAATGTGGATATTGAATTGCCTCATAACATACTCCTTGGTCATCCTTAGATCCATGAAGTACAAGCCATTCCTTCCACCTTAAATTAGTGCCTTAAATTTCCCCATGATGGGATCGAGATTACTATTCTTGCCCATAATTAGATTTATAAATATTGTAAACATCTTGAGGCCCAATTCCATAATTATACTATTATCCAAGTTCTATTTTTTTTGCAAATAAGAAAAATACTATAGTTTCACACCCACTTCCATCCAATTATATCAACCCTAGTGATCTTGCTTCCACTTCGACTGATCCATTTCCTATAGCTCTTACAAAGTAGGTTATTATTAAATATGTGAGAATTTACACATATCATCTTAAGGATGCCTTCCATGTTTCAAAGTTTCCCAAAACTCTAAACAAATTTGGTGTTGGGGATCAAACAACAATATTGATTACTTTTGTGTAAGCAACTAAACATGAAATTAAACCACAGTAATAAGTAACTAGAAATCAGAAATAGCAAAGAATATGAGATACAAGAAACAACCCAAAAACTTGTATTAAACTCTTTCAGAAGGAAATACAATTGAAGAAATCACACTTTCTTCTCACACCTCTCAGATGTACAGATCTCTTTCTCTCAAGAGTTTTCTCTCTCAATTACAACCAATTCAATCCTTGAATTGTCTTCTACACAAGCTATAAAGATCTAACCCTATTATATAATATTAGGATTCATGAGCTATGCATTATTCACCATTAGATATACCTCTTAATCAAAGGTTCAAATCAGTTTTGCCAAAAATAGAAATGCAGACTCAATACTAACGGTTAAACTTATCATGCAAACAATCTTTTCATCCACAAAAATAGACTTTTGGAATGCATAGGTGACCAATGTCGGTCCCTGTCTGACTGCACATGACCAACGTTAGCTAATTCATAACCGACATTAGCAGCCTCTAGTCCACTCTTGACCATCATCGGTGACTGTGTAACTCTAGCAACTTTGCATTCACTCATTTGTTGAAGCTTTTAGCTCCACAACTCAACAATATCCCACTTGGAGATAAACAGCTGCACCTTAACTTGTATAGCAACATCTTCTAGCTTCTCCATCTTCAAGCTCAATCTTGAAGGCCAACAAAAGTTGAATGAAGATTCAACTTCTCTTTTGTTACTAGCTTTGTTAACATATCAGCAGGGTTCTTATCTATATGGATCTTTTCTAGCTTCAACTCACCATCCTCCAATACCTATCTGATGAAGTGGTACCTAAGCTGTTTATGTTTGGTTCTTGAATGAAACGCTGAGTTCTTTGCCAAATGAATTGCACTTTGACTATCACTATATAATCTACAACTCTCTTGCTCCTTTCCAAACTCTTCCATGAACCAAGTCATCCAAATCATCTCTTTGCTAGCCTCTGTGACTGTAATGTATTCTACCTCTGTAGTAAACAAGGCAACAACATTCTGCAACTTTGAAATCCAACTAACCGCCATTCCACCAACAGTGAACACATATCCTGTGGTGCTTCTCTTGCCATCCAAGTCACCTGCCATACCCAAATCTACATATCCATGTAGAGAAGTGTTTGACCCTCCATAGCATAAATGCCTACTGCTGTCCCTCTTAGATATCTAAGAATCCACTGAACACTTTCCAGTGTTCCTTCCCTAAATTGGCCATAAACTTACTAACAACTCTCACTACTTGGGCAATATCAGGTTTAGTACATACCATTGCATACATTCAGCTCCCAAATATGGAAGCATATAGAACTTTATTTATGTACTCTACCTCATCATGTAATTTAAGACACTGTTCTTTGCTTAACTTGAAGTGTCCAGCCATAGGTGTGCTTACCAGTTTTGCATCCTGCATATTGAACCTTTCCAACACCTTGTTCACATAATCCTCTTGAGACAAAATCAAATTGTGATTTTTTCTCTCTCTTAATACTCATGCCAAAGATTTTCTTTACTGCTCCCAAATCCTTCATGGCAAATGTGTGAGCTAATTTTACCTTAAGCTCATTAATATCCTGTATGTGTGAACTTGCAACAAGCATATCATCTACATATAACAACATGATAATATATCTACCATTATCCAATCTCTTAAAATAAACACAATGGTCAGATTGACATCTACAAAAGCCATGCTCTGTCATAAACCTATCAAATCTCAAATACCATTGTTTTGGAGCTTGCTTAAGACCATATAAGCTTTTTTTCAACTTGCACACAAGCTTCTCCTTACTTGTGACCTCAAAACCTTCTGGGTGTTCCATATATATTTCTTCATCCAAACCTCCATGAAGAAATGCTGTCTTAAAATCAAGCTGCTCAAGATGTAAATCCTCAATAACAATTAAAGACAATACAGTTTGAATAGAAGTTATTTTTACTACAGGAAAAATTTTTTTACCAAAATCAATACCTGGTTTTTGTGCAAATCCCTTTACTACCAACCTGGCCTTATGTCTCATTTGTCCATTCTCACCTTCCTTTAACCTGTAAACCCATCTATTTTTTAGTGTCTTCTTTTTGACTGGCAACTCAACCAAATCCCATGTTTGGTTCTATTTCAAGGAATCAATGTCCTCATTCATGCCAAGCTCCCACTGTTTCCAGGTTCTTACCTGCATTGCCTCATCAAAATTTTTTGGTTCTCCACTATCAGTGAGCAATAAGTAGTATAATGAAGGGGAATATTAAATTAGAGGTTTACTTACCATTTTTGACCTCCTCATGGGCATCTGAGACTCATACATAGCTTGTTGTCTGCCCAAATTCTCTATCAGTGATCAATCTCGATCATCTCCAGGTCTGTACCTGATCGACGTCAGTTTCACCTAACTGACATCAATTTTTGTCTGATCGACATCAATTCCTATACGACTGACATTGGTTCTTGTATGATTGATGTCGATTCTTGAATGGCTGACATTGGTGTCTGTGTTTTCCTGTTTGTGATTATTTTTTCCCATGAGCTCATTTTGGATCATCACCTCGTCCAAATTAACATTGCCCTGCTCAGTATTATTCAACTTCTTGAGCTGATCACTGTACATCACTTTCTCATTGAAAACAACATCAAGGCTTCTAATAATTTTGTTAGTTCCTAAATTCCATAACCAAAATCTGAAATCTCCAGAGCCATAACCAATAAAAGTGCACCGCATAGATTTAGCATCCAACTTCTTTCTATTTTTTATCAATGTGCACAAAAGCTTTAGAACCAAAAACTCTGAGAAATAAAAGATCTACCTTTTTACCTATCTAAGCCTCTTCTGGAATTCCACCATCTAGAGTAGTAGAGGGTCCTCTATTAATTAGGTAAACTGCAATATCTATAGCTTTTACCCAAAACTATAAGGGAAAACTAGCATGCAACCTCATACTCCATGCACGCTCCAATATTATTTTGTTTATCCTTTTAGAAACTCCATTTTGTTAAGGTGTCCTTAGAACTATCCTTTGCCTACATATTCCATTCATAGAACAGTAACTATTGAACTTATTGCTATAGTACTCACCACCATTGTCAGATCTAAGGCACTTCAATCTCATGCCTATTTCATTCTCAACTAAAGCTTTTCATTTCTTAAATGTATCAAAAACATCAAATTTCTTCCTTATGCAATAAACCCATAAATTTCTTGTAGCATCATCAATGAAAGAAACATAATACTGTGATCCTCCAATAGAAGCTACCTGAGCTGGTCCCCACACGTCTATGTGAACAAGCTCCAGCTTGTGCTTCTTTTTTGTTGACCCAATTTTGAGAAAACTCACTCTCTTCTATTTCTCAAAAATACAATGCTCACAGAAATCTAGATCTATGCATTTCAAATCTGAAAGCTTACCTTTTGAATTAAGAATAGTCATTCTCTTCTCACTCATGTGGCCAAGCCTACAATGCCACAACTTTGCATCTACATTTGAAGTAGATAATACATAAGGAGAATTATCAGTAATATAATTACATAAATAGAGAGTACATAGTCTCTTATCTATGGCTAATACAAGTGCACCCTTAGAAACCTTCCAAGATTCAGCCATGAGAGTTACTACAACCCCCATCCCCCAACTTTCTTGCAGAAATCAGATTCCTCTTCAGGATGGAAACATGCATGACATCTTTCAACACCCATGTGTTGCCATTCTACAATTTCAACTACACTTTTCTTTTGCCAACAATTTTACAAGGCTCATCATCCCCTAAATAAACTATTCCAAAATCTCCATGGACATAATCATTGAAATATTCTCTATTTGGGGTTGCATGGAAAGAGGCACCAAAATCTAAAACCCAAGATTCTATTTTATTATCCAAAGAAAATATAAGAGCATCTTGTGCAACAATACTTGCAACATTTACTTATTTATTACTTTCATGCTGATTTTTTTTAATCTTTCAACTAGCAATCTTTTTTTCCATGTCCTATCTTTCCACAATTCTAGCAAGTTATTTTTCTTCCATTTCTAGATTTAGATCTACCTCTCATCTTTGATTTAGACCTTGATCTCCCTTGCTTGCCCTTCTCTTTTTGACTTCCCCTACTTTCAAAACTTAAAGCATTATTTGACAATTCCTCTGTGTTTTTCCTGTGAATTTTTTTATTCAAGATTACACTAACAACATCATCAACTTTCAAGATATTTGAATCAGATGTAGTATTACTAACTGCCATTACCAAGCTATGCCAACTTTCAGGTAAAGAGAATAAGATTAATAGAGCCTTAATTTCATCATCAAAAACTATTTTGACTAAATTTAACTGATTTACTATTGTATAGAAATCATTTAGATGATTAGATACAGATCCACCTTCCTGCATTTACAAGTTAAATAATTGCTTCATAAGATATACCTTATTTGAAGCTGAGGGCTTTTCATATAAATTTTCTAAAGTATCCATTAACTCTATCATTGTTTTTGCCTGTGATAAATTAGAAATCATAGAAGATGCCAGACTCAATCTTATAGATCTCAGAGCCTTTCTATCAATAACATTCCTTTCTTCATCTTGCATATCTATGGGTTTACTTGAAACCCCACCTAACGATAAGTACAGATCTTTTTGATACAGATAATCTTCTATCTACATCCTCCATAATTGATAATTCTTGCCATTAAACTTCTCCATTCTTAGTTTACTTTCTTCTACCATTGCTTTACTCCCACTCAAATAGAAACCCCTGTGAGTGACCTGTAATCAACACACACTAAACAGATCTAAAACCACTTGTTAGTGAACCTGGCTCTGATACCACTTGTTGGGGATCAAACAACAATATTGATTACTTTTGTGTAAGCAACTAAACATGAAATTAAATCAAAATAATAAGTAACTAGAAATCAGAAACAACAAAGAATGTGAGATACAAAAAACAACCCAAAAACTTGTATTAAACTCTTCCAAAAGGAAATACAATTGAATAAATCACACTTTCTTCTCACACCTCTTAGATGTACTGGATCTCTTTCCCTCAAGAGTTTTCTCTCTCAATTATAACCAATTCAATCCTTGAATTGTCTTCTACACAAGCTATGAAGATCTAACCCTATTATATAATATTAGGATTCATGAGCTATGCATTATCCACCATTAGATATACCTCTTAATCAAAGGTTCAAATCAGTCCTGCCAAAAATAGAAATGCAGACTCAATACTAACAGTTAAACTTATCATGCAAACAATCTATTCATCCACAAAAATAGACTTCTAGAATGCATAGGTGACCGACTTTGGTCCCTGTCTAACTGCACATGACCGACGTTAGCCGATTCATAACCAACGTTGGTAGCCTCTAGTCCACTCCTGACTGTCATCAGCGACTGTGTAACTTCAGCAACTTTGCATTCGCTCATCTGTTGAAGCTTTTAGCTCCACAACTCAACATTTGGTAAGCCTAAACCTTCAAAAAATCATAATGAACCCATATTGATTTAGAAACCAAAGAAATAACAACAAAAATAACTTGTGGTTTTTGTACCTATTATTGTGTAAAGAAAGATTGTGAGGCTTTTACTAAGGAAGATTGGTTATATTTTAAAGGCCTTGTTAATTGCTTTCAAAATCTAAAGTATCCTATCCCTAACTAGATCATGGACATTTTGATTATATAGGAAAAGGCTTTGGCCAATGAGCATAAGGAATCTTGGAACTCATATTTGTTGGAGTACCTAATTTGAATCATGGTCTTGGATATAGTGCCTAGGGTGACCTCATGACTTTTGATAGTGAATATTCTAAAGTGACTAATAATGAGACTCCTAATAGTGATGATGTGTCCCATTATAGCCTTTTTTATGAGCTTGTGAATACAGAGCTATTTGAATCAAATGCCATTTTAACCTTAACCATTGGAGCTTCCCATCCTAAAATAAGAACCCATTCTATTGGTGCTTCCCCTCTTGAAGTAAAACATCATATTTTTACCATTGGATATTCCCATCCTAAAGAAAACCCTCATTTTTCCTTATACCTTTGTTATCCTAAACTCATTGATTGGGACCAGTAAAATTTGGACATATGCCTTGATGAGTTTTAGAATGAAGAATCACTTGTAGAATTATGGGCCTAAGAGATGGATTTCCCATTGGTGATCACAAATAAAGCTTTGATTTTTTATTGGATTTTTCTTCTTACTTTGGAGAGCAAGCAAAATTTCTTGGTCACAATAAAGATCAAATATTGATATTTTCAAGTGAAAACCTGTTTGAGGCACTCATCGATTGAGAAAAATTAAAGAAAAGACAAGCCTTTGACTAAAAACATGTTTCAGGTGCTCTTAGGTGGAAAAATTTGATTATCCCCTTATGATATAAAAATTTCATCTATCCCAAGTTCTATAGCTAGTACATACATATATTTAGAAAAATAATAAGTGTTTGAGCATCTTACTCTTGATTTTATAGAGGTTTTTACTACTTAGATTTTACCTAAGATGGTAGATTCTAATTTGTCATACTATCCAAAATTTTTGGAATAAAAATAGGAAGATGTGGTAGAAGACAATGATCATGATCATACCTTACCTATAATTCTAGAAGATGGATCCACACTCCTTGTGGAAAACATGATAGAGGTGGACCTGGGAACCTATGAGGATCCTAAAATTGTTTATCTTGTAGATTTTGGCACTAAAGTAGAACATGAATAAATTATATCCCTCCTAAGGGATTATATTGACATCTTTGAATGGGCATACTCTAAGATGTTAGGATTGTACCTTGACTTGGTTGTCCATCACTTGACTATCCATCCCAATGCTAAACCAATCAAGAAAAAATTGAGGAAGATGCATCCATGCATCACCCTATTGGTTAAAGCAAAACTAGAAAATTTGTTAGGAGAAAGATTTATTAGGCCACTAGATTAGTTTGAATGGATCTCAAACATAGTCCCAATGAATAAAAAGACTTTGTGTATATGTATTTGTACTAATTTTAGAGATATCAATAAAGTATGCCCCAAAGATGATTTACTTGTGCCCAACATCAACATTATTGTTGACTCAACTACTAGGTATGAGATGTTATACTTAATGGATGGATTTTTTGGATATAATCAGATCAAAATAGCCCAAGAAGATCAACACAAGACTGTGTTCACCACTCTATGAGGAACATTATATTACCAAGTCATGACATTTGGTTTAAAGAACACTGGAGCCACATATCAACATGACATGACTATAATATTCCATGACATGATACATGATATTGTTGAGGACTATGTTGATGATATACTAGAAAAATCAAGAATAAGAGTTGGACATCCTAAAGTTCTATGAAGAATCTTTGAGAGGATTCATGAATATAAAGTTCACTTAAATTATAAGAAATGTGTCATTAGAGTCACATTAGGGAAATTTATAGGTTTCATTATATCATAAAGAGGAATTGAAGTCAACCCTACCAAGGTCAAGGCCATTATGGAGATGCCTCTACCAAACAATCTCAAACAATTATGAAGCCTATAAAGAAAGATCCAATCTATATGCAAGTTCATTTCTTAATTGATAGATAAGTGCCACCCATTTACCCACCTTTTAAATAAAGGGGTAACTTTTTGATGGGATGAGCATTTTTAGATAACATTTATAAAATTCAAGACATATTTGGCCAATCTACCAATATTGAGACCACCAACACTTGGAACACCATTGCTTCTTTACATATCAGTGACAGAGCATGCACTGGGGGAACTTTTGGCCCAACATGATGATCAAGGTAAATAGCATGTAGTCTATTATCTAAGCTGCATTCTGGTGGCTTATGAACATAATTATACAATTATTGAGGAGACATATTTCGCTATGGTGTTTACTACTCAAAAATTGCAACATTATATGCTAAATAACAAAACTATTATCATCACTAAGGTGGACCCTCTCAAGTTCCTATTATCTAAAACAACTCTTCAAGGATCATGGATAGATAGGTTATGCTCCAAATAAAATTTGACATTGAGTATTAGAATCAATAACCAATCAAGGGGTAGGTTATTTCTGATCAACTTGTAGAAGCCTCTACCATAGATACTTGACCTCTAAAATTCAACTTTTTAAATGATTCTATTATGGAAATAGAACAAACATTATAGGAATCTGAATAATGGAAGCTATATTTTGATGGCTCCTTTATATCCTATAGATCTAGATCTAGAATATTGTTGATTACACCCTATAGGGATCTGATTTATAAATCATTTAATATACAATTTCATTAAACAATCAATATGGATGAGTATGAGGTATTGATTACAGGGATTTGCCTTACCATATAGTGGGATATTCAAATCTTGAAGGTCTATGGTGATTCTCAATTAATCATCAATCAGACCACTGATCAGTATCAAATAAAAAATGATAATATTATTCCTTAGTAATAAATTATTGATAATCTCAAAGGTTATTTTAAATCTCTATAGTTTGAACAAGTTCCAAGAGCAAAAAATAGATTAGTCATTGTAATGGTAGCAATTAGTTAAATGATATGGATTAATGGAATATCTAAAGAAGTATCAGTCCCTGATTAAAATATTATTTAACCTACACATATTATATCAGATTTAGAAAGGGTATGCACTATTGCTAGTCTCAGTCCCCCACCTAAATTACCTTGGTTCCAAAACTTTTATAACTACTTCCATGATCACATTTTCCTAGGTGACCTATCCAATAGCCAACATAAACTCTTTCACCATAATTTATCACATTATACCCTCCTAGGAGACATGCTTTATCATAAAGGCTATGATGGAATGCTTATTTGTTGTTTATCTTTAGGATAATTCATGTAAGCGCTAAGGGAGGTTCATGAAAGAATATGTTGGGCCCGTACCAACAGTGTAATCTTAGTAAGGAAATCCTTAGAGAAGGTTATTATTGGCAAAAAATTGAGATCAATGCTTGAAATTAAGTGAATAAGTGTGTTCCTTGTCAACAACATGGCAATTTGATACACACGCCTTGTTTACGACTATAGTTGATCACAACACCATGGTTATTCTCAACATGGGGCCTCGATCTCATTAGGAAAATAAACACAACATCTTCAGATGGCCATAATCATATCTTGACTACTACCAAGTATTTTACTAATTGGATTGAGGCCATTCTTCTCACTTACATTACCGAGATGAAAATTGCCAACTTCATCCATTATCATATCATCTATCGATATGGCATCCCTGCTTGTATTATATATGATAATGGTAGATCCTTTGTAAATAAAGATGTAAAATCTCTTTGTGAAAAATTAAAGATCAAGCATAAGAAATCAAATCCATATAACCCACAAGGTAATAGACAAGTTGAGGTATCAAATAAAGCCATTGTATCCATTTTAAATAAGATTGTCAATGATGCTAGCCATAATTGGCACTTACAAATATTTCCTATGATTTGGGGTTATAGAACTAATCATCAAACCCCAATAGGAGCCACTCCATACTCCCTTATATATGGCATAAAATTTATTAACTTGATTGAGTTTGAGCTGCCATCCTTCGAAGTATTGTTGGAACATATTGAAGATGATGAGGACTATAGACTCTCAAGGCTGCAAGAACTAGAACTTCTTGATGGCAAGCATTTAGCTACCCTAGAAAACTTGTAAGCCTATTAGAACATATTGTGGAGAAGCTACAAGAAGCACATTCTCCCTTAGGAGTTTGAGATTATGAGTTAGTCTTAAAAGAGAACTAGAAGAACATAAATGCTGAATGTAAAAATAAAGGTAAGTTTTAACCTAATTTGTTTAAACCCACTAGTGAATAACTTCCAAAGACCATGAATATCATGCACCTTAAGATATTATATGCATGAATAGCTTCAAACCATCATCTAAGAGACCCCTTACTTGGGGGTAACTTGTGCCAAAGTTTTTTTTCATACCATTTTATATTACTTTGGACTGATCTCACATGAACCTATTACTTTCACAACTTTATACAGTGACAACTTTTGGATTGTTGGTAATCTGAACACATTTTATCCTATCCTAGACCAACCTCTTTTAGAACATATTATTTGGACCATTCTCTTTGGGAACCATATTGTTTGTTACATCTTGGGCTTGTTGTACCTTGAACACTTTTATCCCTTGATCGCTTATGATCTTGATTATGTCTCATCAACATTATGAACACTTTCAATGCTAGTTCTACAAAGCAGTTCAACCAGAATATTATTTTTCAGGTTCTTCTATATACAAGTGAATAATAACATCTTCTCAACTCAAAATCTACCTGATGTAGGGTTCTTTAGATTAATTTTGCACTGTACACTATTCTATATTATATTTGATACTCTTTGGTGAACATTATAGCTATCTTTTTAGAATCCTCCCTCTCATTGATTTGTGAGCATGGGCTATTGCAATTGATTTAGCTATTTTATTGGAACTTCTATTCTCAGATGAACATCTCCTTGACTAGATATTCCTTCCTTGTGCATATTTTATCCCAAAAACACCAAAAACATTGGAAATACTTTGAAAATACTAAAAACATTAGAAAAAGATCCAAAAATTTAAAAAAACATTATCTTTTACTTTTGTACATTCTGATCATTATGCTCTTGCCATTTTTAAATCATTTTATCCTACTGACTTTCCACTATGTAAGTTAACTTGTTCCATGTACTTGCCATTTTGCAAGATTATTTTCTCTCATCCCACCAACTTGTCATTTTGCAAAACTAGTCTCGTTTATCAAGTTTTCCCTTTTCTTCTACAACATTAATCATATGTTTTTGGTCATCATCTTTTTCTTCTATCCCACTTCTTGGGAGAACTACATTTGGATTGAAGTTCATATTAGAACATGCATCCATGGAACTGTGTAGGCAACATCCACTTGTCTAGCACATATGGAGTCAGCTTAACCAACCCCTTCCTTTTCTTCTCTTCTCCCATTTTCTTCTATCATTGTTCCTTTTTAATTCGGGAACAACTTTTGTGTCCTTGTTTTTTTTTTTACATTTTGGTATAAAGTAACGCCTCTACTACATGTGCATGAATAATTGTCTTTAAACTGCACTAACTAGGTTTTTATTTGTGTGTGTTTATTTGAGTTTTATTAGTGTTTTTTTGTCTTTTCTTGGTGTTTTGTTGTGATTTTGAAAAACTTCTTTTATTTATTCTTCTTTTCTCTTTTTGTTACTTCTTGTCTCACTTTGATCTTGTGTTTCCTTGTTTGATTTTACTTTTCTCTTTTGTGTTCAATAGCATCTTGATGGTTCACATAGATCTTGATTATTTATATGTTAATCTCATGTTATTAAATTGTTCTTGTTTTTTTTTTAAAACATGATCATTTATCCTTAAGTCTTGATTATTCATATCTCTATTTTAAGCTAGGTTCATTTATGCTTATCTTTTTCTTTGTCTTTGCTTTTTTTTTTTAAATGTAAATAGTTGTATCTCTGGTTCTAATCATTATTTACCATTATCCTTAGTTATATGTATTCACATTTGAATTGGATCCATGCAATTGGAATTTTATGTCATTTTAAGTTAGTCATACTTATGATGCCTAACTTATTTTTCTATAGCAAGCACTTTGTGCTTAGGTTTCAAAGTCTTAACGTCAACATCATTTCGATGAATAGTTCTTAATAACACTATGCATAATCTAAGCTCATGATATGAAAATAGGCATCTAGGTATCATGCATTTTAGCACTTAAATCAATGCTTAAACCTGCATCTCTTTTCATACATCATGATTTCAATCAATTCTTGGTCAGTTTTCATCATCCTTCATTCTATTCTCTTCTATTTTTGGGTGAACTACATTGGCCTAAAGTTCATGTTAGAACATGAGTCTATATAACTATGTAGATAGTGTCCACTTGTCTATCACATCTAGAGTCAGCTCAGCCACCTCCCTTCTTCTTTTCATATCTCTCATCATTTTGTGCATTCTTGTATACCTAGTTTTTTATGGCTTCCTCAAGCCATTAGACCATCGCATCTACATTTGCACCTACTCACTTTAACCTATGTTTTTGGCTATATTATTGAGCTAATTACTTACCTATTTTCCCATGTTGGGGCACCACATTAGATCCTAATATAATAATTAAATACACCATATAGGGGAAAACCATTATTTAATCTTTATCAATGATCACAATTATCCCTACTAGGGCACAACTGTATTATCATGATCAAATCAGCTCTACTGGGGTACTCCTTGTTATCATCTATTTTGGAGACCATGTTCTTGATTTTACTATAATTTTAATCTCTCCACACTTTTTCCCAATATGGAAATGTTTTAGTGTGCAACTTATCTTGGGATTGATCAATGTCGTAAGTTTGTAACTTGCACTCTCAAATTGGGTGCATTTAAAGTGTGTCCCTTACCTTTATGGATTGAATCATTATCATTAACCCCATATTTGGGGCCCATTATACCTCTAATTAAATTTTGATCATTGATGGTAACCATGGATTCAAGGATTAACTCATTTGGATGTGATCTATTCCATGGGTTAATCTCTCATTGTCCCTCTCTTTTCAAGAGTCCATCCTTCTCTTTCATCCTAATATGTCTTCTCAAGGGGGCATTATGGGTCATTTATAATTTTTTATTTGACAAATTTTTTCTTTGAAAAGGTGTTTCTTCACTTGAATGCCTTGTTATGCCTTCTCAAATAGGGGGAAAATTTAGACATCCAATTCCTAACACCATTTGTGTTCAAATTATCAATCTTACTCAAATTGTACTCCAATGCACATTTTAGGTCAAAACCACTAAAACACCCTAAATGGATCAAAATTGTTATTTACAAGTGTGATTTAGGCCAAAGTATCCCTAAATAGGGAAATGCGTTTTATGTGATTCATAACTTTGATCAATTCATTTTGAATCAAAATGATGATTTCAACTTTTTGTGCTCTAGATCACTCTTTTCTTCTAATTCATTAGTACACATCATGTACCTTTGTTATGTTACATTGGACATGTCCTAAATGGGAATATGGTTGCAATGTATCTAACATTGCCTTCCAATTTTTCTTGAGTCAAATTATGACCCATAAATATGTCTTTCTGACCATTTTGATTAATTGAGGGCCAATTTCTAAAGAATTACACAAATTTTGATTAATCTTTTTTAAGGCTAATTAATCCAAATTAAGAACTTAAGTGGATTTTCCATGGAGGTTAGTGAATATATTTTTTAGAAATTGATTTCTATTAACTACAACACCTAATGAAATCATTTCTTGAAAAGGCATCCCTAGGCCATAAATGTATAAAATATCTAAATCATGGCCTCCCAAGCCTCATTAATGCCTTCCATGCCTCGTTAATGCCCCTTGTTCCAAAATAATTCTGAAGGAATTTATTGATTATAGCCTCCAAAATTTAATGGATTCTTAGCCACACATCTTGATCTCAAGAAGGACAGTCACAATTCATTTTGATCAATCTCAAAAATCTAAAATCTCATTTTAAAGCTCAATTATTATAATGTTATAATACTAAAATCTCTCATGACTCATTTGTGTTTTTATTATTATATTTTTCATATTTGGATTAGCTTCATTTGATAGGCAATTAGATAGTTTCTATATGATGAGCCTAGGTTTTATGGAGTGTTCTTGAGACATTGGAGGAGTTTTCTACCATTGTTGATGAAGACAAAAATGCTTGATCAAGGGGAGAACATGTTTTTGAACCAATTTTGAGCAATGGAGTCACTTGGGAAGATAATGTTTTACTTTCTTTCATTTATATATTATTTTTATTAGCAAACCCCACATGAATAGATTAACTTGATTTAATTAGCTCTCCATGCGTTTTTCTTTGGTTTCTTGGACTAATGCTTGACTAATCATTTCTTGTAATGCACTCTACACATATTGCCTTAGCCAACTACCAGTTCACATGTTCATCATGGTGCCATAAATGTGTGACAATAACTTTAAAAACTAGGTATCCCTCTACTCAATTGATGAGGACTTCACAATAACTTACACTAGCCTAACACAAGGTAAACAAGTTCAAGTGTTTTATTTATCTAACTAGATTCTCTACAAGCTCAAACATCTCTATGTTCCTAATGGTGTAACTCACTAATGACTCATCTAGGAGGTGAATTATTCCAACACCTCAGGACACTTTGGCATAACAAAGACTCTAGCCACATTATATTCACACTTCTCTAGCCTCACATGCGCATAGATATGGAACCCCACATCAAGCATTATATTATTTTCTATATCATGAAGCTGATGAATAAAAAGCTAAGACTTTACAAACATCTATCAGTTATATCTAGACCATGGGAATCTATCAACATGGTTTTCATGAATGGGTTATCTACGATGAGATGACAACATGACACTGTGTTCATTGTAGTGGATAGGTTTTATAAGATGGCCATCATGGTCACATGTAAGAAAGATATTGACATAAATAAAATTATGTAATCTTTCCTCAACCATGTTTGGGTTTAGTTTGGTCTTCCAACATCCATCGTTTCCAATCAATATTCATTATTTGTAAGTCATTTTTGATAATCATTGTGGAACTTGATGGGTATGCAATTGGATTGATCGATGACCTTTCATCCACAGAAAAACTAGAAAAGTAAAGTGGTCAATTTCACACTTGTTCATATTATAAAAATGTATAATCATGTACATTATCACACTTGGGATGAAAATATCCTATACATTCAACACACCTAAAATATATCCTTTCAAATCTCTATAGGTCATAGTCTATTCTAGACATGTATTGATTTTCAACCTTCAACACATATAAACATATCCTATTATACAGAAACTGACATTGAGTCATGTACATAGGAATGTGAAGCAAATAAAGTTGAGAAGTTTCTATGACATTCCTAATCTATTCATCAATAATTTCAATAGATCCATTCTCACACACAAGTAAACTACAAGGAAATCCATGATGAACATCTCACACCTCATGCATTCTGATTTGGTGATAAAGTTTGGTTTCACCTTCATAAGGAGAACTTAAAAGGTCCACACTAAAAGATCAAGTTGTATACACATAATATTTTCAAAATTTATCAATTACTGATGCTTTCTCTCTTGTAGGAACCCATCGAGTCTCAATCTCTCTAGGTGTAAGCCTTAAGGGGTGTACTAAGAAAGGGGTGGGCAAACCATTAGTTCTTCACATTATTTTTATTCCTTTATTACCATTTGATACCTACACAACCATCTCCTAAAAACATTTCCCTAAGATTTGTCTCATCTTTTTCCCCTCCTCTAGTAATTTTCACCTTTATTAGCCCTTCCCTAGAATAAACCCTTTCCAACAATTTACAATATAATGTTATCCCCATCGAACCTATACTCTAATTGAAAAAACTCATTTAGGGTCTTGGTCAGGGCTTGATAGACCTAGACCAAGACCTAATTTGATATTTTCAATAATGATACAAAGTTGATTGGGCTAACCTTGTCAGTTAAACTTTTGAAAAGGATTAGGGTTAGATCCAACTATATATACACATTCATTTCACCATTTATTAGAGACAACAAGAGTTAATTATTCATTTGTGCTTATTTATAATCTCCTCTTCCACCATTATACTTGAGGATTTATATCTTAATATTTCTACTTGGATAATAATCTTGTCTTGTGGAAAGGTCTTGGATGCTTTGGCCTTTCTTAGTGATACTCAAAAACCACAACAACCTATTGTAAAACACCTTTGGCTAAGGGAGAGATTGAGTCTTGATGAATTCATATTCAAGGTAAGTATCTCTAACTTTACTCTATTTTATTAGATATAAGTAGCATAAGTAGTGGATTTTTAAGATATTGTTCTCTCCATATATTAGGGATTTACCTATACATAGATTAATTAGGGATCTCTTATGAATGTCTACTTTTATGTTTACTAACTCACTTTTTTCCAAAAACTTTGGTGAGCACTAGATTATATTTTAATTTACTTGTCATTTAGCTTTGTGAATATAAAAACATAGGACCTATTTAGGGTTATTACATAGTTTTGCTTGACTAAAGGCTTTGGAACCCTCCCTAGGGATATTATTGTGGTAAGAGATCATTTTGATAGGATTAGTGGATCCATATTGGTCATGAACCCAAATATTTAATGTATCAAAAATTATAAGTGTAAGTAGGATTTATATTCTTTGAGATATGATTGATTTATGGATCAGTTGCATTTCCATTTGCATACATTCTGGTGAACCCGATGTGAATCTAACCCTTGAAGGTTTTCTTTCACATGAACATTTTTGTCATCATAATATTTTTTTATATTTTTAGTACTATATTTAACTAGTCAGTATAGATCTAACTTTTTATGCATATGTATAACACATAAGCACTTCAAAATAGCTATGTACTGTCTGTGCAGGTCTTCACCAATTACAAGTTACTAGATCGAGGAGTTCAATACAATATTATTCTTCAGTTCTAGATTAAAATACATGGTTAAACCAATCAAATTTGTGTACTATTTTATTATATTAACATACATACCTATAAACACATTCAAACATGTCAAATCTATTATTTATCTCTTATTTAACACATAGGGTTTTGCAAATTTGGTCAAATAAATTGACCCAATTGGTAGAATTTGAAATCATAATTTAAACATCTTATCATAATTTTTTTAATTGAAAATGTCTTCAAGCCATCAATATTCCTTTCTCTTATCTCGCTATCATTTTAGTTCTTCCTTCAATACTATTTTTCACAGGTTTTTAGTCTATAAAATTGTAATCCTATAGCTAATTGGGTTAACCTAGTCGACTTAGTTTGGTAGTATGTCTTCTATCTAAGAGACATAGTTAACATGTTCAACTTTATTATTTAACACCTTGATTATACATAATAGTAGTAACTCAGTAGACTCTATTTTGTACTATTTTCATATAGTGTCACTTAAACTAACTCTGCACCATTATCAATCAAATAATTAACATCTATTTGCTAGTAATTAATTCACCTTTCCTTTTCAATTGTTTGCATGTTTAAAGTAACTCATATAGCTTGTTTTTCAAATTACCATTTTAGTTACATTATTTCAATGTTTTGCACACACTATCAAATCAATTTACATTAAAAAATAATTAAACATTCATCTTCACAAGGTCTACCTACTTGGATTTCATCACTAAGGGAAAGTTAACCTGGTTTTTTGGTTAGGTATAAATATGGGGTTGATGGTATATATTGGCAGAGCACCTGACACCCTTGTCACTACAATATTATAAAGTGGGGGGTTAGGCCCCAATACCATTCTAGTACCATTAACAATACATATCCCTTTCATCCCAAACATCTTGAAACTAACCTTATATTGCTTTCTAGTTCCTTATTTCATCTGACTTCCCTATCACATTAAAATTAAAATTTCTTATAAATTAATAATAGTTATGATGACCAACTAGTTAACATTGTCTTTTTAGTTTTTTATTGATCTTTGATCATTGTGTGTTGTATTTCAAAACTTGTAATTGCCAGCATTAGTGTAAGGTTTGTGTTGTGTGTTCTAATTAGGTCAGTCACATTGATCAAATTATTTGTGTGCTTGATTTCATTATTTCTTCAAATTATCTTGCAAAAATTTCCCTTATTTTTGAACACTATCATCTTGATCGATACAGTCTCTTATAGAATGTTAAACCTTCCTACCTCAATACACATTGACCTACATGACTATGTATTATTAACTCCCTATTCAATTCTTTATTCAACAATACACAATTGACCTACAAGATTGTGTATTCTTATCTCTTTATTTTATCCCCTATTTAGTAGTACATTATTGACCTATATGACTGTGTATTCTTTGTAACCTATGTCTAAGCAGTACTCTATCAACCCAGTTAATTTTTTACCTATTGGTTGATTATGTTCCTTGTTTGGTCAACTCTATTCCTTGTCTGGTTGACTCTATCCCTAACTTTACTTATTATTTCCTAATCTCTCTTTTTATTTCACCAAAACATCATGAAATCTTCTATTAGAATATTTTTGGATAACCTGAATCCATTTAAAAACTATATGGGGTGATAATTTCTTACTTTCTTCACCTTCTAAATGAATCCTCACTCTTAGATTACTTATTTTGCTCCCTCATCTATGGATTGCAACATGGATAAATTTACACCACAATATGAGATTGGTAGATATATCCTTTACATACCTATCAAGACAATTATCATCTTCAAGAATCCCATCACAATGTGGGGTCAATTGACATAAGTCTATCCAATAATCCCATAAGCAATCCACCACCTAACAACCCTCCCCCTAATACCAATTTGGAGAGTCCTCCTAAAAACACCAACCCACCAATTGATATAATCTAAATTCTTGCACAAATAGTGCAACAAATGAACATAATGTAAACATCTAACACCTCCCAAATGATGCATCTACAACATCATTTGATCAACATGTCTAACCAACCTCTTGTTCTTCTCTCTCAAAGCAATCAAAATTTTAGTACTCCACCTCTTAGATATGCCAAAAGAAATGTCACCCCCCATCCTATCATTAACAATAAGATGCTCCAACACATTCAAAATGAGACGTTATCCCCTTTCATTATTTCTATTGATATTGGTAACATATCTCCAACTATTAAATATGATGGGACTAACGACCCTACATCTTTTCTTAAGGAATTCAACAATATTTATAAGGAGTGCATCCAAACTAATAAGTTTTCCATAACTAAGCTGTTAGTTAAAACTTTCATTGGTGATATATTGAATTGGTATAATAAACTTACCCAACATTCTGTATGGCAACTCAAGGATTTAGTCAATCCTCTAGTTAAAGAGGTTCAACATAGTGATCTTCCTAAAAATTGCCTTAGCCATTTAATCAATGCTAAGCAATCTCCCACTGAATCAACTCATGGTTTCATCAATTGATGGAAATAATTGGCCCACAAGGTCAATCATAACATGACTAATGATAATTTGTGTAAAATATTTATAACCACATTAACTCCTTTACTTTAGTATAAGGTTCAAAATTTTGCTCCTTAAATGCCTAATGAAGTTATTAACCATTCCAAGTGTCAAGACTTATTAATGAAATATTATGAACCTAATACCAAACTTATTAAATAATATTTTTAACATTCCAATAATGTGATAAACATTAATCCTCCTTAAACCAAGCCATGAGTTGTGAAATTTGACAATCCATTATCTTCTCACAAACCACTAACTATGTAACAAATGAAATAATTATTAACACCCTCTAAAATGATTCACTTATCCAAGTAATCCTTTTAAATGGTATGACCTTAATCAATTTTTTTAGTTCCACATTGACATCGATCACTCCCATAAAACATGTTGATGACTCACAAAATTTATTGTCTCCTATATGCTTGGTGATTCATTTAATCACAAAGTCATGATTAAACTTGGTCATCAAGATTGCATTCATGCTTCTCAAAAATGGAAAGCTCCTAAAGCTTCTTTTTCTAATAACCAAATATTTTTTCCACATCTTACACTCAACAAATAAACAAGGATGTTTGTGCTATTGATGTTGACTATGACTATTATTACAAAAATTATCAATATGTTAATACAGCTAAGGTCAATTATCAATATAAACTAGCTCACAAATATCCTTTCACTAAACCTAAGAAACCATAATTGGAAGAGAAACTCCTCAAAGATACTAAAACTACTCACCTCAATTTAGAAATAAATGAGGAGCCATTTCTTCCTTCTAAACCCCTAACCAATTTTTTTCCTCCTAAATCTAATTTACCTTCTAAGCCTCAAACTGGTTCTTCTTCCAAAACCCATTGGAACTTCTTAGAAAAACTCAACTATATGCCTTGAAAAATTCCTCTTATGGAGTTAGTTAACACCTCTCCTTATCATCATAAGTTCCTCATGCAACAAATTCAAGAAATTGAAGAGCCATATTCTCTAGAAGTGGAACCATCTTCTCATGAGCCTCAACCAACCACAATACATACCATTAAATCCATTTATCCCTCTTTGAAACCATCTATAGAGTTCCTCAAAGAAGACATGATTAACAATGAGATCCTCTTTTGAGTTGATGATCCACCCCTATTCATTAAATATCCATTAATACCAACTTCATTTGTAAATTACTAGTATACAAAGGGTTTGATATTAATGTGACATCTTTGTAGCTCATCCAAAAACTTGGATAAAATAAAGATCATCTCAAACAAAATTTATTGACATGTCATGGATTTGATAAAACTAATCAAAATCCTCTTGGTTGTATTTGGTTCCCTTTTAAAATTGGACCTAAGACCATTCAAACTAAACTCATGATCCTTGATTTACCCTTATCTTACAACATACTCCTAAGATACCCATAGACTCATAAAATGAGGGCTATCACCTCTTTTGACAGTCAATGTATCACGTTCTTTCATAACATTAAAAGGTATAGACATGAGGGTGATCCTAACCCTTGGAGTATTCAACTTCCAAATCCCAAATCTCAATATCGAATTCTCACCATTCTAACAATCAATAGTGCTTCCTTACCCACATTCAACAACATGAATATGGATTTACATGTCACTCTTTTTGATTATGATGGTGATGAACCTAATTATTTTCAAAATACCTACAACACTATCAAGATACCTTCTTATAACTTGGAGTTGATCCTCCTTCTTTATTGCCTCATGATCATATCATCCCTCTCATAGATGAGATCACTAATTTCCCCCCTCCATGAAATGTTCAGGAAGCCTCTTAAACATAAGATGAATTCATGTCTAATTATTATAGAGTGGCTAAATTATTTCAAGATATTTTAATCATGTCTCCATGTAAATTCATTGATCTAGGCATCTCCCCTTCTAAATTTCTTCTCGAATATCAAGCATGTATAATTTCTCCAACCTATGATGATAATTACATCATGGCCCAAGATCAATCAAGAGACTTGGATGTTCAACATTATCATAAAACTCTAACTCAAATACATCCTTTCAATCATGATGTTCATACAATTTCCATCAATTTTGAATTAACACCTTAAGGTCATGTACCACCTGCTAATTCTCCACTTATTGATACTCCTTATAGGGTGGTAAAACAAATCTTACCTTATGAACCTCTTTAACTTATTTCATCTTCTATTATTCCTACCAAGCTAATTATTCTTTCCAATCCTCCTTCCATCAACAATACTACCAATAAACCAATCATACTAGATCAACCTTCTTCCCCTATTCCTACAATTACATTGATGTCAAGGCCACATATGTACATCAAATACATTATGAATATGATTTTCATGATAATAAAATTATTTATCTTTAAGTATATATCGAGTATTATGGTATTATTCCCACTTTTCCTAATGATGAACCATTCTTGAATTGTTTAATGCTTGAAAACCTCAACTCCCTCGACAACATCATAAACTTGGGAATTTCAAGAAAAAATCCCCTCATTTTAATAAATTCATAACTATAATTGATCCCAAAACAAATCCTATTTCCTCTCTACCTAATGATCCATATCATTTTCAAGATATAAATGTTATGCTTATTGAGGAAACTACCAGAATTGACTATGGTACCCCATCATGCCCTTAACCAATCACAATCTCTTGATAAATTACACCAACCAAACACGATAAATTTATCTTGTTATTTGATAAATATCATGAAACTTTCACTTGGTCTTGTGAATACATTCCTAGCATTGATCTTAGCATTATGGTGAATAATATCATCACCTATCCTGATGCCAAACCCATCGAAAAAAAGAAGTGAAAATTCCACTAGAACTTTCCAATTTATGCCATAAAGAAATAATTAAACATATTCATGCTAAATTTATCAAACTGGTGGACTATTCATAATGTGTTTCAAACATTATTCCTATCAAGAAGAAATTCACCATGGTCATTCACATTTACATCAATTTTTATAACCTCAATCTCGTTTGTCCTAAGGATAACTTCCCTTTACCTTTCATAGATTCTATTGGATATGAAATTTAATCCCTTATGAATGGTTTTTTGGGTTATAATCAAATTCACATTACCCTCAAAGATCAACATAAGATAACTTTCACCATGGAATAAGGTACATATTATTACATTAATATTCCCTTCTACCTAAAAAATGATAGAGCTACCTATCAGTGAGCTATGACCCACATTTTCCATGACCTTATCCATAAGATTGTGGAAAACTATGTGGATTTCGTCATTTCCAAGTCTAAACACCACAAAACTCATTTTTTAAATTTTTGTATTATCTTTGATTGCCTCATCAAATATAAAGTTAGACTAAACCCTTAAAAATGTGTATTTGGAGTCACATCTGGAAAATCAATAGTATTATTAGTCTCTCTTTATGGAATTGATGTTGATCTTTCCAATATTAATGCTATTGTCAACATGCCTATCCCTCATTCCTTTTTAGATATTCACACTTACCTTGGAAAACTTGGGGAAATAAGATGATTTATCCCCAAAATGGCTTATCTCATCTATTTTATTAATTCTCTTTTAATTAAATTTAATGCCCTCAAATGGACATATACTTGGTAGAAAACATTTGATAAAATGAAATAATATTTTATTCACCCATCCACCCTTCGTCCACCATCTAATGATCATCCTTTAATAATATATACTTCTTCCACACTCGCATCAATTAGGGCAATGATTTCCTAACAAGATAATATCAAAAAAGAATATGCCCTTTATTATATTAGTCGAGGCTTCATTGACTATGAAAAACATTATACAAAAGTAGAATGAGATTGCCTCACCATATATTTTATAGCTTTAAAACTCTGACATTATATGCTTTATCAAACAACTTACATTATCATTCATTCTTATTCAATCCATTAGTTTTATCCAAAGCCTTCTTCCTAAAGATAGAATTGGCAAGTGGATGATCTTTCTCATGGAATTTTATCTCTGCATTATTATGCAAAAGATTTCCAGATGATAAATCATTGTTGATCAACTCATAGTAGCTCTCATACCTTCTACCAACCACCTTCAAGATAGTCTTCCCAACAATAATATCCTCTTTATTTAAGGTCTTAATCAAGCTATATCTCTTAAATATTACTTCCATAATTTTAATGATAATCTTGAATAAAGTAATCTAGAAGAGTTCTCTATCCTTCATGATATTACTAAATCTAAATTAGTCATCAAATAACTTCTTGAAATTAACATTAACTTACATGAAGATACTTAGACCCTTCATTCTGATGGTACCAAATTCCTTCAAAGAGATGGTATTAGTTGTATCCTCACTAGTCCTCTTGGTAAAATTATTCATTTGCATTTCACCTTACATTTGATATCACTAACAACATGGAAGAATATAGAGCCTTAGTCCTAGGCATGAGAGTGATACTTGATTTATACATTACATACTTGCATGCTTTGGGTGAATCCCAACTCATATTTCAATAGGTTAATGGTGATTATCAATGAAAAAGTGAAAATATCATTTCTTATCATCAAATAGACACTATCGTTGACAAATAATTCACTTCTTTTATCATCCAACCCATCCCTTGAGAATAAAATTCTATTACTCATTCACTTGGTTCTTCAACATCTTTATTTCATCTATACTAAGTTCTTACTAATTCTACCTTTCTTATACAAATAATAAACTCCCCATATTCAATTTAACCACAATATTCACTTATATTCCACATTAAGGCTATTACCATTCAGCAAAACCTATGATACAAAGACATTATTCAATTCTTTAAAAATCAAACTTATCCTCCAAACACTTTTTCCCATGAAAAGACTCGCATTCACAAATAGGATTTCAAATATGTCTTTCAATAAAACATATTTTAATATCACAATGCTAAAGGTACCCTACTTCATTTTTTAATGAAATAAGAGGTCCTTCCTCTCCTTGAACAATCACATGGGGGCATTTATGGTGGCTACTATAGCAAACATGCTATAGCCTACAAATGCTTACGTATGGGTTAATTTTGGTCCACTCTTGAGAAGGATGCCATCAAGTTTGCTAAAAATGTGTAGTCCCTATTAAATTCATGATCATTTAATCCATTCACCTCCACTCTAGCTTTAAAATATGGAGTCTCCCTGGCCATTCTCAATGTGGGGATTAGATCTCACAGGAAAGCTACCTAGATCATATGATGGGCATGCCTGTATTATCATGACTACCAAGTATTTTAAAAAAATGAATCAAATCCATTCCCATATTTAATGTCACAAGAACCACCATTTAAAAATTCTTTCTCAATCAAATCATCTATTGCTTTGGTGTTCTTAAAACTATAATTTCAAAGAATGGTGGTTATTTTAAAAATAAAGACGTTAAATACCTCTGTGCTAAATTTAAAATCAATCACAAATTTTCCACACGATATCATACCTAGTACAATGGCCAAGGTGAGGACAATAACAAAATCCTTAATAAAATTATCCAAAATACAATCCATGACACTTGCATGGATTGACATCTTCATCTATATTCCACTCTTTGGGCCTATTGAACTAGCATACGCACTGCCACTAGGGCAACACCATTTTCACTAGTCTATGGTTCTAAATAAGTCTTCCCATTAGAAGTTTAGCTTCCCTCTCTCTATATATCTTTTTATGAGATTATAATTGATGAATAATTATGTGAATACCACCTTCATAATATTCTTGATGAACACCATCTTTCTACTATATAACACAATCACCAATACATGGCACATATTTCCAAACAACATAATAAAAGAGTTAAAGTTTACACTTTTTATGTTTGTGATCTTATCCTTAAATTAGACTACACAAATGACAAATAAGGTTAATATGATCAAATTGGTGGGACCCTTATTTAGTCAAAGACATCCTTGGTCCTAGCACCTATCATATTCAAACTAATGAAGGCCATATTTTAAAAGAGCCCACCAATGTGAAATTATTAAAGAAGTATTTGCCTAGATATTTCCATTATTATCATGATTTATCTATGCTATCCTTATAACACTTTTTTCAAGATATCTACATGGGTCCCACCCTATGACATAGTCTCTTTCTCCACAAACCTTAGTCCCTTCATTCTGGTCCTTTGATTCGCTCTTTCTCATGAAATGCATTGTAAAACTATGGATATGACCTAATCTTCCTCATGATTTCATTTTATTCTCATTGTTTCCTTACTTTCCAATAATTTTTATACCCCTTGAGTTTTTCCTTTGTGAGTTAAAGTCTAAAACCATGGATAAGACCTATCATTCCTCACAAATACCATCTTTCTCATTTATTTTTCAGACGCTTTGTGTACCCTCTTAGGTTCACTAGTATAATTTGGCAAATAAATGACTATGTGACTAAAAATTCTAGTCATGATAACTAAATATGATTAAATTCTACTAATTTTTTGCAACACAACTATAAATGACTAATTTGATCATCGGTTAAAAAACACAACTAAATAATTAGTCACACAAATAAAAATTAGACAATATGATATTAAAGTGGGTAATTAAAAAAAATTGAATTTGGAAATTATTGGTGGGAGTGGGTTTTACTGAACATGTAGGGTTAATAGCAAATTGAGAAATTGTTGGTAGGAGTGGGTAGTACAGTAGAGTGCAAAATTTGGTAGAAGTAATTTGATGGGGGAGTGGGGAGTATAATTGGCGTTATTTGTGCAATGCACCTCTATAAATAGGAGGGTTTATTAATTATTAATAGAGCTAGAGCTGACCAAAAAGGGTTTGCATGCTTATTTTATGGCATGAGGCATTTTGGGTTTTAGCATATAATTATAGCAGCTACTTGCATGGGTGATAAATCTTGTTTGGAGAGGACCTAGAGACTTTTGAAAAGGTAGGCAAGGAATTTAGAGTTTACTACAATGAATTTGAAGTTGTTGAGGCCCTCAATATTGAAGTCAAATTTGGGGATGGCCTTTGTAGTAAATTTAGAGGTAATTCAAAACCCTCATTACATTAAACAAAAAATCTATAGCTTTCTAATTGGCAATTGTATTTAGTTATTAGAACAAAATCAATGTATTATAAGAGATGAGTTACATAAATAGTAGGGTATCTTGTCATAAGACATTGACTACCATGTAAAAATTTGGAGTTCTTGAGATTATAAAATAATGGGATGTTTTTATTCATTTTATAATCAATACAATGTAGTGACCATATCTTGAAGTTATCTATTTGTGTTCCATGTTATCATGCATGGGTATGGTATTAATTTCTAATTTTGTAACCAATTCACCAACCTAATCCCTAAGGATCCTTTTCACTAAATATTCATGGCATGGGTAGTGAATGTACATCATAATTAGTTTGTTATTGGTTGGTGTAACTTACAGTAGTTACATAGGCAACTGAGTACTAGAACCATATAGATAATTCTAATTTGAGCAGACTATTTTTTCATTAGTTTCCTCTACACATTTTGGAGCATATGGGAATTGAACTTGTAACATGAATCAAAATTTCAATTCCTTTGATCACTTTACCATTAAACCATGCGTTCATGTCCCTAGCCTAGACCTTAATGCTTGGGTAACATTGTGTGCAGGCCTAATCTATTAATTACATGGAATCCTAGAAGATGGTCTCATATAGCATAGTTGAAAGTTATGTTAGTTCATGAAATCAATATGGTCATCAAGATATTTTAATTTATACTATATGTCCACATATGCGAGTATATCAATTGTTATAATAAGTCATCTTATCTCAACATGTTAATAATTTATGCTAGTAAGTAATGCTTAAAGTTACAACAAAGAATTCATTAGCATATTTGTTAGTGTTTGTGTATTCATTAACATTAAAAAGAGATATATATATATATATATATATATATATATATATATATATATATATATATATATATATATATATATATATGCTTGTGTTTCACCAATAGAACAAGCATAAATTATGTGTTCCATTTCTAAAGCATTTCTTTAATTATCATCTAGACAAGGAAGGCCCTCAATAAAACATGGATAAAAATAACATTTGTTTATTTACAATCAAAAAAAGAACATTTGATTCTATAGAGTGATGCCTAATTGTATTTCTTGAATATGAATTACTACAAAGTGGTTTGTATCCTGTAGAGTACTCTAATTCTAATTCTGTAGAGTGCTCTATATCCTAATTATGTGAAGCTCTAAATTTTGGGTAAGTGCTGAAGATAATGAGTTTACATGTATTAGATCTTGAGTAAGTTGATTTTTTAATATTTCTATTTTTTTTCTTGAAATAGTAAATTAAATTAATACTAGAATGCAGAACATTAGAGATGGATCAATGTCAAAGGTTGACTACATATCAATACCATGCATATAATGAGAGAGTGGCCGATGAGAAGGACATGGACAAATATCCATGTCCATGTAATGATTGTCTTGGTGGAAAGGTGAAAAAAATAAATGTGATTTATCGGCATATAATAAGATATGGACATAGTGGTATAAGGCCTTGGGATTACAATTATTATGAAGATATGATAGAATTCTAGAGTGTGAGAGATAAAGAGGCAACAATGTTAGATGAAGGGTTTGAATTTGATACAATGTTGAATGAGGGTATAAATGATGATTGGGTCAAGTCAATAGAGGATGATTTAAACCCTATCTATGCTAATTGCAAGTTAAGTCATTTGAAAACAATCCTTCAAATTCTTAACTTGCAAGTGGTGCTTGGTTGGACAAACAAGAGTGTAGATCATTTATTGGCATTATTAAGTGTGTTATTACCACCTGACTCCACATTTCCAAAAAAATTAAGCCAATGTAAAAATAAAATCACAAAGTTAGGCTTAAGGTATGAAAACATCCACACATGTGTGACTGGTTGTGTATTATTTTGCAATAATCTTGCTAGTGAGAGTGAATGTTTGAAATGTCATGAAGCAAGGTATAGACAAGGGTTGAAATCAGTTATGGTTCCTAGAAAGGTTCTTCACCACTTTTTAATAATCCCATGATTACTCCAAATGTATAAGTGCAGAGACATTGCTAAACTTATGTAATGGCATGCCCAAAATAAGAGCACCGATGGAAAACAATGACATGTGCCTGATTTTAAGATGTGGATGGAATTTGATAATAGATGGCATGATTTTTCTCAAGATCCTCATAATATAAGGTTGGGTTTGGATCTAGATGGGGTGAACCTATTCTTATATCAAAGTACTAAATGGTCATCTTGGTAGTGTTTTTAATAAACTATAAGTTACCTCCATGGTTAGCAACTAAACCATTTTTCTTAATTCTATCATTGATTACACTAGGAAAGAAAAGTGTGACTTCAATTACAATTGATGCTTATCTAGAGCCATTATATGATGAGATAATGGAATTATGGAAAGGAATTGAAGTAACTCAATATTTAAGGGATTGTCATTCAATCAAATTCACTTTAAGAGCTTCCTTATTGTTTATGATTCATGATCTTCCTACATAAGGCACATTGTCTAGTCTCACTGTTCATGGATACCATGGATGTCTTGCTTGTAACTTTAAGGATTTTGTGAGGCAATCAATAAGTTTGTGTAAGTGTATTTATTATGGACATCATGCTTACCTTAAAATGGATCATCCATATCATCAACAAAAAACACGTTTCAATGGTCAAGAAGAGAATCGTGAAGCACCATTGCCAGTAATGGGTGATTTCATTATTGAGAATGAAAAAAAAGAATGTCATTTATGATTAAAAATTATGGGATTATTGGTAGTAGATATGATCCATGTAATGAAAGTGGTGTAAAATAGTTGTGCATATTCTATAAGTTTTCATACTTTAAGGATATAACCATTAGGCATACTATTGACTTTATGCATATTGAGAAAAATATAGCCTATGTTATTATAGAAACTCTTTTTGGTGTTTTTGATGCTATTTCATCTTGTGAATACTTTCGAGAACTAAATATTCATTGAAATCTTTGGGTTGAAAAATATGATGATGAAAAATATAGAAAACCAAGTGCTTCTTATGTCTAGATAAAGGAACAACATGCACAATTCTTATAGTTGATGTCTTAGACTCGCTTTCTCATTGGATATGTAAGTAGTAGTATTAGAAGCCAAACTGACATTAATAGCTTAAGAGGCCTCAAGACCCATGACTATCATATCATAATCAAGAATATTTTATCTATTATGGTAAATATATCAAGTTTAGCAAAGGGACCAAGATTGAAAATTATAAGGTTGGGACTAATATTAAAGAGAATGAGTTTACATGTATTAGATCCTTCAAACTTTGATAGTTTGAGGGAGGAGGTGGTTTAATTCCTTTCTCTATTGGAATGGAAATTTCCACCAACAATCTTTAACATTTATATGCATCTTTTGATACATCTAGAATATGAACTAGATAATTATGACCCAATAAGAATGAGATGGATATATCCTATAGAATGATATATGAAGGGTTTGAAAAAAATTGTTTGTACTACGTCAAAACTGGAAGGCAACATGTCTGAGAGATATTCAATGCAAGAGGCCATGAGATTTTTCACATAATATATGAAATATTTTTAAAATGTCAATCGACATGTATGGAATGATGATGAATATGAGAGAGTTGTAGGTGAAGTATTAGAAGGCAGTGGATGTCACTTCAAGCTATCACATCAAGAAAGAAGTGTAATACATGCCTATATTCTTTAAAACACATCTTCATTCAATAAGTGGAACAGGTAAAAAAAATTTACATAATTTATTTAATCAATTGCATTTACACATTTATATTATTAATATTACTATTTGTATGTTAATATTCTATGTAAAAAATATGAAGAAGAGAATCAAACTTGGATGCAATATCGACCTCAAAAGTGGAGATGTCATGATTTGATTCGATGTGACTCTTTTCCAAAATTTGAAAAATGGATTGATAATGTAGTCAGTGATGAAAAATAAGAATTTCAAGATATAAAAATGGAGGAAAGTGAGATTTAATAATCTCCACATTTATGGGCTATGCATTTTAGTGGAATGTGGGCATATGGTAGTCTTTTAAGAGTGGAAAGACAAATTGTGATTGTGTTGTTACTGTTGAATTTCTTCACGAAATTGAGAATAAATTTTATGTTGGATTCATCTAAGAAATTATTCAAGTAGATTTTGGTGAAAATAATCCTATATTATTAAAATTTAAGTGGATCTGACCATCCATAGTATAATTTGATGAGTATGGATTTGTATGCATAAATTCATGATAATTTTTATTAGAGAGAAATGAGTCATATGTTTCCCCTCTTAAAATTAACTAATAATTTATATTGATAATGTAAGAATCCCAAGATGGTCGTATGCCATTCAAATAGAGTCTCATTCAAAACAAAAATTCATGAAAGTTGTCGATATAATTCCTGATGGGCAATATGTTAATTTACAAGAAACATTCAAAGAAGTGGATGAAGATGATGATGGAGTGTTTGAAGAAGATATTTTGATTAACAATGAAAGTATTTGGAGAGATAATGTATTTCATGTCATAAATGAGGATGACAAAGAAAATGAAGCAGATGCAAACACAAGTTATCAAGATTCTAATCTTGCTAACAATGCAGATGATTATGATGATGTTTTGTCACCTTAACTTGTTAGCTTGTCACCTAAACTTTGGTTATATGTATGGTGTAATTTATTATTAAATGTAATAAATATTTGAGTATAGGTGTGATTATTCACTTATGTTTTACTAATACATTTTTGAATGTAATCGTCATTATTTTGATGGTACATTATATACAAAACCTGGGATGTTCATTGCTGATTTGAAGTACATTTAAAGTTAGGTTCAATCATTCTTCTTAGTTTTCTTACTTTGGGTGAAATTAATTTTATTTAGTTAGAATATAATTTCTTGTATGTCCTATATGTTTTCTAGATGCTAGACTTTTCTAACTTCTCTAAAACTTCTAGACATGAAAAGAAGAAAGTAAGGTCTAAAGGTACCAAATAATGCAACAAGATACTTGTGAAAGCAAACAACTCTTTAAAATCTTAGCAATAAATTATAGTCATTTCTCTGATATTTAGATAGCTTTAGTTTGTAATATAGCTTCTATCTTCCACATGCATTGAATATGCTATATATATATATATATATATATATATATATATATATATATATCTTAACATTAGGTGAGAAAAATATTAAACTATACTATTAAACAATTTATGTGAAAAGATAAGTAGAATTCCTTGTGATTCTCCCCTTATTTTTATTGTCCCCCTAACTTTAGTATTTCCATGCCATTCTAGATCATGTTATGTTTTATTTTTTTAATTCTCCCCTTTTGACATCAATGCCAAAGGTGCTGGTCAATTAACCCCCTGACTTAAATCTCCTCATCAACTTGTAGTGCGAGAACTTTAAAATACTAGAACTGGAACAAGAGGTCAAAGATGAATTATAAGACCAAAATTCTCAAGGTAAAAGGGTTCAATACTAAGGAAATTTTTTGAAAAATGATAACCCCTATGTTAGAGCCTCCAAAATTTGCCTAGTTTCATTATCATACTAGCCTTGAGACCAATGACTAAAGCCCTTATTCTTATGCTAAAAGTCTCTCTACCTGACTAAGCCTCCTCATTACAAACAAAGAAATGATCTCTTAGGTCTAATTGACACTAAAAAATAAAACTAAGAGACTTTAAAATTAGAAAATTATTCAATATTTTCAATAAAATAATATCTAAAATAATACTTTCATAATATACCCCTATATTCCTATCTAAAATACACAAAAAATCCAATACCGCAATGCCACAAGGGGTAAATAGTAATGTTGTAGCATGGTGGTGAATAATCACTCAACTACTAGAATTAACCCACCATCCCATGAGAGTCTAAAGGGGTGTGCGTAGGGTGGCTGTATGAGACTTTCTGACCTGTTATCCCATATCAAGCAAAGTGAAGGTGTGTGATATAGCGAGGAGAGTAAAATGCTAACTCTACCATACTTTTACCCTATAATAGGCTTGATATGATAGAGTGGTACTATGGTAAAAGCTATCAAAGCATTTAAATCATTAGTGGAAATGATTACACCTCTAAACATGAACTATTCAATTTCCTAAGATCAAAGGAATGTATTCAAACTTGAAATATTGATAGATTATGAAATATTTTTGAAGAATTGACATTAATAGTGAGGTGACCGAGCTCAAAAACAAATATACTTAGGATTTGATGCCATTTTTGCAATCATTCACATAGCTTAGCATATCATAGGTAAGGAAGTTTAAGGAGGAAGACTCTGCAACTATTATTTCACCAAGTAAGTTCCCATAAACCCTCTATAGCATGTATATAAGAACTAAATTTGATCAATTATACAAGTAGACACTAAACGAGGAAAGGTACAAATACTTTGCAACTAACCCAGTCAACTTTTAGGTGGTTAGTAACTTTAAGTTACTTGGTTTTAGCTCTGACTGGGTAAAGGAAAATATACTCTATTTTTCTATTTTGCTTCTTTTTCTCCTTTCCATTATCCTTATCGTATTCATCTTTTAGAAACACATCCAAGTTTCTATGCATGTGAGGGATCTGTACAACTGATATGGAGGATCCTCTTCAATCATTTACTTTATTTATAAGATAGCTATATGTGTCCTTAAAAACCAATTAATTATTATCACATCAATAGTTGGTTCTATGTAGTGGCTACGAGCTCCTGTAGGTGAAGTTTTATGTGCTACAGGAACTTATACATGAAAATTGTAGTTAGTACAAGAAAAATGTAGGCGGAAAGCTTGTAGCTTGGCAGTTTCTATGGGCAACTTATAGGTGAAAGCCTATAGTTTCTCTAGGCAACTTGTAGGTGGAAACCTGTAGGTTGGTAGTTGCTACAAGATGGAAGCCCCTTTTGCTATGGGCTTATCTATAAGTGCTATGACCAAGTAAGATTCTTGAAGTGTTATTTTACCCTTCAAACATCTGTTAAATAAGGTTACACAAGTATAATCTAATCAAAGAAAAAATATCATTAATCTATAACACAACATGTATATATTAATGCACACATATAATCATTAATTCATTCATTCATTTACATGAGTCATGGATAGTTCTATGGATTCATATAGGAAAAGATATATAATTGGGTATGGATGAGACTATAAATAGAACAATTAGTAGCCTTGTCACACACCCCCCTGCCAACTTAACCTCTTGCTTATCCTTGAGCAAGCCTTCTTTGCATTTTGAATCCATAATATTTATTGAAATCTAAGGTCTTAGTACAACCCATCCCTTTGAAGATATAAAAACCTTTAGCATCATCTATGATTTTCCACCTTTTCTTTTTTGCCTCTCTATCAACTGGCACATTCCCTTCTCCATCAAGAAATGAGAACCAAAACATGGGTGGATGAAACATCAAACCCAACCAACTTATCCTTATTTTCTTGACAAGATCAATGTACATATATACTTTATGTATTGTCTCTCTGAATCAAGGTATCTAAAATATCTACCCATTTGTGCAAACAAGAAATACAAATTTGTTTTCCATCTCCCTCCATGAGGCTCAAGTAGTGGTTCTAGACCTCTACTTGTTTTTTTGTGACCCATGTTCATGGAGTATCTACATTCATAAAATTAATCCATTCCTCTATTATAGCTTTTGAATCAATAGATTCACCCTAATCTTTAGGGTAGCCTCTTTTCTTTTTCTTGATAGTCCTCAACCTATTTCTTTCTTCTTATTTAATTAAGTATGTATGAGGTAAATGTATTTAATTAGACATCCCCTAGGTATATATTGAGATTCCAATTTATGTCATGTAGCACAACATACTGATGCATGTAAAACTCACTAAATTGTGCCTTAATATCAAGGTCAACATGCCTATAGACCTCAAAGAAAGACTTAGAATCACATACCATGTAGGATTTATCATTGTATATCTTATCATATTTAAATTTGAGCCACCTTTACTCTAAGTACATAACATATTCCCTAGAGGGTGATCTACATTCCATTAACATCTTAGTGGTCTCATGTATGTTAGTGATCTTCTCTTTCAAATAAGTGATCCTAGTCTTAGCCCTTTCATGCTTTCTTTTAAATATTCCTACTACTCCCTTGCTTCAACATATACTTTAAACCTTTGTATCAACTATTTCTGATAAGTTTCATCATCACTAAAATTTTCCTTAAGAAATCTCAAAAGGTCATCTATTTATACTGACCTAGCAGCTGAGAGGTCTACATCAATTACTTCTTCTGTTGCATGTAATTTTGTAGTGGTCTCTACAAAAGAAAACTTATTATGGAATGGTATCAAAGCCATAGCATTATCTATTATAAGTTCTTCTAGGGGTACACTAATTCCATTTGTAGGTAAGGTGGATGAAGTTGTTGTAGGCACTTACTTATAAGGGAGTTATTGCAAGCTCCTCTAATGTCCTTTCCTTACTTGACTCTTCTTCCATAGATGGCTTTATAAATTCTACTACCTTTAAAAGTGTTTATATGCCTCTTTTGATTTTTAACTCTGATATTTTATTCTTCAACCTATATATCTCTTTTATGGATTATTCCAAAGTTTGGAACTCCTCGTAATGAGGAATTGTATCTTTCTCTATTGCTTTTTCCATGGTCCTTTCTTCAAGCAATTCTTCCTCTTTTATAGGTTGACATGACATTCTTATTTCTTCTTCTGTATACCCTATTTTTTTGAGTAGTTCCATTTCTTCTTCTCTTAATTTGGGTTGCTCAAGTGACTGCATTTCCTCTTCCTTTGTAATTTCTTCTTCAATAGATCATTCTGCTATCTCAAACCCATCAAAGGTCTTACGAATTTTAGGCTCCTTCTTTTCTTCATCCTCATTGATGTCTATAGGTGAGGATGCTAGGGTTGGCCTTTATATTTTAATTCTTTGAGAGTCTTAGGAGGAGGTCTCCTTCTCTTTGATGGAAAGGGCTTCTTCCTTTTAGTTTTCTTTTTCTTTTTAGGAGGGGGAGATATTAAAATGTGCTTCTCCTATGTAGTTAGTGATGGAAGAAATTTTTGTTGAGGAACAAGTTTTGTGGCATCCCTTTCTTCCTGTGTAACTAGTGATGGAAGAGATTCTTCTCTTTTTTAAGGAGCCATGGTGGAAGAATATACTTCTTAAGATGAAAAAGGTAAAATAGTAGGAGAAGGAATATCTTATCTAGTTTGCTTTGGTGGACTTTCTTCCTCTGTATCCTTAGGAGGTAACACTAATTTTATTCATCTTCTCTTACCCATAGCAACTATAGGTGAGATTGTAGTAGCTACAAGTTACCTAGTTTCACTAGTGCCTATAGTATCCTCTTGTGATATTTTCTAGACTTATCTCTTAGGAGATTCCTCCTCAATATTTCCCTCCTCTTGAGGAGGTTCACCAGTCCTTAAGATTAGAAATTGTTCCCAGTTAAGGTCAAGTCTAGTATCTCTTATTCTTTGTTTAACTAACAACCAAATTAGATAATGATGAGACAAGGCTTTTTATACCCCCATTTGATATTATTTAGACATTTTATTCAAGATATTCCACAAGTGGGTTGGGACATTAATAGTCCTCACATGCCTTAAATGATTAAAAAATTAGAATTGGAGAGTATAGATCAAGGAGTACCTACCTTCACATGTCAGATATTTGATGATATATGAGGCCACTTATCTCCAAGATGGGGGTAGACTCAGTATCTCCACACCTTCATTCTTAGTCACTAGCCTTTCATTGTCTTGAAAAAACTATTGTCTAGCTAGTTGGCCATTAGGTTTATCTTCCCAGCTTTCCCTAGTTCTTGGCAACCTAGTAACATCACTTACCATTTCTTTTGTAACTAGAAATGTGATGCCAAATACTATCACCTATTCTCTTGTAAAAGAACCTATAAATTCTCTAGTGAGAGGTTCTAAAAAATGTTATAGTTTCTTAAAATAGATAACCCATCCAACCCTACTAAAGATGGCCCAACTATCTGGGTTTCCTTACAATTGCTTATGGTTTGAGGGTTCCCTTCTCATTATTGAACCTACCATTATGGCTAGTTTATCTTTTTGTCAAAATTTTCAAATAGATATCTCTTCAAAACACCCAATTTTACCTTCAGATTGCTACCTGTAGTGAAGCAAGTTTCTTCAATAATGGTAGTTTTGGTTGTAGGCTACAACATTATCTTGCTTAGGTATTTTTGTGAATGAGCTTTGATCTCAAAGTGAAAAATAATTAAATTGATTGTCTTCCCCAATCGAATATAGGTGTAGTTATGGCATAATCATGAGATTTCAATCTACACACGTAGATTATCATGTGATTAATTTCTCACAACATTCTTCCCCCCACATGAAGTGTCACTTGTCCCCAAGTGATGTGGTACGTGTAAGATGCAAAAAGATAAGATGAGATCATAACTCATGACAAGACTTGATGAATGATGTTTTAATGATTAAATATGATTTTTAATATAATGCATGCTATATTAAAAAAATAAAATTCTTTTTTATGACTAAAAGATACACTGTACCTTTATAACCATTTGTTCCTAAGGTTGTGGCATAAGAAATCTACATGTGAGTGTTTTTTAGAATGGAAGCTTAGCCTATTATTTCCTCATGCAATTATTACCTTGGTATTCATGATTTTGCTATATTATTACCCTTGGGTAGTTAGGTGATCATAGTGTCCTATCTTTTAATTATGCCCTCAGCAACCTGCATGCAATCATGATGACCTATAAAGCACTGAAGTAGGGGTCTTGTAGTGGTATGAGAGACTATTGCCATCCTTCCACAAGGTGGTTGCTGTAGATATTTTTTATCCAAGTCAGATCTTTTATATTCATGGAGGAGGGTAGGTGATGGCATTTGCTACTCTTGATCTCCTCTGTATGAGCTTGTTGATGGATTGTTTCTCTCTATCTTACTTCTAGTAAATGAGGATGTCTACTAATGGATTATTTATTTAGTGAACTTTTAATTTGGAAATCATCTAGTTTATCAAACTTGGGACTTGTGATCCATAAAATATCTAAGATCTCTCTTATTGGTAGACTGAAATTATTTTCCATGAAGTGACCAAAAGGTGAGAATGGTTCTTTTATATCCCTGTAGTCATAAATTTTGGTTTGTAACACTCCAAATGGAGATTAGAAGTGTATGACTTTGTTTTAGCACTTACTTTGTTATTTAGAGGTATGGTCATTACTTATCAATGTTTGAAGTTTTTTCTCTAATATTCCTTCACACCTCCTTTAGCTTGTCTAGTGTCTTCCATGAATTTCTCAATAACCCATAGCCAAAGACATAACTCATTATTTGTGATGGATTAACTTGTAGCTACTAGAGAGGTGTATATAGGGGTTAGGATGTACCCACAAAAACTATAAGTTGAACCCATAGCCACTACAAAGTTGTGCCCAATAGTGAGGAAGGTGCTCATAACAACTACAAAATAGCCTATAACAACTAGAGGAATGGCACTTGTTATCCTTGTAGCATCCATATATTCATGGCACATGACTGCTAACATATTGACACCTTCTGTATCTAAAATCCATTATATATCAAATAGAGAGAAATTAATTTTTGTTTAATAGGTCAGGTGCATGGTTTCAAGTTTCTATCATCATGTTCTAGTTTCTTATAAATATTTATCAAAAGTTTATTTGTGTGTTATCGAATGTTTTATATCTCACTATAATGTGTATTTTTTTGTTTTTGTAGAAATGTATTGATAATCTCTAAGAAGGGGATAAATTTATAGTGTTGGATCTATTTGATGGTGTTTCTATGGGTATTGGGTGGATTCACTCACTATATATTATACATGGAGTAAAATTGAAAGAAATAGGAGATGCAAATGTAAATATTTTAAAGGTAAGAAGTAACATAACCCTTGTTTATGAAGACAAATAGATGGATCTATCCATCTGAAAGAGAAATAAGGAACCTTCACATTGTGGCCACTAAAATATTTGCAAAAAATGACATAGTTGATGTGTATCATGTACTAGTTGTTAGACAACTTGGCCCACTACTTTATGCAGTAGTTTGAATGTGTTGTTCAGAGATCTTTATCATGGCATATTTTCAAGAGTTGGAAACTCTTAGAATTTGACATTTTTGATTTTGTGTGTGTGTGTGTGTGTGTGTGTGTGTGTGTGTGTGTGTGTGTGTGTGTGAGTGTGTGTGTGTGTGTGTGTGTGTGTGTGTGTGTGTGTGTGTGTGTGTGTGTGTGTGTGTGAACATATTATAGTTCATCAAAATTGCATTATATTTTTTTATTGTAGATTAATTTTTTTTAATCATGATGTCGAATCAATCTTTCTACCATTATTTTAGAGAAAGTAATAAAGTGGCCATTTTTTTAGCCAATAGAATGATTGATTATTGTGAGGAGGAAATGATGGATAATGCTAGTAAGAACAGGGAGGATTGTCAGTCTTTTGATCATATTGATTTTTAAATTTAGAAATATCAACATTATATTGATTTTAAAAGAAAGCAATTTTAATGTTGATAATATGGTTTGTTTAGGTTTTTAATTGAGAAATAACAATATTAGATTGATAGTTTATATATATATATATATATATATATATTACAATTTTAATATTGATATTTTGGTATTTTCTTTAATTTTAGAAAAACAAAAACAAACTAATGATGTATCCGTATTTATTAATATAAATCACTTTTATGATTTGAAATATTTTTTGAAAGATTGCAAATTCATGAGAAAGTGATTAGTTGTCTGAGTAATCTCTCTTTGGCTTTTCCCAAGTGTGAAGGCTGATGTATTTTGGAGCTGGTATAATGATTTTTTAGCAATGCTGAGATGTAGAGAATTCATGATTTGGAGCATTTATGTCATATTTTTTCTCACATTTTAGATATTTATTCCTTGTAATGGTTTTGGACCAATATTTTGGTAGGATGGTTGATAGGCTTCTTAGTTTGGTGGTGTTCAAGTTTGAGGTGTAGAAGAGATGGACAAATTTTGTTTAGAATTGGTCAGTTGGCCATTGACTTTTGGAAAAGCCAAAATTCATGAGATGGGCTTTGCTAGAATGGTCTCTAAGATGCATCTGTTGAATGTTTTTTAGACTCCTTTTCTTAAAGTGGTGGTATATATCAAGTTGGTGTTGGGTGTGGATTTTCTAGTATAGATTCATTAAGTTAGAGTCAATTCTAACTTGGCCTCTTTGTTTTCTTCTAATCTTTGCCTGGTTATGATGGATAGGACCCACGTATAAGCAATGGTGGAATTTTTCATATGGATGGAATATAGTTTGAGTTGGTAGAGGCTTTGGCATCTTTTCCACTTGGGCTATTTCCTCTTTTACCATTTTTAGAGAGAGACTATTTGGGGTTTATTCCACTAAAAATGTTTTCAGAGCTTGAGTTTCAATTCTTGGCTTTGGTTGATTTTGCCAAGGATGTGGAAGTAACCTGTAGAGTGCAGTTGAAGTTGGAAGAAATGTAGGGAGTCAATTTACCTTTTATTGAAGATCTTCTGAAACCCATTCCTAGCTTGATAGAATGGAGGGTGATGAGGAGTGATAAAGATAGGGTAAACGCAATTAAAATATTGGGGAAAGAAGTGGTGAGAGGTTCTTTTAAGTCTTCACCCTAGTGGAAAGGTAAGTAGAAGGAGCATGGGGAGGTAGCTTGTAAAGTACAGAAAAGACTATTTTTTTAGCCTATAAGCAATCTGTATGCATTTATAAGGATAACAAGATGGTGGATTTGAACCATTCAAATGTAAGTGAGAATCTAGTGGCTTTGGGTGTAGCAAAAGGCAGTTTGATTGAGGAACTAGAGAAGAATTTTTTTTTGCACAAATCAAGGGAAGCTTATGGAATTAGTAATTCTAGAATAGTTGGTTAGTTTATTGGATTTTGGTTGTTAATAGTCATTAAAGTAGTAAGATAGTAATAAAAATATGTATTTATCTAAGAATGTTTTGGTAGTATTTTATTTTGTTAATAGATTGGTCATATGCCTCAGCATAGAAGGATGTTGAGTGTGGCGGACTATTTTATTTTTGTTGAATTTTTTTTTGTCAAAGGGCCTAGGACCCTTATAATTCCCAAGTATTGAACAAAAAAATATGTTTATTTATGCATTATACAATTTATGGTATTTAATAAATTATTCATATCATATAAATGAAAATTTACTACTAAACTAGTAGTAAATATAATGATTATGCAATTAATAAACATTGTATCAATATACTACTAGTTGACAAAAATGAGTGAACAAAACCAATTAAATAAACTATCAAATTATAGTAATTAAAAATTAAAGTGACTAAATTTACTACCAATTAATAGAAATTAGTCAATTAATATGATTAAATATACTACTAATTGACATCAATTAATAATTAAATTGACTAAATATAATACCAATTAACAGAAATCAGTGAAGAAATATGACTAAATATATGACCAGTTGATAGTAAAATAATGATTAAAATGATTAAATATACTACCAATGGATAGAAATTAGTTAATACAAATGACTAAATATAGTACTAATGGACATAAATTAGTGAATAAAAATGACTAAATATATTATCTATTGATTGTAATTAATAATTACAATGACTAAATAAATGACTACCATGATGACTAACTAACAACAATCAATGACTAAATATACTACCAAATTGATCAATCAAAACAACTAATAAATGACTAAAAATGGTTTAGTCATAAATTTAGTCACATTATAAATGACCGGCAATAAACTACTAATGGTCACATGACCAAACTTAGTCATTTATATGCAATTTTTAGTAAATTTTTAGTCATTTATTGCTATTTTTCTACTAGTGGTTTCTCTTTTATGAGTTGTAGTATAAGACCATGGATAGGACTAGGCCTTCCTCATAATATCACCATCTTTAATTTAGTGTTCCTTTTCTAGAATGTGTTTGCAATGGTTACAAGTTTTTGATTCCTTGTTCTCAGATTTAGCTTTTGCTTATTTTGTAGATAAAATTTGCATAATAAGGTCTTATCATGTTTTCCTAAATTTATCTCATTCTTATGATAAAGAATCACACTTCACTATCATTTTATCTCCTTTTCAACTTTATCACATTTTTTTGTGATTTGAAGTAATTAAAATTGTTTCATGTTCTGATTCCTCTTAATTTCCTTTCCTTTCCTTTCACATTGGATAAGGACAAATTCAAGATAAAAATCTTATTTCACCTAAATTAATGAGACTCTTAGATACCATGCTCTCTAAGTTCTCTTTCTTAGCAACCATGTCCAAAATCTTCAAATGATAGTTATCTTTAACACCCATGTTTGGTTTTTTGAATTTATATGGAGGAGGAATAGAAAAAGCCATGAAAAACATTAAAATACAAATAATTTGAAACAAAAAAAATGATACAAAAAGCGACATGCTAAGTGAAAATTTAAAATCACACCAAAAAATGTGATTAATAACACATCTTTGATCTCTAATAAAAGCTCAAACTCCATAGTTGGCCTCATGATAGAGTTGAGGTCCATTGGGATGTAGTAGTCTAGTAGATTGGAGTAGGATAATTTAAAAAATATATGGTGTTACCTAATTTATCACATAAATAATCATTATTCATAGTATATCGATGGCTCTATAAGGGATATTTAGGAATGGAAAACACGTTGTGGGAAGGTAGGTCCATTTTAATTTTTCATACATATGGCCTTCATGGGATGATATTTATACTTCATTTGTTGACCTAAGATTTGTGTGTCAAGGAGAAGTTTTGTAGAGTCCTTAATCTTGACAGTCCTCTTGTTTTGATAAACCTAATTTTAGTGTCTTGACTTTGATAAAGAGTTTCTCCACCTTAGTTTTTCCTTTATTTTTCCATCTACCCATTTCATTTCCCCCTTGATCTCTATCTAAATCTATTTTCCCTATTCTATATTCCCTCTTCTTCACATCTTAAAAACATGCTAGCACCACTTTATTTCAATTTTATCTATCTTTAGAACAAAATAATATTCTTGAGTGACTATGGATACTTTCTTTATACTAGGGCTTTACATTTTTAGCATTACTTTGCCTTCTTTTACTATTTTCTATTGTGTACTTCATTTTTTTAGATAATTAAGTCTATTTATACTTTCATGTTCTTTTTCCATTGTTGAGTGAGGTTGGCTTGTTACTTCTCACTCACCAATATTTTTTTCTTTTTTTATGCACTTTTTCCATTAATGATTGAGTAAGGATTGTTAGTGTTCACTCATCAATGCTATTTTACCATTTGTTTATCCATCTTTATTTAAGGATTATTAATACTTTCACCTTGATGTTTGATTACCATTTTTGACATGTATCCTTGGTTTTACTTGGTGAGTTTTCCTTTCTTACCTAAGGTTTACTTGTTTGAGTTTTTCGGTCTTTAGTAGCCTTGGCTTTTTTGGTTACCTAATTTAATCCAAATTTTGACTTGGTCATTTAATCATAACATAACATTTATCACCCTAACTAGTTTCCAAGTATGTCTCATATATAATGCATCATTTATCTTGGATTTCCTATCTTTGTTTTTGCTCTATAGTTTTGTATCCTAGGGTTTGTCAAAAGCAGTCTCTATGCCCTCCATGATCAAAACTATAAACACAATAGATAACTATATAGCATAAAAGGTAAGCTAAGGTATTGATACATTACTTTTATTATCAATTATTTCTATTTCAATCATTTAATTCTAGTTATTTTATGCTTTAAAATATTCTAATTTTTTAGCTTCAACGCTGTGTGTTATTATGTTATTTTCTCAAATCACCATCCTTTATCTCACTTGAATGAAACATGATGATATTTAAGTGGGGATATGTATACACATAATATTTTCAAACTTTATCAATTAATGATTCTTTCTCTCTTGTAATAACCCATCGATTCTCAATCTCTCTAAGTGCACACCTTAAGGGGTGCACAGAGAAAGGGGTGGGAAGACCATTTGTGTTGTGTAGGATTGTTATCCATTTATTACCACTTTATTCCTAAGAAACTATTATCACCAAATATTTCACCCTAGAGGATGTTTTTAAAGACTACTCTAATATTTTGGAAACATTAGGATACCTCTAGTCTTATGGATTTCCTATAGTAGAGGTATACCTTTGGGTTTAAGGGCTAGCTCCCTAGATTGACCTTTAAGTTCTTATCACCTACACTAACTAATTTCTTGTGTGAAAATGGGTAGAAATATGCATGAAATTAAACTATGATAATGGGTGATATACCATGAATATCTCCAAAAGATCATCATACTCTTGTACTAAGAGACAAGACTTACGACATTAGCTTCAAAGTCTTAGAATACTCTAACATTAGTATTTCAAATATAGAGGTGATATGCATGAGACTACTCAAGGTAATGGACTAGAGGTTAGTTCAAGATAATAAGGATACTTTTACACTTGAAATTATTCAAACACACTAGTTACACTCCATATGACCTATTTAAATGAGAACTTGCATTAAACATAAAAAGATAAGGAGAAGCAAGGATATAAGTTTATCACTAGACCTAACCATACATCAATTCATACACTTAGAAAAGATGTTTATGAAATAAAAATTAGATTACATATATTATTAAAAGGAGAATTACAACATCAAATTATTATGGCTTCACCATACTAGGTGTGGAATTCCAAAACAAGAGACAAAATGGCAAGTACTTATAGAATGTGTGAGAGAAGAGAGAAGTAGAGATCAAGAGTCACAATGCCACTTTTAAAGTCATGAGAATTAGTTATTTTGTATAGGTATAGACTATACAATACACCATTTAAGTTCACTTTGGATAAATGTCTCTCTAAGGTATGAAAACTCCTCAAAATTGGTGTAAGACCCTTTAACCACCTTAGAATATGCCTTCATCATTTGGCCTTTCTTGACCACTCCAAATCAGACTAGGGAGATATTCCACATGTGAAATATGATGAGGGGTTAAGAAAAATATCCAACATGCATTAGATGTGTCCCTAGGTACTGGTATTCTTCTTGATAAGTGTTCTCACTACTTGCAATCACCATTATCCTTATTTCATTCATTTCTCATACTTGTCATTCAAGTGACCTTTAGGTTTCAAAAAAAATCCATGTAGGGTTGATATGACACCTATTGAGATTCCTCCTATCCTTAAATCTATCAAGTAGACCTTAAAAGGCCTCATCATTAGATCTATCACTTTCTCACTTGGTGATCACCCTCTATTCTCATTATTTTCCACAAACTACCTAAAGTGAGGGAGATAGCAAAAGTGTTTGTGTGTTTATCTATAGTAATAATGAATATTAAGAGTTATATTAGGTCCCACTTGATCTCAAAAAGTTATTATCATCCTTCAATACTCCCCTACACCTATAAAACCATTAAAATCTATCAAGAAAACCTATTCTATACCCTATTTATACAAGTAGGGTACCAACCAATATGATGGGAAGGAGCCTAAGGGAGATAAAATAGGTGTTTTTGTGTTTATATATAGTAATAAATGAATATGGAGAGTTATATTAGGTCCCACTTGATCTCATCCTCATCCTTCAATACTCCCTACCCTTATAAAACCATTAAAATATATCAAAAACACTATTATGTACCTTATTTGTACAAGTAGGGTACCAACGAATATGATGGGAAGGATCTTAAGGGAGTTAAATGCAAGTAAAAACCACTTTCATAACGAAACTAGCTCATATAAGTGCATTTACATCCACTTCTTTCCCATTGGGTCATGATCAAGGGTTTTGGAGGGTTTTGAGTAGTTTTAACTCTTAGGGACTGTTCATACAATCTTGACATTGAAAATTTAGTAAAATAACACTAAAATCATGATATGGACCTTAATAAACATATCATAAATCATTAGGTATCCATTATATGTGTCCATACCAATGTGAGCTTCTAAAGATGACCTCTTGAACCCTTCTTTGCATTCTATGTATCTTGGGTTATTCTTAAGCTAAAAAAGGACCTTATCATGAATTTATCTATATAATTAGTTATAAAAAATATCATAATCTCCTATTAATTTCCTAAAATTCCTTGGAAATTTCACTTGGTGCTAGAAATGGTATTGAGACCTCCTAAGGCTTTAAGCCTAGTCTGGGCCTAGTAGGTTAGAACTGTGCATAGTGGGTTTAGGCCATATTATTTGATTTATGGAACCTATAGTTTATTATCCATGTTTTTTAGTGTTAACCATAAATACCTACATTCCCTCAGTAAGGTTTTAATAGTCCCCAACTCATATCCTAATCATTCTCATCCTAAATCTATAGGATGTGTTTCTGTGGGAGTGCCCTTTATCTAAGACAAAACAAAGGGCACTTCCCCTATTATACTAGTAATTTTAAGGTCATTAAAGGCTCAATATAGTTATATATGTATATTTCACAAAATATAAATTCTAGATCATACTCCTATCACCTCAAACATCACCAAATCCAAGGTAGACTTTTGTATAATAGTGATTGTGCATAGAGTTTGTATGCAAAGTTAGATTTATTAGTTTGTCTTGATCATTTAGTTTGAGAACTATACATAGTGTGGTATTACCCATGTGATCATTATTTTCACAAATTTATTACATAATTAATCTTTTCCAAATCCTAATTGCATTCTTTACTGACCTAGGCCTAATTAGCAGATACTGTACTGTGTGTTCACTCAAAAAATAGGCATACCTATAGGTGAACATTTCATATTAGACCTTGAATATCAAGCCTTAAGACCTCCTTGGATTCTATAATACCATATAATAGTCACTTATATTTGTTCACATCATGTATATGCTAGGTTAACCTCTAAACCATCATGCTTTAGTGCATAGTCACTCTATAGTCAAATTGTAGGTGGCCCTTTTGATAAAAAAGGGGATCTTATAGGTTGTTATACATAGTAAAATTCATAATTAGGATTTATTTTATGTATTTTTGCTCACCTTAATAATCAAGCACACTCATATCAAGCCTAAATTGAAACCAACAAACAACTCTTTCAATGTAAACTATACCATCATTCAACAGTCAACTGTAGGTGCCTATTTTGAAGATAAAAGGAGTCCCTATAGGATGGTCAAATTTTCCTTGATCCACTAGTACCAACTTCATGATCTTAATATAGATTGTATTTAAATCATGCCACTACCTATCATTTTTACTTCATAGGGTCATTTGAACTTCAAAATGTTATAAATAACATTGAGAAATTACAGTGAAAGATTACATGAATTTGAAATCCTATTACATCACCTTCTCTTGTCAATCACCCAACCTATCATGTCAAAACACTGACCTTATGATTAGGTCACATCATTTAAGAATTCAAACCTATTTATACCTCATTTATTTCATTGTGGAAGGATCAAAAGAAAGGTCAAAACCCTACTTCATATAATTTAAGGTAACTTGTCCCTTAAGTCACTTCATCAACTTGTGACCATGATTCTAAAGTCTGCCTAACACCTTTAGAATTCACCATTATTTTTATGAAATCATTCAACTCTTAAAACCTTTATGATGGTCTCAAATAGGTTCAAACACTTTCAATCCAACTTCTCAATCCTTAGTATGAGTTTCTTATAGGTACACATTAACAACATACAAAGCATAACTTTGTATATAAAAGAATATGTTATCTCAATCAAATTTAAAAAATCATTTTAAGTTCAAATATATCATTTTCACCTTGGAATATATCTAAAAACCTTGAAAACCTTCTCATCACATCACCATAGTGGTACAAATCTCCTTTTACCTGCCTGTAGGTGGATACTTGTAGGAAAGTTTGATTGTGTATATATGCAATGATCAATTCACTCCTCATAGGATAAAATTGAGGCCAAAAAATTCAAAGGAAATAAAAACCATGAAAATTGATAATTACTCTCATTTCACTTTTGCTCTAAAGCCACTACAGGAAGACAACTCTACAATAAATGTAATTATCTGCGAACTAGCCATTAAAGTCTTAACTAGTAAACTGAAGTACTTGTACCTTTATCTTTCAATCCACACATTAAAAATAAGTTTAAATAAATGTGAGGATTATTTAAACACTATCTATAAAAACTTTCACCAATTAGTTTGTATGGATCAATGTAAACATGAGAGAAACTTGCAGGGTGTGGGAATGAGCATGTAGAAAGAAGCAACAAACTTATAAACAATGGTTCATAGAACATAAATAATCAATCCTTGAAATATTATCATGAAATGTAAGTATAATAATATTAATATCTACCACCAAATATGTTTGACCTAAATCAACCCCTACTGTCTTTATTAGACCAAAATTAGTTGGTCATTTCTACTTGCCTAGTGGAGTGATGGAAGAACAAAATGGTTTTAGGACATCTTCAAGTGTTTCAAAGATAAAAAAAATTTAGAATGAGTTTAGGGGAGTTTAAGAGTCACTGTATAATCCTTCTACATGTGTTGCACTCCTATAAAAGTCATACAACTGCCAAAACTTCCTCTTTTCTAACTATTTTCTTGATTTCAATGTAGTACCTACAATTTTTAAATTAAGACTAACATAGCTAACAAGGATATAACATTAAGGATATTAAAATGCATTTTTATACACTTGTATACTATGGGAAATTTTATAAGCTTCATAAATAGCTCAAATATGACCCCTGGAGTAACAAGATTATTTAGGACAAAAGTGACCATGACCAAGACTAAACATACATTAAATGGAATTGATAGGACTATAATACATCCTATAATAATCTAATAGACCGATATACAAGTTTTTTTACTATATTGGTTGAATTATTTTGTGTTGTGGTTAAAACAGTCAATAATAACCATCTCCTAAAAAAATTCCCCTAAGCTTTGCCTTCACTATTGCACCATCTTCTAGTCATTTTTTTACCTTTATTAGCCCTCCCTAGCCTAAACCCTTTCCAATAGTTTAAAATATAATTTCATCCCCATCGACCCTATACTCTAATTGAAAAAACTCATTTAGGGTCTAAGTTGGCCCCTAGCTGACCTAGACTAAGACTTGGTTTGATTTTGTTAATAATAATATATAGTCAATTAGGCTAACCCTATCGACTAAAATTTCATAAAGGATTAGGGTTACACACACACACACACACACACACACACACACACACACACACACACACATTCATTTTTCCATTTCTTAGAGACAACAAGATTTAATTATTCATTAGTTCTTGTTTACAATCTGCTCTTTCACCATTCTACTTGAGGAGTTATAGCTTAGGATTTCTACTTGGAAAAGAATATTATCTTGTGGAAAAGTCATGGATGTTGTGGCCTTTCTTAGTGACCCTTATAAACCAAAATAACCTCTTGTAAATCACCTTTGGCCAAGGGAGATATTGAGTCTTTATGGGTTCATCTTCAAGGTAAGTATCTCTAAATTTACTCCTCTATTTTAGTAGATAGAAGGCGTATAACTAATGGATTTTTAATATATTACTATCCCCATGGATTAGGGTTATACCTATACATATCTTAATTAGGAATTTGCTATGCATGTTTACTTTTATGTTTACTAACCCAAACTTTGTGCCACAAGCTTTGGTGAGCACTAAATTAGATTTTACTTTACTTGTTATTTACCTTTGTGAATATGAAAACATAGGACCTAATTAGGGTTATTGCACAGTTTTGCTTGACTAGAGGCTTTGGAACCCTCCCTAGTGTTATTATTATAGTAACATATACCTTGGATAGGTTTAGTGGATTCATCTTGGTCATGACCCCAAATATCTAATGTATCAACAATCAAAAGTGTAATTAAGATTTATCTTCTCTGAGCTAGTATTGATTTATAGATTAGTTACATTTCAAGGATGGATAATATACTGATCAAGCTAAGTGGTACACTTATCAACAACTTCAAGTTCATTTCCCTCAATTGTGATCTCATTGAATGAATACCATTAATCTTCAATAAAGGGTGAATGATCCATGCACAACCACTACACAACCAAAAACACTCATCATTTTTTATACTACATAGATCTCACACCTTTCATGTAATCATGCACACTCATTTACCTAAAGTTTTATGACAAACTCATTCATAACTTTCATGCATGTTCATAGAATTTCATACATTGATCCCCTCATATCATAATATGTGTATCGCATTATGCACCACACAAATCATAGTCCTTCTTGCCTCATTAACACTTGTTCAAATACTTTATTACTCCCTTATGACCCACTCTATCATAACCAAGTGTTGATAAGACATAACCATCTAGCTAATTTAAATTTCCTAACTAGCCATTACCACTAAAATAGGATATTGGGATTAGAAGTAGTTGAATACAATCAAGATATTAACTATTCTATTCATTAACAACTACCACATTTAACAAGGTTGATGTGATACCAAAATCATCATCAATAACCACATAATAGTTGTCACTAATCTTAAATTATGCATGTTATATATGTAACATATAGATCTAGTTGAACATACAAAAAAAATAACCATATCAATGCCATTTACATAGTCATAACATAACTATCTTGCTCCACACATCTACTCTATATACATGCATAGTAGACATTATACTATGTATTTCCATATTATTTTATTTTATGAATAGAAGTTTCATTTACTGCAAGTAATATTTCCACTCTATTGAATGTGTTTGATTATTCCATCTAAATACTCTCTGTGCATTTACTCTACACAACCAAAACTTAGTTATCCCCCACATGTTTGATCTTGGGCCCTATGGTGTGGATCAAGAGTGAAGGTGAAGTTAAAACCAAAAACATCTAGGTGGTCATATCCTTTTCTAATAAATATTCCATATAGGGTACTTGCATCAAACCAAAACAATAACATCGATACAATCATCCCAGCTAAAGTTAGTGTTTGAAGCTCCAAAAGCATTAGATCCCAAATTTGATGAATATTTCAAAATCATATTCCAATCTAATTTCTACCTATTCTAGATCTAACATTATGTTAGCATCATAACCAACTAAGTATATTACTTCTTTGTCATCTCCATGAACACCTTAGTTGTACTTTCTATATTTAGCCTATTCTCATCATATGCAATTTAGTGTATGCTTATATTTGATTTTAGCTCCCAATTGGCCTAATGTAGATTTTATTATAACCCTTATGCATTATCATTTCAATATTATTAATCCTTTCTACTCTAAATTAGGATCCCCATCCATTTTAGGGTTAAATAGATCTAAAGCTAGTGGGAAACCCTGTCTGATGGATCTAAATAGACTAAACTGGTTTGAGCTAACTCCATTAATAGAGAGAAAGGATAAGGCATCGATAAATAACATTCAAACTAATTTCAAGAAGGTAGGGCCAAAAACTAGATTTAGCAACATAGATAGAATAAATGAACATTTTATTCAATCTCATGATTTTTCAAAGTTGATTTTTATAAACATGTCCTTATAATTAGAACAACTATCCCATTTCATGCCTTCCCAAATAAAAATAACATTATCTAAGATATATCTGCCTTGAATGAACCCTATCTGCTTAGTTTGATTAATTAAAGGCTGAAGGTGGTGAACACATAGAGATAACACTTTAGAAATAATCTTATAGGAGACATTAAACATGGTTATTAGCCTCCTATTTATAATCAATTCAAGATCTCCATATTTTAGGATAAACTTGATATTCCCTCTATTGATACTTAGGTTAAAGGACTGACTATGGAAGGATTCAAGATAGAATTGACAAAGATTAGATCCAATATATATCCCTTTTTTAAAAAAAATCACAAAAAAAGCCATCAAACCTAAGGGTTTATCATTAGCCATATGTATGAATACCTCATAAATATATTTCATAGATAGTTGTCTATCATAGGCAATCCTTTAGGAAGGAGATACTTTACTCAAACCAACTGAGAGGCATTAGTTGATGGCTTGATGATGTTCTAGGAAGGTTCTTGAGCTTAAAAAAATGATAGTAATGTTTGAAACTTGGTGAAGGATTTGACCATATCAGGCATCTCAATGGGGTGGTGACCATCCTTTTGGATGGTGTGAACCTGTTGGGAGGAGTTTTGGCTTCAGAATTTGAAAAAATTATTTAAAGAGTCTATCCCCCACTTTGAGATAGTACACATGTGCATGAATTTGGGATCTATGAGCATTATACATGCATTTACTTTATTTTTTTACCATAATATAGACACCTACACTTGTATAATCTTTTTGATTTCATTTTTATCAAGATTTGCCACCCCACAACTCAACTCTGAGGACATTGCTAAGTAGGAGCATCATCTCATTTAGTCTAGCTAGAAACTATAGATTCAAAAAATTATAACTAACCAATTTAGCATATTAACCCACTATTGAATCTAACTTGGCTACTAAGTAGGCCAAGTGACCAAGTTATAAACCCATTGAGTGTGAGCCATGGTGAAATGATGGTCTAGTAGGGTTGTATTTAGAAAAAAACTACATTTTTTGAATTTTAAAATTTTTGAACTACTAAATAAAGTGGAATTGGATATAAGAATGGTTAAAAAGGATAAATCTTTAATCGGTAGAGAAAAATTATTGTTGAGGAAAAAATAAAACTAAGTGGAGAGCATGGCATGATCAATCCTTTTTAGTACATGATTAGATCTACTGCAAAGGTTGGTCTAAGTGTAACAAACTTTAGACATGGGATGGCCATAGGTGTTAGGGTGATAAAACCCATATTTATTTCACATGAAAAGCCAAGTCTCTCTTTCACCAAAAGTCCATCTCATTGGTAGTAGGCCAATTTTGTCATTAGGTATTTCCACCATGTTTAAATCACCATATATTATTGAGTGGGCATCAGGTAGTGAATTGGTGATCCACCACCACAACACCATCCTTTCATGTGCATCATTTGAGGGATAAACATTAATAATGCCAAAATAATGGTTCTCTATATTAAAAAGGACCCAAATGACACGATATGAAGGGTCACATCCAGAATCCACAAAATGTGGTTACTATTTAAGATAAATAAATATCACGAGATTGCCATGGCCTCATTCATGATTAATTATCAACACTAATTTATCCAGCCATGTCACTTTGTTGATAGTGCAAAGAAGGAAACCTAACACCTTAATTTCCTACAAGTAGAGATTGTCCATGCATGCAATCTCTTTTAATAAATCTCTCACCACATACTTACAAGAAGAGTCTATAAGAACCTAAGCATTTCATGAATAAAAATTCATATGTTATAGGTATTGAGAGACATATCTTATAAATCAAGCCCTTTAAGGGCTTTATATCCATTCTTTAAGAACTACTCATTATTGGAGAGAAATAATTATTGACAAAGAAATCCGATTGGAAACCACCTCAAACACATACTCTATCTCTTACATATATTCCTAAAGAGAGGGACTATGAGAATGATCTAGGGATTCCTGAGAGGGACCACATGACCACTTGCTTATGCCTAAATGGAATGCTAGATGTAACTAAAGATTAAAGTTGTCTAAATAAAATTTAAAATAAAATTGAGTATTGGTCAAAACTTTGCATCCATAGACATTCTTTAAAAATGGGTTTTTACAAATCCACCTTTGAATGGATGTAATCCTTAGTAGGTTGAGTGCTAGCAAGAAACTCCCTAGTAAGTTGAGTTAGAGGCAAAAGTGCTTGAGGCACATAACTAGAAGATGGTTTATTACTGCTCACTGGAAATAGATGAGTGAGTCCTTTATTATAATTTTTTAAATACCCTATTATTTTTCCACCCATCTTCCTAAGGACTCTTAGAATTATTATAAGTGAATTTGGGAGCTAGCTTATTATGAGGTAAATATATTGGATAGTCCTTGATATTATGGTCTGTGACTTGATAATAGAAGCACGTGTTGGTAAATTTGATATATAAAACACGTGTGTGTCGAGACTCACTAAATTGAATTTTCATAAACTCTTTCACATCCCTCAAGATATTTACTTCAACATAGACCTATTTTTGGGTTCATATAGAATAGGATCTTGTAGGCTCATTGAAGATAACATGACCAATGGAAGCTATGATTTCATTGATGATATTTAAACAAGGAAGAGGAAACCTAAGTAATTCTACCAAGACAAAGACTTTCAAAAGAACATGCTTTGAGGCAACAATGTCACAAGTCTAGAGAGATAGAACCAACAAAGAGGTACATATGTACTAGGTGGAAGACTTGTTCAATATTACACTTTCATGGGTAGTGTCAGAAAAATTCAATAATAAAAATACCTCCGTCATGTTTTGGATGATTTATAGCTTGATTCCATGACTGGTCCAGGCAAATTGAACCCAATTCTTAAGCATGCTTTCAAAGGGGACATGACCCAAAAAATATCCTATTAATAAAAATTACTCCAACCATTGATATGAATAATTAAACTTAGGCATATGGAAAACAAACTTAGGTTGAGAAACATTATGCCATGGTATAATTTGGGGATAAATTTCTTTGATTGCTTGAGAGGTAGTGCCATGGCATTGAAATCTTCTTTCATCTATCAAAACTTCAACACCTAGATGAGAAGTTAGGGAGGTTATTATATAGCTTGATCTTATGTAGGGTTGAGGATCCTCAATGCCAATAAATGCTATTATCCTATAGGTGCCAACAAGGATCACAATATGGTCCAAAGGCTGATAAGACATGATAACCATGACATGCATAGACAAAATCCTAGTCAAGCATTTTTTACAAAACCCCTCTTTTCATTTTTTTGTTAGAAGCACAATGACTAAGAGGGGGGTCAATCAATCTTCAAAACATTTATTCAATGACACTTAAAATTTGTGATCCATTCATATAAACATATAGATCAATCAAAGCACAAACAACCATACATATGAACATGAAATGCAAGAATTCATAAAATATGTGGGAAACCCTCAAGGGGAAGAAAATACATTGATATCTGCAAATGGAATATAGTCCTAATGAAATACTAACTCCACATGGAGTACCAACCCCAACTAACCAAGTACCCACTTGACTAGTCTTTAGTAGGAACCCATTTAAAAGGAGGCACCAAACCCCTAGATGACTCAACACCAACTCAGCCTCTTGATTGATTTGATCACACTCAAAAAACTATGTTTCTAAACCATCAGATGATAACCACCTCTTCATTTCTTTACACTTTTATCCATCTCAAACTGGCTTCCAAGCCTCTTCACTCAACTATGTCTCTTCAAGACTGATTAGGTCATATGACCTTGATATTCATACTCATACCTCCTATTAGATATTCATGATAGTATCCCTACTCTCTTATGATGGTATTGTTAGCCAATTTTCACACCTAGTCTTGCATCTTTCATTTTGACTAAGCACAACATTCTTAATTGGTTTATCCCCACAATAAAAGACCAAGTGTTATTTTGGATGAACCTTTTGTTTGGTCTTTTTGCAAGTTTTATTTTAGTATTTTAAGCTCAAGTGTTATTTATTTTGGAAAGGTTTTGTTTTGGGTTTTTTGTCCAAGTTTCAAAAGGAATTATTTCAGACTTTTTATCAGAAACAAAAAGTTTTAAGGAATTGGTCTATTTCAAGATTTTTGAAGGGTCCTTTTTAGGTTTGTTGAAGGAATTATTTCTCATGAAAGTGTCCTTTGCATTTTTTTAAGGGTACATTTAAAAAGTCCAAAGGGTCATTTTCTCTAGACAAACTTTCCAAAGGGACATTTCAAGAATGTCAAAGGGCATGTTCAGGATTTTGGAGAGGTGAAATGAAAATGTTGAAGGGTTTTTCTCAGCAAAATTTTCCTTCATAAAAAGTCCAAAGGGACACTTTCAAAAATTCCAAAGGGACACTTGCAAAAAGTCTAAAGGGACACTTGCAGAGAATCCAAAAGAAAGATTATTTTTAAGAAATGAGCAGGGGCTTGAAAGGTGGTTTCTTTCAAATAAAAATGCTTTAGGAAAATTCCCAAGAATAATTCCCAAAGAAGTTAACTTGAATAAATTAGTCCCAATAGAGTGACAGTTATATGGACGTCAACTTTAGGATGAGCGACTATCCATTGGCATTCAAACAAAAGGATCCCAAGCAAATCTAAGGGGCTCACATTATACATTCACCAAATAAAATCAAAGGGCTCATTTCACTATTTATCAAATCATGATTTGAGTCATTTTTTGACAACCAATCAAAGAAGGAGGACAAGGCCAACAGAATGAAAATGACTCTCCCCTACACCGTTACACACCTCAACAAGCTGATGGAAAGTTATTAGCATCAGGGAAAATTTTCAATAGGTGGACTCTCTTATAATAACCACATTGATGTCACTACTCAAAATATCTTAATTATATTGGGAAACCATTGGAGAAACATCTTTGAGAGATCAGGCCAAGAGTGATCAAGGGAGGTGACATAGATCAATCAAATGGCCTGAATGAACATCATTGGAAAAGATGGTTACAGTTAAAGATGGAGACTCCTAACAAATTGATTCCTCTTTCTAGCACCAATTGCCTCCTCCTCTCGCTTTCTTTATGCTATAAATACAACCCTTGGGCTAGTGTAAAAATAACCATGTAGTGTATGGTGAAGCCATGCTAAATTGATGTCATGTTTTACCTTTAAGCATTGGTACAAGTCTTTTTTCTTTAAAGTTTTGAGATATTGTCTGAGTGTGTAAGTGACAACAAGTGATGGTTTTCATCCTTCTATACTTTATAATTCACACCTAAGCAAGAGTTATAGGTCTAGCAGGTAATATAGAGTACATCCAAGTGTGTTGAATTTTTGCATGTGTAAAACTATTCTTGGAATGTATAGGTTGTCTTTCAATTCATTTGCCTTGTGTCATTTCATACATCTCACATCTATACTAAAATACTTGTGTTATAATATTTAGAGCTTGAAAATAGTCTGTGTATTTTACTGTATCATGCACTAGGGTATGGCATTCATGTGGAAGCTAATCTTGGTGCATCACCATTCTTAGATCATGTTTTATTTATGCAATTTCTAACTCTTTTCCCTTCAATAAAACTAGTTTAGGCAAAATTTATTTTTTAGAGATACATTTAGGGAGCTATCCCTTTAAATTTAGAGGTTCATTTCCTCTATTAGCATACCCACATGCCTAGAAATGTTCCAACATTGCCCAGATCTATAAGAGGATTAAATAGTCTCTTGTAGGGTGCAAGATTTGGAGACAATAGTTCTAGCATGCCTGACGGGACAAATTATTTACATTTCAAGGTGAATGTTGGTCTCAACAAGCCTAAGGTTGTTGAAATATTTTTAATCCATCATTTGGCAACTCTAAAAGGTGAGAATCTTTGGTTGTAGATTAAGTTTCCCACAATATACTTCATGGTCCTCACTAGGTCATCTAAGATTTTTGATCAAACCCCTCTAGCTGAAGCCCTTTTTAAAGAATAACACCTTGAACCATTCATAATGCTAAGAGATCCTAGACAAGGAGGTTTTGAAGAAGAAGAACAAGAAGAGATAGGAGATCAAGAGGAAAGAGGAAAAATTGATAGAGAATAACCTTTCCTAGCCTTCAACACCCAAAAACCAATTGACCTTCCTGCATATGACCCTATTCCTCCCAATGCTACCAAGAATCTCCCTAGTTTCAATGGAGAGGATTTTATTACTCCATATGAGAATATAAGGGAAATTTCAAATTTTTGTAACTTTCATAATGTCACTCGAGCCAACATAGCCATTAGATTGCTTGCTATGTCTCTAAAAGGCAAAGCACTTGATTGGTATAAGAGTTTGGAAGGTGGTTGCATTACAAGTTGGGATGGCTTTGGGGAATTGTTGGTAACTAGATTTGAGAATAAGAGTGACCATACTTTGCTAATCCACTAGTTTAGTGTGATAAAGGGAGGCCCTAAAAAATCTATGAGAGATTTTAATGAAAGATTTCCAAGGACATGGCATAGATTGCCACCTATCATGAGACCTCCTCCTAACTTTGTGTCTCCCACTTATCTCAAGGCTATCAGTATTAATGCGGTAGTAATGTTGCATTCAATGGGATGATTTTCTCTACTAGATGCATATGAGATAGTTATTGAAGCTAATAATAGCTTGATACAAGATGGAAAGATACCTCTAAAAGTTTCCATGCCTTTAATGTCACATAGTTTAGTTAAATTTCCAAGCATAGCACTAGTTCCTAACACCAATGTCAAGCCAAGAACCTTTCCCAAGAAGGTGGATAATGCTATGGACAAAGACAAGGAGATTCGATCATTACGAGCTCAACTCAAGTAAGCTTAGTTCTAGGCAAGTGTTCCACCTAACCCTCAATACTATCCTCAACAAGGCTATAGAGCTCCACCCCAACACAACTACTAAGGAAGAGGACAAGGTCAAAAAGGTTTCAACAAGAAACTCAATGCTTATAATCTTACTTTCACTTCTTTCATGAAGACTATTGTTCTAGTGCATGCTAACCTAGTCTAAGGAGAAGATCATTTGGACCAATGGGGACAACTTCAAGGTTAGTTTAAGCATGATGGTGGAGAAGATAGCCAATCTTTGGTGGCACAAGAAGAAACTAATCCTTACATGACATCAAAAGAATTAAATCCCATCTAAAGGGATATTCATGGAGAAGGTAACATCTAGAGTGTAGGTATGATGAACATTCAAGTGAAGGATGATTATGTGTTGAATCAAAACACATCAATTTTAGCCAACACAAGAGCCAAAAAGAGAGCTCTAGGAGATGTTCCAGGAGTAAATGTGACTCTAAGTGATGCCTCTCTAAGGCCACAAAATATGAATCCTAGTGTAATACCTACTACTAGTCATGCTCCTCAATAAATTCAGAATGCAAGTAAGGTCATCAAGCCTACAATACAATAGGTTCAGCCTCCCTCACTACCTTAAAGAAAGAAAAGGTGAATACTTTCCCTCTAAACATTATTTATTCTTTGAAGAATACCAAGACAAGCATATCTCTTTGAGAAGTCTTGCATATGCCTAGTCAAAAGGAGCTCTTACAAGAACAACTCACGAGCATTCAGGTAGCCCCTAAAACTTCAAAACATAGTAGTGTGGCCCTTACCAATTCTCCAAATCATGTCTTAGAGCCCTCCATAAAATTTGAAAATCCTCCACCCTTCTACCTAACACTCATTATGGAAGACAAGTTGGTTCATAATTGTATTGTAAATAATGGAGCTAGTACCAATGTCATGCCTAAGGTGGTGGTTGATAAGTTAGGATACAAGTACGAACCACATAGTAAAGGTGTGTTGAGGATTGATGGGACTCCAACCAAGATAGTGAGATTATTTATAGGTCTGAAAGTCTTTCTACATGATTGCCCAAGTTTCCCCATTTTACAAGATGTTGTGGTGGCAGACCTTCAAGCTCATTTTGATATTTGCTTGTTGAGAGAATTCATAAATAAGATAAGAGGGCAACTTTCTATAGATTGATTTTTTATAGCTTTTAAAAAAAGATATGGAACTAAGATAACTATAAAGACACAAACCTTAGCAAGGTTTGATATTGAGCCATACATGGAGATAAGTTTAAATAAGAATTGTCTAATTAGCAAAGAAGAAGGTGTCATGGCTAGTGAATCATCCTCCAGAATTGAAGGTATTTATGATATTTTTCTTGATAATTATAGCAATAAAACACATGGAATCAATCCATATATTTTAATAGAAGAAATTGATTTTAGAGTTTATTGTATACATGAAAAAGATGTTTCAATCCCTTCACTCACTAATGAAGACCATGAACTTGAAGGAATATGGGGAGTGTTTTTTTATGTCTCAAAAAGAAAAGTAGGTGCAAGAGTTGGTATTATTCTAGTTTATCCATCAAAGAACCAATACTACTCCTCATGTAGATTCCACTTCAGCTGCACCTACAATGTGATAGAATATGAAGGCCTAGTTCATGGCCTCTAATGCGTAAAGAAGAGAGGGATCATGAATTTGAAGGTTTATGGGGATAGTGAGTTGGTCATCCACCAAGTGAGAAATCAAGCTACAAGCAAGAATCACTTCCTTAAATCCTACAAACATAGGGTATGGGACCTACTTGAAGACTTTGATGCCTTCAACATACAACACATACTTAGGGATTTAAATAAGCATGATGATAGATTAGCTGCCATAGGAGCACAGTTTGATGCAGTTGCTGATGTATGGAAAGAGAAGGATTAGTCCCATATCAAGGTCATTATGAAGCCTTCTATTCTAGATAATGAAGTGTCATGGCAAGTGTTTGAAAGTGATGAACATATTGCACACTTCTTACAAAATGAAGTAGGATTCTCCTTTAGGAACCAAAAGAGGCTACATGATCAATATAAAGAACAAGTTATTTAGTTGAAGACAAAAAAGATACCTAAGGGTTTGATTAATTTAGAGAGTGTTTTCAATGAATATGATCAAAATAAGAAATAAAGAGTGAGCATGTCAAAAAAGAAGAGAAATATGAGAGAGTCATGATTTACAAGGACAAGCTCCTAAAAATTGGTAAGGTATGTTCTCTATTCAAGAGGTAGGCCTTTATTAAATTATGTAAAGAGTTCCATGACATATTTGATTGGGAATATAAATATTTGAAAGGGTTTGATCTAATTTTAGCTATCACACCATTGAGTTAGAACATAGAGCTAAACTAGTCAGGCAGAAATAAAGACCTATCAATCCCAAGATAGAGGAAATCATGAAGAAAGAGCTGACCAAGTTGATTGAGTCTAGAATTATCTTTCCTATCAAACACTCAACTTGGGTGGCTAATATTGTACCTATCCAAAATAAGAATGGAGAGATTAGGTTGTGTATGTATTTTTGAGACCTTAATAGGGTGTCTCTCAAGGATCATTATCCACTACCTTCCATGAAACAAATTCTGCAAGTTATTTTAGGTTCTCAACGCTTCTCACTTCTTGATGGTTATTCAGGTTACAATCAAATACTGGTGAATGAAGAAGATCAATTCAAGACAACCGTCACTATAAAATGGGGGACCTTTGCCTATAAGAAGATGCCTTTTGGTTTATCTAATGTTGGAGCTACATTTCAAAGGGCAATGGATATGGATTTTAAAGGTTTGGTAAATAAGTTTCTACTTGTGTACCTTGATGATATAAATATTTTTTAGAAGGATGCTACTAGTCATATGAAACATCTAAGGTAGGTGTTTGAGAAATTTAGGGAGTATGGAATATCTCTTAATCTAAAAAAGTGCATCTTTGCTATCTATGAAGGTAAGTTATTGGGTCATATTATTTCAAAATAAGGCTTGTTTATTGACCCCAAGAGGATTGAGGCTATTCTAAGCTTGTCTTTGCCTCAACATAAGAAAGGAATTCAAAGCTTTTTGGGGAAAATAAACTTTGTAAGAAGGTTTATTCTAGGATTCATAACTATGGTAAATCCTATCACATCTATGCTTAAGAAGAACCAAGATTTTACTTGGACAAAGGAAATTAAGGGTAGTTTTGAGGCAATCCATCAAGAAATTATAGAATATCCTACTCTCTTGAACCCAAAATTTTCCAAATATTTTATACTCTATAGCTTTGCTAACATTGATACAATATTAGCTATGCTTATGCAAAATAATGATGAAGAGGTAGAGCAACCAATTGCATTCTTAAACCAATGATCAAAAGATTATGAGGTCAAATAAACATTTATTGAGAAGTAAGCTCTAATAGTGATAAGAGGATTGAAAAAAATTAGACACATGATTTCAAAAAAAAAGATACATGTCATATTTTCTCATCCTAACACCAAGGAGTTTCTCATAAGCAAAGACCTTAATGAAAAGAGACCTAGGTGGATTACAAAGGTGATGGAGTATGATGTGGATATTAAGGTTAAAAAATTAATAAGAGGAAAAGGGTTATGTGAGCAATTAGATTCAGATTTCCAAGAGCCAAAGGAGGAAGTCTTGATCATTCAAGTTCAACCCCAACCAGCTGATCACATACAAGTTCAAAGTTGGACACAAGACATCATTAGTTTTCTTCAAAATTGTGGGTGCCCCTACAACTTAAACAAGTCTCAAAGGAGATATTTTAGATTGTAGACCATTCTATATTGTATTGTAGATGGTGTTATCTTTAGGAAAGACATGAATGGTGTGCTGTTGAAATGTGTTAACAATGATCAGTTTGGTATGCTATTGGAAAAGTTTCACAATAGTGTAGATGGAGGTCATTTCTCTCCTAAGACAACAACTACAAAGATAATGAGGGTTGGTTACTATTGGCCTAGTATTTTGAAGGGTTGTTACCATTGAGATAAAAACTATCCTCATTATGCTTTGTTTTTAGGCAAATAGAAACTTGCAACCTTTCCATTGAATCCTATCCAAGTAGACCAGTCTTTCATGCAATGGGGCCTTGATTTTGTTGGTATGATCAACCCTCCATCAAGTGCTAGACATAAATGGATATTGACTACTACTGACTACTTCACAAGCTGGGTAGAGGCTATTACATTAAAGGAGGTAAGTGAAAATGCTATCTTGGAGTTCTATGAGAGCATTATAACAAGGTTTGGAGTTCCCCATGTTATCATTTTTGATAATGCACTTCCTTTCATAAGTGATAAAAATTTTGATTGGAAAAATAGGAATGAAGTTTACTTGAGTACCTTATCAAACTATTATCCTCAAGGTAATGGATTGGCTGAATCTACTAATAATAATCTCATCAAGAGGACATTGGAGAACAATCAAAGAGTATGTCACAACAAGCTGAAGATAGCGTTATGGGTAGAAAATATTACTCCTAAGAAATGAATTGGCAATTCTCCCTTTGTGTTTGTTTATGGGAGAGAGGTTAGGTTGTCTATATCTCAAGAACTCCCTACTCTATAACTTGCATAATAGTTGGAACTATTTCAAAATACTCTAATGGAAGCTAGATTAATAGAACTAATACAACTACAAGAAGTAAGAGATAATGCACACAAGGCCATGGAACACCATCAAGTACTCATGAAGAAGTCCTTTAAAAAGAGAGCAGGTACAAGAGTGTTCAAGGAAGGTGACTTGGTGCTAAAATGGGATGAGGATAGAGAAAAATTGGGTAGACATACAAAGTTTGAAACTTTGTGGAGTGGCCCTTACATCATTAGACAGTGAAAGCAAAGAAACTCCTTTCAACTGACCAAGATAAATGGAGAAGAATTGCCTATCCCTGTGAATGGCATACATCTAAAGTTATGATATTAGTCCTTGCAAGTATATTTTGTAAATAGTAGCTTAGGTGTGTGTTTCCTTTATTTTGTTGTTGTGTTCCCTAAATGCCTTATAGCACAAGTGTGTTTTCTTCCTTTTGTTTGGTGTGTATCTTTGCCTTTGTGTGTGTGAATCAACCAGCTTATGTTTTTTGAGCCAAGGGCTTGTTCAAGTCATTTTTTGAGTGCCTATATGCATGAATCCATGCCCAATGGAAGGATTTAGGCAACTAGTCTTAGGAATAATAGGCTTACCTCCCTTAGGAATCACCAAGAATGTTAGCCAATTTTCACACATAGTCCTGCATCTTTCATTTTAGCAAAGCACAAGATTCTTAATTAGTTTATCCCCATAGCAAAAAGACCAAGTTTTATTTTAGAGGAAGCCTTTGTTTGGTCTTTTTTCAAGTGTTATTTTGGTCTTTTAAGCTCAAGCGTTATTTATTTTGGCAAGGTTTTGTTTTGGGTTTTTTGTCTAAGTCTCAAAGGAATTGTTTCAAACTTTTTGTCCAAAATAAAAAGTCTAAAGGAATTGGTCTATTTCAATATTTTTTAAGGGTCATTTTTAGGTTTTCTAAAGGAATTATTTCTCATGAATGTGTCCTTTGCATTTTTCTGAAGGGTACATTTAAAAAATTTGAAGGGTCATTTTCTCTAGACAAACTTTCTGAAGGGACATTTCAAGAATGTTGAAGGGCATGTTTAGGATTTCAGATTGGTGAAATGAAAATTACAAAGGGTTATTCTTAGTAAAAGTTTCCTTCAAAAAAATTCTAAAGGGACACTGACAGAAAGTCTAAAGGGACACTTGTAGAAAGTTTGAAGGGACACTTGTAGAGAGTCTAAAAGAAAGATTATTTCAAAGAAAAGAGAAGGGTCCCAAAAGCTGGTTTCTTTTAGATAAAAATGATCAAAGAAAATACCCTAAAGGAATTAGTCCTAGTAGAGTGACATTTATATGGACGCCAACTTTAGGATGAGGGACTAGCCATTGACATTCAAATAAAAGGATCCTAAGCAAATCTAAGGGGCTCACTTTCTACATCCACCAAATTAGATTAGAAGGCTCATTTCACCATTGATCAAACCATGATCTAAGTCATTTTTTGACAACCAATCAAAGGAGGACAAGGCCAATAGAATGAAAATAATTATCCCCTACACCATTACACATGTCAGCAAGCTGGTGGAAAGTTGTTAGCATCAGGATAAATCTACAATAGGTGGACTCTCTTGTTATGACCACATTGATGCCATTACTCAAAATATCTAAATTTTTCTAGGCAACCATTGGAGAAACATCTTTGAGATATCAGGCCAAGAGTGATCAAGGGAGGTGACCTAGATCAATCAAGTGGGTAAATGAGAATCACTAGCAAAGACGGTTATAGCTAAAGATGGAGACTCCTAACAAATTGATTCCTCTTTTTGGTGATAAAGGCCTCCTCCTCTCGCTTCCTTTATACTATAAATACAACCCTTGGGTTATTGTAAAAATAACCATGTAGTGTATGGTGAAACCCTACTGAAATGATGTTATGTTTTGCCCTTAAGAATTAGTACAAGTATTTTTTCTTTGAATTTATGAGAAATTGTCTGAGTGTGTAAGTGACATATAGTGACAACAAGTGATGGTTTTCTTCCTTTTTGTCCTTCAAACCTGAGCAAGAGTTTTGGGTCTAACATGTCATATAGAACATGTCCAAGTGTGTTGAATTTATGCATGTGTATAACTATTCTTGGAATGTAAAGGTTGTCTTTCAATTCATTTTCCTTGTGTCATTTCATACGTCTTTCCTCTATATTGAAATACTTGTGTTAGAATCTTTAGAGATTGAAAATAGTTTGTGTATTTTGTTGTATTGTGCACTAAGGTATGGCATTCATGTGGAAGATAATGTTGGTGCATCACCATTCTTAGAAAATGTTTTATTTATGCAATTTATAACTCTTTTCCCTTTAATAAAACTGAATTAAATAGAAATTTTTTTGTAGAGATACATTCAGGGAGCTAGCCCTTTAAATTTAGAGGTTAATTTCCTCTATAAGCATACCCACATACCTGGAAATGTTCCAACATTACCCAAATATGGAAGAGGATTGAACACTCTCTTCTAGGGTGAAATATCTAGATACAATAGGTATATAAGACCTTATTCCACTTAAGGATATTATATCTCATTTTCTCCTCAATACAAACCTCTTACTTAACCAAATAGGCCCAATATGCCTTGTTTATATACACAAATTATGAAAACACACCTCTTGGTAATCCAAAATCACTTAAACACTTATATTGGGAATTATAAATATCTAAATACATTTTATCATCAATAATAAATCACACAAATCAGTTGGCCACACCTTCATTAGGCCTTATCCTCCTTTAGGCCTTATGGAGACCTAATAGGCCTTCTTTAAACACACATTACACTTTGCCTTCCTTGGAAAACTTTAAAAATATAAACATGATATTAAAATATCATATAAAAATAAAAATATACCTCAAATAATTTATTATATGCTCAACAAGACATTTTATAACAAATCACTACATGAAACCGCTCATTAGTACTTAGTACTATTAGGCCTGTGCACACCAAAAATATGGCTTTTGATAATAAAGCTAAAAATAGCTTAAGACACTAAAAAATTATCAATAAAACACATAAAAATAATATACATGTCATTATGGTCATCACCATATGCTTGAAACACTTCAAATCAGATAAAAAAGGCTTAAACTCATCTCTTTATTATGCTCACTTAGAACATCCAAAACTGGTAAAAACTAGTCATGAAACTAATTGACATCCAACACCTTAAAGGAAAATTTAAATTATATAAATAAATTAAAAATATTATATAACATATTCATAATAAAATCAATCAAAAAAACCATAATCTCTAATGGTAAACATTGGTCTTGCAGACCAATCTCCCTACCTTATCTCACACAGTCTTACTTAAACTAGAGAATCCATTTTGGATTCAACATTTCAACCTATTACACTAGCTTAAAATATTTTATAAAGAATTAATATGAATTTAATTCATAAAAAATACCAACATATACATCATAAACTTCAACTCAAGGCATAGATCCTCAAAGGCATCACTGCAACTTGCTTACTCAGAACTGCCAAGATTGTAAAAAACATAGTCATGAAACATTTAACTTCAACAATTGTATGACCAATTTAAAATACTAATAATACATGAAAAATATCCTAAAATACCTTCAAAACATATTCAAATATAAACATATTATGGTCTAGTGGCAACTATTGGTCTTATAGACTAGTTTGTTGACCTCACTACACATAGACCTCACCAAGCCAAATAAGCCATTTTGGATTCATCATTTTCACCACTATACATATATTAAAAGATATATAAAAATCATGAATAATAGATACCTGTATCAAAAAAAATCTTCATGCACTTTGATCCATCATTTTACTCTGAAAACACACCAAAAATCTACTTCTCACATTGCCTAGGTTTTGCATTGTTTGCACCATTAGGCTTGTTAGCGACTAGACTACTTGGATCACAAACTTAGATAACTTAAGGAATATAATATATACAAAAAAATTCATGGATTTTAAATATGATTATCTACCTTATTCCTCCATCTATTTTCTTACTATGTCTGATTCAACTTTTTACTTCTATAAAACTTCTTCAGAAATAAGCTTGTAACTCAACATTTTCTCCCTCCTCTCTCTAACCAATACCATTTGGAGGTACCTCAAAGAATTAAATACAAGATCCAATATATTACATAAGTAATTCAATAAATATTGAGCACTTTTGAGAATCATATTCAACATTGGGTCTTTATTAGGGATCTAAGAGGGTTTAAACCTATTTCCACTCTTAACGATCATTCATAAAGCATAGCCCCTCAAACCAAAAAATAATTATTTTAATTTTGATATAGGACCATTCAAAATATACCATGAATATATTATGTTCCCATTAAAATTTCTTATGAGATAATGAGCACAATAAAATCCTTTTTAGGTTGAGAACCCTTCATTTTGAGCACTTGAGAGACCTCTAAAAAACATTTCATGCTGTGTCCTTCAAACTAGAACCTAAAACTTCATTAATATGCCTAAAACAAATTTAATCACCTTTTTAAATTATCAATTACTCACATTTTCCTTGAAAACTGATCTTGATACCTCATTATGCTACACTCTCTCTCTACACCATAGTTTTCAAACCTTACCAGGCCTTGAGCTAACCTTCATGCCTTTTTCCATGTTTTTAACACCTCACTATCATTCTCAGCATATCAATTTCATGTCATAAAACCTATCTCATGCTTAAATACTAACATATATACTTCACATTCCATGACAATAGATCATGATACCTCATTAGTCTAGGTAGGATTTAAGAGAAGTCTAGATGTAGACCTATACTGAAGCTCCTACCCCTATGGGCTCACCTTAAAATACTTATGAGTGAATCCACACCTCATACTCATACTCATACAAAATTCACAAACTCTCACATGCCTAAGATCACTTACCTCATCATGCTACCATCTCATACCTTCACCATGCTATGACTAGGCTCAAGCTTCTAATGCCCTTGACACCTTGATCTATTCCTTACATGTCATGACCTCAACAGAGAAAAATAGTCATAAGACACTTTGACCTATACCTTTATGAAACCAAAGGACATTACTTTCTATCAAATTCTTTCATGCCTTCAAATTCATCTTGTCACATGGATTCTTATGCATACATTAGTTATCTTTAAGCATCTTCTGTGACCTGTACCTTCCATGCTCACATAAATGACATACTCAAGAAACCTCATACAAACACTCATGCCTATGTGCACTCATCTCACCATTCCATCATACTCATACCTTCTCATAAGGTCTCTTCATACCATGACTAGGTTTAGACTACTTAAGCACTTAACCTCAAAGACTTGCTACCTATGAATTTGTCAATAATGGCAATAAGATAACAACACTCATAACCACTATAATAATCTCTTTCATGCTACATATATTCAATGCTCATAATATTTTCACAATGCACACTAACAACTATCCTTGCTCATAACAACACTCTTATAGACCTACTTATCATCATACCTTCACAAGAACCTTTAATTAAAACACTGACAACATCAAGTTGACCTAAACCTTGAAATCAACCTTGGAATTAACCAATAGAAAAGACAAATCTCAACAGACTTGCCTTTTCACATAAATTACATAAATCAATGACCACTCACCATGCACCTTCACTAGATGTACCCTGACATCAATGACATTAACCTTAACATCAATGATAATAACATGCCAATAAACTCCCCCTTTGTCATTCATGGACAAAAAATTAAAACTTGATCATTCTCATCTCCCCATTTTGGTCTTTCTCCTCATTTGACATTAATGACAAATGGTCTTCCAAAAACTTCCATCTGATCCTTAGACCTCAAGAAACCATGCTTCTTATGACTTCTACCTTATTGTATTGACACTTCACAACATAGAGCTACAAATATCACCTTGAGTTGATGCTTATCCTCATAGAAAATAGATGAAAACAATCTTAGAAACTAATCATTCTCTCAAAAATATACATCTCCCTCTGGTATTCATTCTCTTAGAACTAGCTCTTTTCTCAAATAAACGTGATCACACATGCAACATCTAGAATCACACCTTATTGCAACAAAATTTCAACACATAGAATATGAAGCTTTACAAGAACACACTCCCCCTTAGTCCATGCATACCTCCTTAAAATGAACTTAGATCAAAAGACCACTCACCTTATTCTTGACATAACTGATATGACTCAAACCTTTGATCATACATTAGGCCACCATATTCTTGACATCAACTCAAGAATTAAAGACTTCCCTTTTTTTTCCATAGCTTATGCCACCATATGAGTCATTAGGATTCTCACACCATCCTCATCTTCCTCAAACATATTTATACCAATACCACTTCTCAACATAGATCAATCTCAACTACCAACTACTAGAAATAAAGAATAACTTTTTGCTTACCTCTCATATACCAACAACACTTCCATCTCTATCAAAATTATTCAAAATATCTTCATGATAGATACCAAGATTCCACTAACTTATGAGTGTATCCATGAAGCTTAATATAGTCACCCATTTTCATAAGGCACTAAAACACCATGAACTCAGGAGATTCCCAGATCTCTAATCCACTCTTCTCAGCCATCTTACAATCATGAGACTGATAGTTCCTCTTTAGAATCCACTTAGGCTTGAGTGAAGCATTTAAATCATCCACCTTATCATCCTTCTTTTTCTCTTTGAATTCATTGTCAACATATGAAATAACACATGTTATTTACATTCCTTTACATCTGATCCTTTCTCTACCCTAGTGAATTGATCTAGGCAACAATTCAGGTGATGGGTCCACCCCAATCGATTATGGAACTTCTGGGAGCCATAACTTTTACACTGTAGCTCCAATTGACTCACCATTTGAACCATTGGAAAGATAATAATTAGGGGAACATTTTGAGATGGAATTGAGATTTGATCAATGAATTTTGACCCCCAAAAACCCAATGGAAGTGCCCTAAATTTTAATTTTAGTAGTGCAGTCTAAAAATAGTAAGTTTCTAAAAATAGTAATTCCTCAAATTCTATATTATTGTAAATCATGGAAGTCAGACAACTTAATATCCCTCGATATTGGTGACCTTACACATCATCATCACACCTTAAAAACATGTATAAATTAATATGTAACCCAAAATAGAAATTAGACATCTCTCCTCAGAGATAGGCATATGCTTGGGTCTACAAATTTGACCAATAAAACATCTCTTCTAAAAGATAACATTATTTTAATTGTGATGTTCTTATTTCTTGAATTATCTTTCAACCAAATATTTTGAGTTTTGGATCACAAATAATCCATTTTCACTATTAGACTGATCATGACTCACCTTGACTATATTTGGTTTCTATATAAATGTTTGTCCCTTCTCATGCATTCTAGGAGATCCATATACATTTTTATGTCTTGAGGGTCTTCTAAATCTATTAGGACATAATATTTTAATGTTTCCCAAAATATGACAATTTTAGAAAATAATTTTAATATTTTTACCTCTTGAATGATCACTTCTTCTCCCATGGTCCCATGACAACTCATCCCTTGAGATCATTCTATAATCACTTGCTCTATAACTAAATATATTACAAGAAAAGAAATAACCATTGAAATAATTAGAATACCTCATTGTATTGGGATGCCTAATTTGTCTCTTCATGTTGACTTTCATGTTGGTGATCTTAACTTGTTCTGGATTCTCACAATCTTTCTCACACTTGCTCATCTTGTCTATGAGCTACTCATACTCAACCTTCAAATAATATATCTATACCTTAAACTAATCATACTCAACATATTTTGATCTAAACTTTGCATTTACACCTTCTAACTAATTCCTAAGATATTTGATGATCTTTTTATCCCTTTTGGCTTCTTCGACTCAGTCACTCTTCAAGATACATATCTATTCCTTAAGAATCTTGACCATATATCTCAAATAATGCTTCTTCATCTTTTGGTGCTTCAAATCATCTAGGGTATTTATGATCTAAACTTCAATATCTACTTCAAGTTCTCCTTCTTCACCATTAATCATACATGTTATCTTCTTGATAAATAGACATCTTGTGCTTCTTAGGATGACCTTCAAGATCTTGGGCTTGATTCAAAAGACCATGATATGATACCAATTTTTGGAATAATAATTAATACGAGGGGGGGGGAGGGGTGAATTAGTCTTCAAAACATTCATTCAATTCCACTTAACAATCATGAGTCATTCATACAAATATATAGATAAATTAGAACACAAACAACCATACATATGAACATGAAATAAATAACACATCACATATGTGGGAACCATCAAGGGGAATAAAATACATTGATATATTCAAATGGAATAAATTCATATAATAAAAAACCAAATTTAGTGAAGCACCCACTCCATCTGGAACACCAACCCCAACTAGCCAAACACCCACTTGCAAGGAAGCACCAACCCCCTAGATGACTCAAAAGAAAATAAACCATCTAATTAATTTGATAAAATTTAGAGCACTATTTTTCTCAACAAATAGATTATGAACACCTCTTTATCTCTTCATACTCTTATCTCTCTCAAACTACCTTTTAGGCCTTTTTTCTCAATTAGGTCTATTCAAGACTGATTAGGTCATATGTCCTTGATATTCATACTAAAACCTCCTATTAAATATTCATTATAGTCTCTATAATATCTTATGATGATATATAAGACCTTATTCCACTCAAGTATCTTCTATCTCATTCGCTCCTCAATATAATCCTCTTACTTGCCTAAATAGGCCTAATATCCCTTGATTATATACACAACTTATGAAGACACACATATTGGTCAACATAAATCACTTAAACACTTATATTTGGCATTAAATATATATTGATGCACATTAAAAACAATAATGAATCACATAAATCAATCAGCCACACCTTTATTATGCCTTATCCTCCTTTAGGCCTTATGGAGACCTAGTAAGTCTTCTTTAGACACACATTACACTTTGCCTTCATTGGAACACTTTAAAAATCCACACACTAAATTAAAATATAATATAAAAATAAAATATACCCTTAATAATGTTTTCTAGTCTCAACAAGACATTTTACAACAAATCACTAATTGAAACCCCTCATTATTACTCAGTCCTATTAGGTAGTGTAGACAAAAACTCTGCCTTTCAATACTAAAGTTAAAAATCACTTAATAAACTCAAAAAAGATCAATAAAACACATAAAAATAATCTAAATTATCTTAGGGTCATCACCATATGATTGAAACACCTCAACTCAAGGTAAAAAGGCTTAAACTCATATCTTTAGTATGCTTAAAACTGCTAGAACTATCAAAAACCAATAATGAAACTACTTGACATAAAACCCCTAAAAATAAAATTTAAATGATTATAAATACATTAAAAATATTATATAACATATTAAAAACAACCTAAATCATAAAAACCATTATCTTTAATAACAAACATTGGTCTTGCAGACCAATCTCCTAATCTTATCTCACATAGTCTTCCGTGAACCAAACAAGCCATTTTAGATTCAACTTTTAAACCTCTTACACTAACTTCCAAATTTTCAAAATCATGAACATGATTTTAAAATCATAGAAAACAACACCATATGCATTAAATACTTCAAATCAAGCCATAGAGCCTCAAAATCATCACTACAATTTGATTACTTAGAACTGTCAAGACTAACAAAAACATAGTCATGAAACATTGAACTTAAATACATATATGACAAATTTTAAATAATAATGATGCATAAAAATATCCTAAGAGACATTTATAACATCTTATAATATAAAAATCATATGGTATAGTGGAAACTATTAGTCTTATAGACCAGTTTTTTGACCTCACTACACACAAACCTCACTAAGCCAAACAAGCCATTTTGGACTCATCATTTTCACCACTATACATATCTTAAAATATATATACCAAGAATTAATAGGAAATAAAAATTCCATAAAACATATTCATGCACTTTGATCCATCATTCTACCATGAAAACACACCAAAAATTAACTACTCGCACTGCTTGGGTTTTGAAGTATTTGCGCCATCAAGCCTATTAGCGATTGGCCTACTTAGATCAATAAATTAGATAAATTAAGGAATATAACATATATATAAGCATTCATGTACATTAAACATGCATATCTACCTTCTTCTTCCATCTACTTGCATACTATGTGTAATGCAACTTTTAACTTCTACAATAACTTCTTTAAAAACAAACATGTAACTTAACATTTTATCTCTCCTCTCTCTAAAAAATACCACTTAAAGGTACCTAAGATATTAAAATACAAGATAAAATATCTTACCTAAGAAAATTAAATCCATCTTTATCACTTTGGAGTAACATCTTCAAAATTGGGTCTTTATTAGGGTCCTAAGAGGTTTTAAACTTATTGACCCTCTTAACAATCATTCATAAATCATATCCCCTCAATCCAAAAACTAATGCCTATAATTTTGATAAAGAAACATTAAAAATATACCATTAATATCTTAGGTTCCCAATAAAAAATTTTATGAGCTAATGAGTACAATAAAATCCTTCTCAGGTTGAGAACCCTTCATTTTAAGCACTCGAGAGACCTCTAAACAAATTTTCATGCCTTGTCCTTCAAAATAGAACCTAAAAATTGATTCACATGCCTAAAAAAATTGAATAACCTTTTTCAATTCTCAATTACTTTTATTTTAAAAGAAAACTGATCATGATACCTCATTAGGTTACACTCTCTAAACCATAGTCTTCATACCTTAATAAGCCTTAAACTGACCTTCATGCCTCTTTCCATGCTCTCAAAACCTCACTATCATGATAAAAATATCAATTTAATGATATAAAACCTCTCTCATGGTTAAATACTACCATACATCCTTCACATGCCTTGACAATAGATCATGATACCTCATTAGGCCAGTTAGGATTCAAGAGAGGTCTAGTTACAAATCTACACTGAAGGTCCTACCCCTATAAGCTCACTTTGAAACACTTATAATTTAATCCAATATTCATACTCATTCTCATACAACCTTCACAAACTCTCACATTCTTGGGATCACTTACATAATCATGCCACTAGTTCATACCTTCACCATGCTGTGACTAGGCTCAAGATTCTAATGCACTTGACACCTTGACCTGTTCCTTCCATGTCATGACCTCAACAAAATAACAAACAAGAAGCCATAAGACAATTTTATCTATACATTCAAGAAAACAAAATACATTAATTTCCTTCAAATTATTTTTTTCCTTCAAATTATATATTTCCTTTAAATTCTCTCTTGCCTTCAAATGAATCTTGTCACATGGATTGTTATGTAGACATTAGTTGTCTTCAAACATATTCCATAACCTGTACCTTCTATGCTCAAATAACTCACATACTTAATCAGCCTCATATGACCACTCATCCTTATGTTTACGCATCTCACCAAGCCACCATGTTCATGCCTTCTCACAAGGTCTCTTCATGGCATGATTAGGCTTAGGCTACTTAAGGACTTGACCTCAGAGACCTGATACCTATGCATTTGTCAATAATGGAAATAATAAAAAAACACTCATAACCATTGTAATACTCTCTTTCACACTATGCACAATCAATTCTCATAATGTTGTCACAACACACATTTCCAACTAGCCTTTCTCACAATAACACTATTGTAGACCTAATTATGATCATACCTTCACAAAAACCTTCAATGATAACATTGACAACTTCAAGTTGACTTGAACCTTAACATTAACCTTGATGTCAACTAACAAAAAAGATAAAGCTCAACAAACTCACCTTTTCACATCAAGTACATACCTCAATGACCACTCACCATGCACCTTTACTAGATGTACTTTGACATCAATGACATCAACCTTGACATCAATGACAACAATATGCCAAAATTTGTATGCCACAACTTTCTTTTTTCATTAATTTAATTATTCATGGATATAAAATTTAAGTCCAACTATAAATACACATTAATATACCTTGTATAAATATGAAACAAATGATGTAAGACTCAACCATAATTAATCTTACTAGATTATTATGGATAGCTTACTAAGTTAGTCTCAGTTTATTTCACCAAGTACACATCAAGGATGATCCTGGGTCCTATGGGTTATGGGTCCATATGAAACAACTCCATCTAGCTATCCTATCAGAAAAATAAGAATCCATCATTAGATTCATAACACCATAAGTGTTATTTTTAATGCACTCATGCTCAATCCTAGCACTATCTATATATCAGATTATGTGCACCTACATAAGTGGATTCAAATTTATTTTAGTTCACCTAAAAACCTAGAGAGTGTCTATGAACTTGTTTAAATTGGACATTGGGTAAAAATCTTTATTTGGCTTGCATTCCACTAATTATATTAGAATATAACCTTAATTAATTTTAACACTCAATTATTGTTCACATGATCACATTATTATGTTATTTCTAAGTGTTTTGGAACCCCAAGGTCATCAAGTTCATGCCACACTAAATTTATATTGTAGTGGCATGAACTATATTATATAATAATAAATATACATAGATACAAATCCAAATAGGGTCTCAACACCCTTTGATCATTACTACAGTATCCATTTGGTCTCAACAAAAGGGGTTGACACCATAATTATGAGATTAATGCCAATCAAGGATGCAGTCTCAAAATAATTTGGAACCCATACTATAACACACGTATAGATTCACTACCTCAGTCAAGATTTCAAAAGATAAGATAAGAATAGTATTCTAAGATTGTGACATGTGTTTGAATCCCCCATAGTTTACAAATTGACCAATTTATATCACATAATTCTACTGGTGGAATTTAAGGTCATAGGTACACATAATCATTAAGTCAAAACTTTGATTGAAGCTTGCATACATAGTTTATCATAATTTAGGTTATGCTTATGGCTACCATAGTTACATTCAATGTGACAGTATAGTGGATCCACAAACCCATGTGGTAACCAAGTCACCCAATAAGGTTGATGTATTCCATGTGACCTATAAATAATTATTGATGATATGAAGTGACCTAGGACACATGTCCATTCATACATTAAACCACCTTTTATAAAAAATTTATGACATAAATTAATTCATGTAGAGAGAAGTTTTATAATAAATTGGGAAACAAGGAGATGTTATATCCTATTTATATAAAACTAACTGGCCTAATTAAGATGTAAAATATATGCATAAATTAAGCATTCACTAAGTTATAATTTAATATATTTGGAAATATTCTAAACTAAGAAAAGAACATGGACAAATTACTTAGATAGAAATTGATAATGCATGACTATGATTGAGATAGGAAAATAAACCTTGTGACTGTGATGAATGATTGTGGATATAAAATATGGATTCACTTGATTTATAGAAAGGGTCATTAGATATGGATAGAGGAATGATGCACTAGTATCCTTAGGGATCACTAACATCTGGTGAGGGATAACTTCCTAGAATTGATATGGTATATTCACCTTCACTTATGTGTTCTATTAATTATGTGGGATCCCTCACTACTTCATGAAAATCACTATATGTATTCTTATTGACTTGTAACCCAAGCTCAATAGACCAAAAATGATAAATAAATAAATAAATAAATGAAAAAATGGGTTAGATATTGAAGTTGTGCTTGATCTCAACACCCCCAGTGTTGAGTGTTGCCTACATACCAATACTCTAAAGAGAGATAAACCTCCATGTAGTCCTCTCATACTATGGTGGTGTGTGTGAAAAATTGGTGCAAAATTAAAAATTTTAGTGAATCATGTTGAGTTTAGATGATTCAAAAATGAATGATGACCTTGGAGGTGTATGTAGACTTGGTTTAAAAATACTTGAGTTGTGTGGAACCTAAATTGGGAAAATAGATTATTTTCTCTCAATGTGTAGTTAAATGTTCTAGTTATTTTTCATGTGTGAGCATCTTTTGTGAAAAATAGTTTGAAATGTGGCTTTACAGTGATATTTTTGGAATTTATTTGGATTGGGATTTTTAAACTTGTGGGATGACCTATTACATGAATTTAAATTTGAGCAACTAGCAGTTTTTTGGTAGGAAGATGAAATTGGTAGAACTGAGCACCACTAAGGAGCAAGATTATCAAAATAAGGTGGCCTTGTCTAGAGGGAAAAAATAACTAAAATAAGGGTATGGATTAGTTTGAAAGTGGGGTTAGGTTACCTAATATTTTGGATAGGAATATTTTGACATATTAGTTACTTTTATGAATGATTCATCCAAAACATGAGTGAAAGAATAGTTGTCAAAAGATCGTGGACTGAGGCATGAGCTAAGTGCATCAAAGGAGTGGTCATAAATGTATTATTTTATTAATAAATGTTAATTTGTGTGTGTGTGTGTGTGTGTGTGTGTGTGTGTGTGTGTGTGTGTGTGTGTGTGTGTGTGTGTGTGTGTGTGATATTTAGACCATCCACATGTTGATATCATTTTATCTTGGAGTCACAGAGTGGCCATGTTTACTTTTGAAGTTCATAGTCTCCCATTAAAATTTTGAGAAAATAATATTAAAAATTTCAACTCTCTATTGCAATCCCACTATTACATAGTCAATATCACTATTTTCCCTAAAAAATCACAATTTAAAATAAAAAAATTGATGTTTTGGGTTAGTTCAATCAAACAAACAAAATATCATTGTTCTCTGGATGAAATCACTAGCCTAAGAATGATCTCACTACACCAAAAACAATATCATTATTCTGGAATGATATCACTATTTTGAGACAAAATCACTGAATGGGTGAACAAAATCATTTTTTTTGTGAAATCACTACCCAAGTCAACAAAATCACTGCCTAAAATGATGAAATCATTGCCCAAAAGGATGATATCACCACTCAGGATGACAATATCATTGCTCAAGTCTAAAAAATTGTTGTCTAGTAAACAATGATTTTGTTAACAAAATTACTATTATGTGAAAAGTGATATCATAAAAAAATTCAAAATCGAGGCTTCTAGGAACAAAAATATTGTTATCAATAAAATGGAATTTTAACTTAAAATATCACTCTTTTGGCCCTCTCACTCAAAGATCTTGCATGGAAAAGATTAGTGAGTTGCTTGAAAGAGCTTTATGACCAAATTTGTGGGGTGTTGTCCAACTGGGCATGCCAAAATATAGAGAGGATTACATAACATGATTAGTTAAACATTAGTCTAATAAATCAAAGGAAAAATTCATAAGAGTAAACCAAATTAAGCCTATCTATTCATGTGGGAATTACAAAAGATAACAAGAAATAATTAAAAGAAAGAAACATCATATTACCTTCCCAAGTGGATTCACCATACCAATGCATCTCAAAATCATGTTTTACCTTGATGAAGAGCTCTTGTCTTCAACAACAATGGTGGCCAACTCCTTTAATGTCTCAAGAATTCCTTGTAAAACCTAGGCTCATGATTTAGAATCACTAAACTAGCCTATCAATGAAGCTTGCAAAACAAGATCAATGATCAAATGAAAAAGATTATGGAGACAATTTAACATTATAAATTTGCATAAATCAAGCTTAAAAATGATTTTCATAGCCTCTCTATTTATATATTTTTGAGATTGATCAGGATTGACCATGACCGTCCATCTCAAGATTGAGATGTGTGGCCATGAATTAATCTAATTATATAATTAAATCCATAAATATCCTTCATAAATATTTGGGTAGAGGGGAATTTAAAAGGCATGGAGGGGCTTAATGAGGCATGGGGACCTATAATCTTGATATATTATGCATTTATGGCTTATGGATGCCACCCCATATAATGATGTCATTAGGTGATGTAGTTAATACAAATCAATTTAAAAAAATAAATATTCAATAAATATCATGGAAAATACACTTAAGATCTTAATTTAGATTAATTATCTTTAAATAAGGTTAATCAACATTTGTGCAATTATTTAGAAATTGGCCCTCAATTAATCAAAATGGTCAAAAAGTCATATTACTAGGTCAAAATTTGACTAGAGAAGAATTAGAAGGTGATGTTAGATGCATTGGAACTATATTCCCATTTAGGATTCTTCCAACACCAAATATCAAGGGCACATATCTTATTCAAGATATTTGACAAAAAAGAGCAATCTAGGGCACCCAGGTGTAAAATTGGCATTTTGACTCGAAATGATCTGATCAAAGTTAGCTAGCCCATAAAATGCATTACCCCATTTAGGGATACTTTGACCTAAATTGGCACTTGTAAATGACAAATGTGAACTATTTAAGCTATTTTAATAATTTTGACCTAAAATGTACATTTGAGTGTAATTCGAGTAAGATTGACAATTTCAACACAAATGGTGTTAGCAATTGGATGTTTACATTTTTCCCTTGTTTGAGAAGACATATAGAGATGTTTAGATGAAGCAACATATTTTCAAAGAAAAGAGTTGTCAAGAAGAAATTAGAATAGACCCACAATGCCCCCTCGAGAGGATATACTAGGATGAAAGAGAAGGATGGACTCTCAAAAAGAGAGAGAAAGTGAGAAATTTAACCCATGGAATATATCACATCTAGACGAGCTAATGCTTACATGTGTGATTACCATCAATGATAAAAATATAATTAGAAGTTTAATAGGACCCAAAGATGGGGGGAATGGGAAAGATACAATCCATAAATGTAAGGGACACACTTTACATGTACCCAATTTAAGAGTACAATCTATGCACTTAAGCCATTAATCAATCCTGAGATAAGTTGCACACTAAATATTACCATTGTGGGAAATAGTGTGGAGATCTTGGAATTAGAGGAAAAGAGATAATTTTCTACTTTAGGAAGGGAAGCACCACTAGAATGGGGTCTCTAAAGATAAGATAATAAGATGTGCCCCAATAGAGCAAATGTGATTGTGATGAAATAGTTTTTCCCTAGTAGGGTGAATTTAGATCATTGATAAAGAATAAATAATGGTTTACCCCCATAGATCTGATGTTATTCAAATTTTGTGCCCCAACATGGGCAATTGGAAAGCAAAATAGCTCAAGGATATAAACCAACAAATAGGTTAAAGTGAGTGGGTGAAAACGTACATACAAAGGTGTAATGGCTTAGAAAGCCACTAAAACCAAGCATATGAGAATGCACAAAGTGATGAGAGATATGAAAATAAGAATGGAGATAGATGATCTAACTCTGAATGTGCTAGACAAGTGGACTCTACCTACATAATTCTATGGACTCATGTTTCAACATGAACATTAGGCCAATGTAGTTCACCCAAGTTTGGGAAAAAATGGAATGAGGAATGATGAAAACTAACCAAGAATTGAATAGAATCATAATGTATACAAAGAGATAAATTTCTAAGCATAGAGTCAAGTTATAAAATGCATTATACCTAGATGCTTATTTTCATATCATGAGCCTATATTATGTAAAGTGTTCTTGAGAACTGTTCATCAGAGTGATGTTGATGTTTAAGACTTTGAGACCTGAGCATAAAGTGCTTGTTATAGAAAAATAAATTAGGCATCATAAGTATGAATAACTTAGAATGACATAAGATTCAAAATATGCTGAGCCAATTCAAATATGAACACTTATAACTAAGGATAATGGTAAAATAATGACCAAAACTAGAGTTACAACTATTTACATTCAAACAAAAAAGCAAAGATAAAGAAAAAGAAAACAAGACATCTTAACAACATGAGATCAAGATACAAATAATTGAGATCTATGTGGACCATCAATATGTATTTGAAAAATAAATAAAGAAGCAAGAACAAATAGGAAAACAAAAGACCAAAATAATAATAATCAAATAAATAAATAGTTTTGGAATTTTAAAATGTTTTAGGAATGTTTTTAGAATTTTCTAGGTATCTCAACTCGATTGAGGATTAAAAGATATAGAATAATTTAACTAATGAAATGGTAAGAGTACACTAACTTAAAATCATCATAATATGATGAGAGCATGGATTATATAACCCTAAAATAATCCTAAGTCATAATAATTCTACCCACATAAAAGGCGATGAAAAAATGACTAGGTCACAACAAGTTCACAAAAAAAAGTGAACAACAAGACAAATGATAATAGTAATGACCAGATGATGTGGTAATGCATGATAAAAATGCATTCTAATTAATTTGCCCATAGGTTGTTATAATTAGGAAATAATGCCATAATACTAATTTTACCAAAAGTGGTTATAATTAGGAGTACCAAAATAATACTAATTTGCCCATAGGTGGTCATAATCAGCGATACCAAATAAGATAATAGATGAAAGATAACTTGCCAGATCAAATGTGACACTACTACCATAGACTATCATTGAACACAAAATTCTAAAATTATTGAAACTAGATTAGAATCCACCCACAAAAAGTGCAGGATGAACCAATGGAACCAAGATAAAAAGGGGATAAGTCAGATGACTAAAATCAATCCTTGGTCAATATTAAAGAAATGGTTTAATAAAAAATGGTATAATGAAATGATCAAAATATAATTGACTGCAGTTGCAACAAAGTTACCCTCAAGTGATGATTGGCTTAGATTACTCATAAAATGATGAGATCATTACTTAGGTCACTCATAAAATGATGAGAGCATTCAAACTTAACAATTGCTTGTAAAATGACAAGAGCATAGAAAAGGGGTGACTGATTTGACCTCAAAGTAATTGAGTTCTACCTATATAGTCTCGAAGGACCTCAAGTTAATGTAATTCAAACAACATGGTTCATGGATCACAATGGTATAATAATGCCTAAAAAGGGTCTACAGGGTTTCCCCCAAGAGATGAGGCATGGTAATGGAAAATGGTAATTGGAAAAGTGAAAAATGGTTCTATTGCTCTTGCTTATAGTAAGATGCACGTCCTAGTCAATATGTGAGACAACAAAAATGATCAGTTATAAAGTTGATACCTAATTCCATTTTGGAAAATCTGCTCTATCAAGAACTTATTGCTAATCTAGATTTGAATATTATGTTCATGATCTTTTTTGGTTGTTGATTTTATCTCCTTCAAATGCTAAGACAAGATAACCTCATAGCCTATGTAAAGAAAAGTATTGTCAGTGATAAATGATATAAGTGAATAATGAATGGGTGGGTGATAATGGAATGTATAATAAATGGGAAATAAATGAAGATTATGAATTTTAGTCACACATAATGTTGTTGATACTAGATTCTACATAATTTTTGTTGGTGGGGCCGAAGACCTCTAAATATGCTCTCAATAGGACCACCAGATTATTCTATTATTTGATCTTGAAAGTAGCTACCATCTAATTATGTTGTAGATTAGAAGATATTTTTATTTGATCTTGAATAATGTCTTTAGTATGTAGTGAAGAACTAATGTGCTCAGATGTTGGTACCTCGATGAGGTTTTCACCAATGAATTTGTTTTGATCATCCCATAGTGCCTTCAAGAAGTTTTCATGAAGAGATGCTAACATTTGACTTTGATTGTCTTCTAACAACTTTGAAAAGGTTTCACTAAAGGATGCTAAGTTTGATCTTTGCTTATCCCCTAACACCTTCAAAAAGGTTTCACTAGGAGATTGTTCTTCTAAATGAATGTGGTCTTGGTCCCCCTAATATTCTTCAAATGGTATGTCACCATGGATGCATTTCAAAAAAGTATGATTCTATCGGTCCCAATCGACTTTTGTGGGAGGTAGAGTGTCAATATAATAGGTATGTTGGGAGGTAATAATGGTGAGATGATGAAAGGAAGCATAATATTCATAGAAGATACTAGGATAACTTATATCGATGTTGAATTAATCATTCTCAAAAATTGTAGAAAGATCACTAATATATTCAAATTGATCCATAAGGTAATTGTCACCAATGTTGTAACAACCACAACTATAATTTATTTTTGAATCTGATTCTGATGTAAAGGAATCTAAATCAAATTTCATAACTGATGTTGATTTTATTTTTGATGATAAATCTGATGTCAGTTCAAAAATAGAACCTAACTCTAAATTTGATTCTTCATCTGATGTGGTTGTTTTGATAATGTTCTTTTGAATGTTTGACAAGTAATGGCCTATGATGGCATAATGGGTTCAATAAAAACTAATTCATCTTGGAAGGGTTAAACATAGATTGGATCATCTAAGTGAATCCCCTCAAAGAGAGGGAACCACTCAAGGGATGTCTCAAAAAAATCATGTCTATCAAAGTGAGACTCCTTAATGAGTGGAAAATATCAAGACACAACTCTACCAAGACTAGCTTGTGAAGGAGATGAGGCTCTTTAAAGATAGGTAAGATATGAATAGGTAACTTATCATAGGTTGACTTGTCAAAAATGGGTGTTTCAATAATGACATTAAGGTTTTGGTTCATAATTATTTGTAAAAAATCAATTTTGAACACATTTTGATCCTCATAAGATGGCTCTTAAAGAGGTAATGTTTCATGTTTTGGATCAAAAGATCAGCACAAAATTTCTAAAGTGGGGAACATTTGGTTTAGCGAGAATAATGGTTCATAGTTCAATAATGGACTTTCCAAATATTAGACTATGGAAGAAGGGATCAAACACCATTGGTTCATCAAATGGAGGTTCTTCAACAATAGGTTCATCAAAAACTGGTGATGGGCCAAGAATGGTAATAACTAGATGCTTCTTAGTTTGGTTGCTTATGCAAGCCAAAGGAGGAGGTCCTAAAATGGTAATGACTGGACACTTCTTAGTTTTTTTGCTTGTGCAAACCAAAGGAGGATGTCTTAAAATGGTAATGACTATACGCTTCTTAGTTTGGTTTCTCATGTGAACTAAAGGAGGAGGTCCTAAAATGATAACAAATAGATTCTTCTTAGTTTGGTTGCTCATGCAAACAAAAGGAGGAGGTCCTAAAATGGTGATCTTATCATGTTGTGGATCTTGAATACTCATACAAGACAAAGCATCCAAGTCTTCCTAATAAACCCAATCATTCCAATCTCGAGTTGGATCATAAGTTGGATCTTGATTGTGTTTCCATGACTGATTTTTGTGAGGTGGATATAAATCTATCTCACAAACCATATTATCACCATTAAGGTCTTGACTAAAGTCATAAAAGTCATTTTATGTGGCCATTATATCATAATTTGGATTATCTATGACTCTACCATAAGTGTAACTAGACATATCTACATTTAATGAAGATAGATCCAAAAATAAAAAGGCTTAGAGTTTTACAAACTCTGAAAAGTGATGCCCAAAAGATAAAAGGTTCAACCTTGGTTAAAAGGGTAGAGATGTATCTCCAAAATGGTTTGTGTTATGATTTGGCATAAATAGCCTAACATCAAATGTCTAACATCAAGGCTTTTAGAGAAAGGTTGTGTTCTCCTAAATAAAGGCACAAACAATGATGAGGATAGGTGCTCGAACAAATAAAATATCAATAGTCTTCAAATTTGGGTAACATTTAACCGAAGTTATGCAACCCAAAAGAAAAATATCTATGTATCATCCCTATGAATTGAGGCCTAGATAGAAATCAATCAATGTTTGGATCCAAACTTGACAAGGTTAATTTAAAATGCAACATTGAAGACTGGGATTGGACCAAACAAGCTAGACAAGAGTGGACAACATGACGGCACATAAATGAGGTCAAAATGGCACACACATAAACATGTGTAGAAAAAATCTCACGGCACAAAAGTGGTGTAAAATAGACATCATAATGCCTCTTTAAACAAAAGAGTGGCATATAAACAAATTGATTTTGACATGGTTTATAAACAAATAAACAATATTTAGTCTCAAAACATACCAAGTAAAAATGAACAAAATACATGAAGTATAATCATCCAAATCCTAACAAGGGTATGGAAATGTGGGGTTGAGTAAAACTAATTGGTTTTTGAATGTTTCTAGGGGGCTCAATTACATAATGAATTTCATGTCATGATGCAAAAGAAAAACACGTAATTGGGTGTTTGTGACACTTGCCTTGTTAGAAAAAGCTCTTGCCCTTTTTGCAAAAACTACATCAATCACTTGCTCAATGTAGTGTGATGTCCAAAGTGTAGATACATTCCGTGTGTAACTCTAACACTAGAAGGTGGTTTAACCTCTCAAACCTTCGATCCTAGTGGGAGTGGTTGAAGTCAATGCTGGGAGATGGAACCCTAGGTCAAAGCTTCCATAAAGAACTTATGGGAGCTAATGAAGTCCCCCTCACAAACCAAGATGCAATGAAAAAAAAGACACAAGAGAAAGACTTTAAGGTCATTTCAAGATCACCCAAACTATTATGAGTTTTTTGTGATTACTTTAGATGACATTCTTTTTATGCCTTGGACTAGGCATGTTTGCAACAAGAATGGTGCTTTTGATTTTAAAAGTTCCCTAAAGGGGATGGATGGAAGATCATAAACAAAACGTCCCTATTTTTGCCAATCAAGTTCTAATTAACAGCTATTAAAGACAAAATTTGACAAGTTAATTCAATTTTAAGCCCCAAATGAAAGATGAGGTGGTGTTTTTTTAACCCCTTGGTCTTAAGTGATAAAATGAAAAATATTGCATAAAATGACCACATGAAGAAAATAAAAAACCTAAGTTCATTTTAATCCCAAAGATTGAATAATTCAAGACTTATCTTAGACTTAATTTTAATGCACCAATTTTGAAAATGTTCAAGACTTAAGATTGGGTTTAAGCACTAAACTTGAAATGTTTCTAAGATTTTAACATGATATGTTCATTTTAGGCACCAAATACCAAATGTGTAAAAACATAAAATGTTCATTTTAAACCCAAATGAAAGTGTGTTTGTTAGTCAAAATCAATCAAAACAACTTCTAAACTTGATCAACCTACAAAAACATAATTATAAGGGCATGCTTTGAAGCACTTAAGAGTTTGAGCAAACAACATTAAAAAATTTAACTCTCTATTGCAATCCCATTGTTACACAATCAATATCAATGTTTTCCCTAAAAAATCACAATTTTAGAAAGCAAAATCACTGTTTCAATTTAGTTCAATCAAACAAACACAATATCACTATTCTTTAGATGAAATCACTGGCCTAAGAATGATGTCATTGCACTAAGAATGATATTGCTATTCTAGAATGATATCACCATTTTGAGATGAAATCACTACATGGGTGAAAAAAATCACTATTTTTGTGAAATAACTACCCAAATTAATGAAATTACTACCCAAAATGATGAAATCACTGCCCAAAATGATGAAATCATTATCCAAAAGGATGATATTGCTACTTGGATATCATTGCTTTGGATGGAAATATCACTGCTTAGGTATAGAAAATCACTACTGTGTAAGCAACGATATTGTAATAGAAATCAAAACTAAGGCTTCCAAGAACAAAAACATCATTATCAAAAAAGCAAAATTTCAACTTAAAATTTCACTCTTTTGGCCCTCTCACTCCAAGATCCTGCATGAAAAAGATTAGTGAGTTGCTTGAAAGAGCTTTATGACCAAATTTGTGAGGTGGTGTCCCATCAAGCATGCTAAACTGTAGAGAGGATTACATAACATGATTAGTCAAACATTAGTCTAATAAATTAAAGGAAAAATGCATAAGAGTAAATCAAATTAAGCCTATCTATTCATGTGGGAATTACAAAGGATAACAAGAAGCAATTGAAAGAAAGCAACATCATATTACCTTCCCAAGTGGATTCACCATAACAATGTAACTTAAAATCATGTTCTCCCTTGATCAAGATCTCTTCTCTTCAACAACAATGGTGGCCAACTCCTCCAATGTCTCAAGAACTCCTTGTAAAACCTAGACTCATGATTTGGAATAACTAAACTAGCCTATCAATGAAGCTTTCAAAACAAGATCAATGGTAAAATGAAAAGGATTGTGGAGACCATTTAGCATTATAACTTTTCAAAAATCAAGCTTAAGAATGATGTTCATAACCTCTCTATTTATATATTTTTGAGATTGATCAGGGTCGACCATGACCGTCCATCTCAAGATTGAGATGTGTGACCATGAATTAATCCAATTATATAATTAAATCCATAAATATATCTCATAAATATTTTGGATAGAGGGTCATTTAAGAGGCATGGAGGGTCTTAATGAGGCATGGGAGACCCATAATCTTGATATTTTATGCATTTATGGCTTATGGATGCCACTCCATATGATGATGTCATTAGTTGTAGTTAATAAAAATCAATTTCTAAAAAGAAATATTCAACAACTCTCATGGAAAATCCACTTAAGCTCTTGATTTAGATTAATTAGCTTTAAACAAGGTTAATCAACATTTGTGCAATTATTTTGAAATTGGCCCTTAACTAATCAAAATGGTCAAAAAGTCATATTACCGGGTTGTATGTTGACTAGAGAAGAATTGGAAGGTGATGTTAGATACATTGGAACTATATTCTCATTTAGGATTGTACCAACACCAAATAACAAGGGCACATGTCTCATGCACTATATTTTATGTAAAAGAGCAATGTAGGGCACCCAAGTGCAAAATTAGCACTTTGACTCAAAATGATTTGATCAAAGTTAGTTGGCCCATAAAATGCATTGCCCCATTTAGTGATACTTTGACCTAAATTGACACTTGTAAATGACAAGTTTGAACCATTTAGGGTGTTTTAATGATTTTGACCTAAAATGTGAATTTGAGTAAGATTTATATTTTCAAAATAAATGGTGTTAAGAATTTGATGTTTATAAGGCATGAGCTAAGTGTATATAATGAGAGGTCATAAGTGCATTGTTTTATTAATAAATGTTAAGTTAAATGTATATATGAGATTTGGACCATCCACATATCGATATCATTTTGTCTTGGAGTCACAGAGTGGATGTTCACTTTTGAAGTTCATAGTCTCCCATGGACTCTATTGATGTGTTGATTTATACATCTACATTTATGTCTACTCAAGTAAACAAGATTGTTGAGCTCTAAGTTTTCCTTGATATTTGACTTTACACATGACATCCAATATGAGTGACATACATTTTAGTAATAACAAGTTTATAGGAAGTACCCATGGTATTTAAATCTTGATTAAAAGCTAACACATCCACAACAAATTAATCTATTAATACTATTTACACTTTTAGTTGTATTTTTAAGGTAACAAGTCTATGCACTCTATGAAAGTGAGAATTTATTAGAACATTATAGTTGAATATGAGTTCAAGATGTTGGGATGGTTGAGACATGTCATAATCACAGTGTCATGGGGAACTTGTAACTCACAGGATTCATAGAATCAAAGGTGTTCACAATAATCATAATTCATAAAAAATATCCATGACACTTATAGTAAATAAAGATAATTATGGTGTACAGTGGCCTCACATAATAATAGTTGAATCATCAATGACTTAAGATATGTGTTTATGCATAAAATAAAACTTATTAGGGTATACTTAATATTCTAATGGATTCATAGGAATAAAAAAATAAGGTTGACCCAAATATTTTTTGTAGAGAGGATAAACACATATTACCAATATCTTTGACATATGTCATGATATCAAACTAATTGTGCCCCATACCAAGATGATATTATTAAGTATTTATAGTGGCCACAGAGTCCACCTTAATAATTTTAACAATCAACACCATGTTCAATGTAAAAATGGATAGTGGGTCTCTTATGCCTACATGTCCACCAAGACATCTACCACCATATTTCCACATGGCCTCCCCATAAAATTTATCGCCATGACATCGATCAAATCCATATAATTATTCACCAGTGATTAGTTAAACCTTGTGATTAGTTAAATAAAAATAGTATGTGGAATTACTTTATCGTCATTGCCTAGTGCGTCCCAAATTTTTTTAACCCACATTACTAACTTAGGTTGCGATTATAGGTCATAGAGTCAACAAAGACATAATAGTTCATAGAGTTTGCTAATTAAACATAGTGTATAAATAAATATGTTCATAAACTCACAAAGTAGCTGAAAAATTAAATTCAGATGTAATTCATGTGTGCCTTCAATCAACATTACTGGTTCCATGTGTCATGATCATGTGCTCCCATTAATAGAGTTGTTACTTAGTCATGTGAACAAAATATAACACATGGAAAATAATGTGAATATCAAAATGAAATTAGAAGACATGGATGGATATTTCTCCATCACTATATCTTTGAATGTATTTGATAGAAGGTGTGTGTGGAAAAAATATAAAGCACTTAGTTTTCATATAGTCTAATATTGAATTTTAGCCAGTCCTGTCTAAAAACTATGAATTACAATTTTTGAATGAGTTGGGTGAGTATGAATACAAAAGTGACTCTTTATAGTGATTATATTCCTGAGTGCCTCACAAAGATAAGATTGGGTGTGTTAATTCAATATGATTCCCTTTGATTTTTACATAAGTGAACATAATGGCATACATAGCCACACATTACTCTCAATATTACATAGTCATGATTAATAGGTTTATCTTATAATTATAATGACCAATATCATAACGCACATCACATTATAAGTCATTTTAACATTCATATTATCCTATAATGGCATAAATAAGAGTTAATAGGTCTAAAAATGTATTTAATAATAATAACAATGGTTTGGATCATGTATAAAATTAAACTTCAAGTACAAAATTTAATAGGCAATCACCATGCCACAACACAACTAATTTAGGGGTTCACCTTTGGAATTTTTAGTTTATCTAAAACATTGATTATATGGGTTAGAATCCAAGTGTAAAGGAGTGCAATAGTTTTGAGGCTCCTAAAGGATTTGTCTTGTGAATGTGATTCATATGTACAGTCAATAGTTGTCTTGATCAAGGATCACCAACTAAGGTTTAATATAAATTCACTTCCATCATTTGGTTCTAATATCAAGACTATAGTTTCATAGGGTAAGGAATTCACTCATGATTTCTTTCTAAAGCTACATAATCTAAGGTTGATATTTATGTCTTTATGTTTCCATTTTTGTGCAGGTTTATTTATTATCATTAGTTATAGGTTAATTCCTTACCAATGACCTTATCTCTACTTAGAAATCATATAACCATAAAGGGAATAGTCAATATACTAATGGGATGGGAAACTTAAGCTTCCTATGTTGAGTATATTTACCATTAGTAGAATATTCATTCCCAAGGGAAGGTGTAACATAAAACTCAATTCTTAATTCTTGACATATGCCTACTTTACTATGATTAGGCATATTATTCATTTTCCTTGATTTAATATTCACTAGAAACATTTTTATTTTAAAAAGGAAAGCAAAGGAAATTCTTGGGTTTAGAACACATGCACCTAATTAATATGGCTTACTTTCTTATTTACTTGACTAATCTTAGCATGATCTTAAAATGCTACCAAATGAAGAGATGATTAGGTGCCATGTTCCACCTATCCACCTTTATGGTATTTTCAAGGATTCCATAGGGTGATATTGAGGAATCCTTTGATTGCTCACTACACTGATCCATATTAAAGATCCTGGGATATGTTTAGGTTTGCTAAGCAATAATCTACCATAACATAATAATCTACTATGAAAATTTAACATAGTTTTCCCATAGTTCATCCTTTATGGAAATTTAAAACCAAAGGCTCTATCATATTCCACCATTGGCTATCCCCCTTTTCATTGGCTAACTATTTTGAATAATTATCCCTTTATGAAGAGAGTCCTGATGGCCATTAATTTTTGCAACCACTTCTTTATTTATTTAACAATCATAATTAATTGAGGAATGGTGATAACCATGCTATTACAAATTCTATGATTTATTGTGGTTACGTCTTTCTCTTATTTATTTATAAGTCATCTAACCAACTTTGTTTTCTTCCCATAGTCTCCATTTTTTCCCATTGTATACAATTTACTCTTTTAATTTTTTATTAGCCACCTTGCTTGTTGTGGACTCCTTCCCTATTATACATTATGGCCTTTCTATTAATTCATTGTAGAGTTATTGTCTACATCCACCATGGATATTATATGACTTGGAGTGTTGGGAATTAGTCCTCATATGTGGTTTAATTCTCCTCATTATTTAATTATGTGAGAAATTCATAAGTGGAGTGAATAAAAGATTGATGTAAGAGATTGTTGTGTGAGTAAAATTACAATTAGAATATGAGTAGTGTATCTTAGAAGAGATTCTAAGATTGTGTGAGTTAGTGAGCTATTAGAACAACTCACTTATATTGAAGAGAGAGGTTATAGGGAATCAAACTAGAACTTCTATTTATTTGTAAACTCATATTAAATAATGTAATGTATTGATGATTGATTGAAACAACACTTTATGTGTTCTAGCCTTTGGCTCTACTCCAATATGAAGATCAAAAATCATTTGATATCAAAGTAAGATTCTTTTGGCATCTCTAAGCATTGTTTATCCTTCCACTCATTTTTTCAACACAACACTTTTTACTAAGCAGTGCATACCACTTGTGAACATCATTGATTTGATCATCTACCATTATTGCACTATATCAATGGTTTAACAATGTAGACCAGATGTGAACTTGATGGAATTCATAATTCACTTGCATCACCTACCTCTTTCCATCATGTTCACCCTATCCACATTTATTTTTCATTTTCAAAATTTTCACAGTTTGCATACCCTAATTTAAAAAAAAATTAAAAATCATAATATTTAATTGTACGGTTTATTATTTCTAGTTTTACATTTTGATTATTAATACAATTAATATGATAATTATGTTAATTTTGAATAGTATATTTGTATGAATCTAGTTATTCAGGTAACATAGATTCAATTTGTGCATTGTTAGTTGTCTAGTTTGTGTCCCAACTCAAATCCAACTCAGCTCAACATTTCATTATTTGGTTACTTGACATAAGGTTTAATATTATGTGATATCATTCAAACCTTACATTATGCATTGTAATAGAATCCTATTTATCTCAACCCAGTTAGCATTGGATCCCATTGAATACAAATATCTCCTCAACTCAATGAATGGCTTAATGAAGTGACATCTAATTATATCAAATCTGACATTGATTTTCTTTAAAACTTGAGCTTTAGCTAGTAGATCAATCTCATAGATCTTACATCGACCCTTCACTCACCACAAACTTACCACACCCCATTTCTTTATCCTTATTATGTGTTTAACTACCTTAATGCTATGAACTCATGTCACTTCATTTTTTATAAATGCCTCTTTTTATCTTCTTGGCTCTGGATTCAAAACCAACTATCACATTTTGTGCTTGCTTTATGAATAATGATATTCCATGAAAACATTGATATTATCACATATGACATCTATGTGAAGGTCGACAACTTTGGTATCAAATCAGGTTTCCTTTCCTAGACCTCTCTAAAATAAGGAGGCATAAAATGGCTTTGTAGTACATACCACTCAAAAATCTATTGAACATCAAACCTCCATTTTTTATTCATTCTTGTCAATGCATTAACAATGTAGATCACGTTAAACCCCATTGTTAATCATTTTTTTAGTTTAGTTTGTTTTTGTGAGCACATGTTGAAGATAAATTTCTCATATAACATTTTGGAGTGTATCAAAACTAAAATTTGAGTCTATGATGTTCAAAAATATTTTGATTGACTATAAACACCATATACTTGTGTTACAGTTACATCTAGGTTTTTAAAGATTTTTATAGGTTTTTTGGTTGCTTTGGATCTCCATAAAGAAGAAAAATAAAGGTCTCTGAGGTGCAACCACTTGCTCTGCCTAAGTGCCAACTTGCATGATTTACATTTTTTATTTAAGTTTCATTGCATTGGTATCGACATTGAAGCTTATGATCTTGAATTATAATTTGTTTGCAATGTTCTATATTTAACATTGGATATTTGTTAGATATAATATTGGTCTCTACAAAAATACATATTGCATTGAAGTTCTTTCTCACAATGAGTCATTCCACTCCCAAAATTCCTATAGTTTGCATTTATTTTGACTCAACTTGCTCCATGAAATATCATCCTCCACATGATAGTGGCATCACTTCTTGGTTGTGATAGATAATACTTTGCCTTCTCATCTCTAGATCCTTGCATTTTTACTTACTTTGTGAAGAATGATATTCTACGAAGATATTGATATTATCAAAAATGGTGCCAATGTCTAGTTCCACTCAAATTGGTGAATAGCTCCACCTTGACCTTAGTCATCACATCATCAAGCTCTCTGCCCAAGATCATCATATCACATAATTTTTTATTGTGGTAGATGATATCTCAATATCTTGGTTAATATTCATGAGTTTCATGCACTAGCAAACTCATCAGATTCAACCAACTTATAGATTTGACCTATGGTCTAATGTTCTCTCCAACTTATGAGTTACTCTCCTCGACTCATAAATCCACATCAGTGTTTGACCTCTTTGAGTGTCACACTATCTCAATACCACCTCAAAACCTTTTTACACTATCATCATAGGGTTTTGACTCAATTGGTGGAATTCTCTCCTAAATTAACATTTCTAACTCACCTCACAATGAGTTCGACTTCTAGTGGCACATTAGTTTTAATCCCATACCGATAAAGATTTAACCCTAACTCATGAAATTGGTGAGTTTTTTAATATTTAAAAAATAAAAAGATAATGATTTTAAAGATAAAAATAAAACCATTCATTTATATGCCTAGTGTGCTTGATAGCCCAAATTGTTTATGATATTTTTAAAAGGTTATAGGCTATGTTGAGATTGAGAGGTCGACCCCCTCCAAGACCTTATGTTTTACTCCAATTAAAAAAAAAAAAAATCAATAAGAGTTTTTAAAAATTTTAATGGTGGAATTTTATTTTATGGTGAAGTGTTTTTAAAGGGTAATTTTTTCATAGGAAAATTATTTTCCACTAATGAAAAATGATTTGTAAAGAGGACATTGTAATTATTTTTTCAAAAAATTTATAAAAGGAGTGGGAAAATGGATGAGAGTGATTATAGGGAATGAAATTAGAACTCTTATATATTTGTAAACTTATATTGAGTAATCTAATGTATTGATGATTGACTAAAACAGCACTTTGTGTGTTTGATCCTTTGGCTTTACTCTAATATGAAGATCAAAATTCATTGAGATCCATCTTAGTTGTTCACATTTTCACCTTGTATCATGTGGAATTTATTCTATATTATTTCATTGCAAATTTACCATACAATGTGGGTGTCATTTGGCTTGTGGTTACCTCTTTGGTGATCTACATTTCAATTTATAACTATGGCCCTTTTTTCTCTTTTAATTTTCTTTAGAGCAATTATTCACCATGATTGCCACCATGTGGCTTATGGATCACTCAATGATTTTTTATATTTATCATTTAAATGGAGATAAGTAATTTTCTATCACCTTTAATTTTCAATTTATCTCATGCACATGTAGATGATTATCCACACCAATATAAAATGTGTCCACTTTATGTTTCCACCACCAATAAATAAGATGCCAAGTGTCCATGTGGCCATTACACCATGTAAAATAGATACATATAAGGTGACTTCCATCATCAATCCCATAATCAAGATCTATGTCGATTATGGATGTCCTTTGTTGGAGCTCTCACACTTTCCATATTGACTTGGATAAACACACCATGGACTCGATTTAAACCCTTTTCAAATCATTTCATTATCATTATAATCATAAAAATATAACATAGTTATAACCTATGTTCCCTGCACATAATTATAACTCATCATGCTACCTCTATGGTATGACAAGATATAACCAAAATCATCATAACCAAATGTTTATCTATCATATATCTCTTTTGTTTGTGATCTAACATTAAATAATCAAGAGGTGTACAAATAAAGCATGATACTTAATCATGTGAAATAGTCTCAATTAACAGGTTAAATCCCAATTAATAATTAACCATGGTCTTAAGAAATGGTTAGGTTAGGTTGGGTGTTACATACTTTCCCCTTTAGAAAAAATCATCCTTAAAGTTTGATTGTTACAAGAAACATGTACTCAACTACATCTATCTACAATACAATATTAGTGAATTTTGATATCATAAACATATCATTAATTATATAAATCTTGATTAAAATGAAATCACTATACATTTTCACGCATTCAAATATTCCACACAAATCAATAAAATATTCCACAATAGACCATAACTAGTTTGTAAGTAGTAATAAAAAGGACTATTGGATAAGAAAAGTGATGCATCTATCACAAATTTAGCAATATCAATGAAAAACATGGATATAAGTATCAAGATCAAGGATTTAAAGGATATATACCATCATTAAAAAAAAGGTAGTCCACCATTGGACAAACCAAGTGGACAATATATATGATAAAGTTTGTATAGTTAATCCCTAACCTATATCTAAAATCACACACTAAACCTGATCATCAACTACCATAATGTTGCCAACACACACACATGTGTATATATGTGTGTGTGTGTTTGTAGCCTCTAATAGGGTGCTATGAGAGGGGGGATAACTTAAGGGATGTTTTTAAGATATATATCATAAAGGTTTTATATTTAATCCCCCAAAACACACACACACACACACACACACACACACACACACACACACACACACACACACACACACACACACACACACACACACACACACACACACACACACACACACACACACACACACACACACACACACACACACACACACACACACACACACACACACACACACACACACACACACACACCCACACACCCACACCCACACCCACACACACACACACACACACACACACACACACACACACACCACCCTAGCAGATGCCTTATTATTATAATGGGCATAAATGCACTTTGAAAAAAGATCAATCTTCTCCTTCAACACTTCATCCAAAGAAAAATATAGAGGATGGAAAATACAAGGATAAGAATGCATATCGTATTCATTTTATAAATGTCTGGAAAACATCCATATCACATGGTAAATCAAATATCATAAAGAAAACATCCATTTCACATGGTAAATCAAATACCATAAATAAAACATCCATTTCACATTGTAATTTACATCAATCAATTATCATAGAGTAGTCTATTATCATTGATGTAATAAAATGTCATAAATAAAACATCCATCATACATGGTAAATTGGTAAAAAATAATTACCATAGAGAAAAAATCCATCACACATGATAAATTGCAATAATCAAGTTATAGTCCATCATTTCTATAACTAGATATCATAAGTGAACCTCCACCTCACATGGGGGATTGTAATAATCAGTTATCATAGAGATAAAAAAATCCATATTAAATGGGAGATTGAAATAAAAATACCTTTTGGTATGCATAAAATGGTGATTGTATCAACCAACCACAATCCAAAAATTCCTAATCAACTCTACACAACCATTTATTAATATAATAAAAATTTCCATTAATCCACAAAAATTCAATTCTGAATCAATAGAGATATGAAACATACATCCATATAATTTATCATGCAAACTTAATTTATTACATAATGGTTCATCACATTTAGGATTAAAAATAAATATAATTTGTCATAGAATCAAGATCAACATACAACAAAAACATATAAATATACACACAACAAATAAAAAACTAGTTTACACTATCATTACAAAACACAACCAACTCCTCATACACTTCTGCGATAGTATAATTATTCTCTTGGGTCATTTATGATCCAAGGTAGTATTTAATTAAATTAGTTAGTAAGTTTATTTTACTTGTTAGAAGGTTATTTTCTTAGGTGGTTGAACCCATTTGGTAGTTACTATTGGTAAACTTCCTGAAAGCCTTTATAAGCTTTCTTTGTATGAAAAATAAATTAAGGTTTACATTGAATACAATTTTGTTGTTATTTATCTGATACCTAGTGCCATCAGTGGTATCAGAGCCATGATTTGAAGGAGGAGTTTATTGAGTTCAATCTCAAGCCCATGTAGAGTGATAGTAAAGGAGAGAGAATAATATTTTGCTCAATGCATTACAAATCTAATTGATTTTTGATGGCATACAACATTGTATAGTGTTGAAACGCTACCAAGGGTGAAATCTACTCAATTTTCTATATTGTGCTACCCAAAATTGAATTAATTGACTCCTATAGTGGATAAGGGTTATGAATATCAAGAGGATAAATATGGCTATGCAACTATCAAGAGGAAGCCATGAATATGACAATATTAGCATTTGGCAGAAGAAAGATAACATGTATTTGTTAGATGCAAATATATGGAGTAAAATAATAGACAAAGAAAATAGAAATTATTGCACCCAGTTGGCCATCACCATACCAGGTGAGTGTTTTATATTTTTTCATAGTATTTTTTTTCAAATCTATCCATGCCATCAAGAATAGAATCCAATAATCCTTCATTCTTGGCTTCTTTTCATAGGTTTGAAATGCCCTTCTCTTTGATTGTATTTATGGTAGATTTGATAAATAAAGTCATTTTTGCCTCAATCAAAATTAGATAATATTTACAATAGTCGAGGGGATTTTTTTATTAAGAAATTTATGGAAATATATAAGTAATGTTATTAATTTCAAAATAATTGATCATTATGTGGGGGCTTGTGTTCTATCTTATATATTTTTTATTCTTATATGTAGTGATACAAATCAATAAAGTGTTGATAATAACCATGTATTTTAATCTGATCACTACACTAGTCAAGCTTCATGTATTTTTTGTGTCCTAATAAATATAAATTCTACTCATACATAGTTCAAGGATTTGCAACTTGTTGAAGTCATAATGGAACATAATTTTCCCCAATATAATGGCACAATGGCATAGAGTTTTATCTTATAAAGTTTTGAAAATATTAATTTCCATTTATATTTATTTTTTTCCAATTGAGAACCAAAAGGAAGAAAGGCACTTTATATTTTTACCGTGAATTAAAAAAAAAGGAATGGTGAATTGATTTTAGATGCAAAAATCATTTTATTTTTATTTTTGACAATCAGAATGTATAGTGTAAAAGATATATCTTCCTTCTATCTTTTAAAATTGTTTTAGAGGGGTTAGTGATGAGAATTTTGTAAAGTCACTCACCAAAGAGAGGTAAGACTTCAATTCATTTTTAAGCATTTTTTTGGCATCAAATTGATGATATAAGGTCAAATTGGTGATATAAGGTTATAAGTCATAAAACTTATTGCAACCTTTTTGACCTATCACTATTTTGTTTACATATGGTCATGTGACCCATAAAATATAAGTTTTTGGACATTCTAGACACATTGGAATGGTTAGTTACATGAGTTGAAACCTTTTGTTATTTTTTTTTTGTAACAAATGTATTGAAAATGATGTATAAAGGTGCAATTTTGGTGGAAATTGATAGGAATTTTAGAACCCTTATTAGCTAGAGTCATTAATTGGAATCATGGTCTTAGATTTAAACCACTAGAGGATGACCTCATGACATTTAATAGTAACTTTGTTAAAGTTATTATCAATGAGACTCATAATAGCAACACAACATCCCATTATAGCCTCTTCAATGAGCTTACTAACTTAGATTTGTTTGATTCAAATGCCATATTGACCATAAAATCTATTAGAACTTCCCATCCTGAAGCAAAAATCCATCCTAGTGGCACTTCCCTTCCTAAAGTAGGACATTATATCTTTACCATTAGTGCTTCCTATCCTAAAGCAAACCCTGATTGTAACTTATACCTTTTCCATCCTAAACTTATAGATTGGGATCAAAAAAAATTTGTCACATGCCTCGATGAGTTTCAAAATAAAGAATCAATTGTAGAATACATATGCCTACGAGATGCATTCCCCCTTGGTGATTATAAGTAGGGTTTTGATTTTTTATTGAATTTGTGTACCTAATTTGGAGAGTAGGTAAACTTTATTGGTCATAATAAAGAATAAACATCAAGATCTTTAGGTGAAAACCTATTTGAGGCACTTGTCAATTAGGGAAAAAGTAAAGAAAAAGACAAGCCTTTAAGTGAATGCCTATTTTAGGCACTCCCAGGAAGGAAAGTTTGTTCATCCCCTCAGGATGTAGAAAGCCCATCCAACCCAAGTTCCATAACTAGTACAAGCATATCTTCAGAACAACATCAAATATTTGAGCATCTTGCTCTTGAGTTTCTTGAGGTTTTTGCCAATTGGCCTCTACTTGAGAAGGCAGATTTTGATTCTTCATGTTATCTAGATCTTTGTGATGAACAATAAGAATATATAGTAGAAGAAGATAATCATGACCATACATTGCCTACAATTCTATAAGATGGATCCACACTCCCTATGGAGAGCACAATAGAAGTGAATTTGGGAACCCATGAGGATCCTAAATTTTTTTATCTTGGAGCTTCCCTTACTGAAGTAAAATGTGAGCATATTATATCCATTCTTAAGGATTATATAGACATATTTGCATGGGCATACTCTAGCATGCCAGGCTTGGACTCAGATTTAGTTGTGCATCATCTTATGGTTCACCCTAATGCTAAACCATTCAAGTAAAAGTTGAGAAAGGTGCATCCATGCATCACCCTTTTGGTTAAGGTCAAGTTGAAAAATTTGTTAGGAGCCAATTTTATTATACCACTAGACTACTCTAAATAGATTTCTAACATAGTACCAGTAAGTAAAAAGACCCCAGGCATACGTGTTTTTACTAATTTTCATGATATCAATAAAGCATGCCCCAAGGATGATTTTCCTATACCCAACATCAACATGATTGTTAACTCAATTAATAGGTATGAGATGTTATCCTTAATGGATGGATTTTTTGGTTACAATCAGATCAAGATGGCCCCTAAGGATTAGCATAAAACTACATTCACCACTCTGTGGGGGACATTCTATTACCAAGTCATGCCATTTGGTTTGAAGATTGTTGGAGCCACATATCAATGTCCACTGACTGTCATCTTCCATGATATGATGCATGCCATTATCGAGGACTATGTTGATGACATACTAGTAAAATCAAGAATAAGATTGGGACACCCTGACATTCTATGAAGAATATTTTAGAGGTTTCATGTATATAAAGTCTCCTTGAATCCTGAGAAATGTGTCTTTAGAATCACATCAAGAAAATTTCTAGGGTTCATTATATCATAATGAGGGATTGAAGTCGACCCTGAAAAGGTCCACACTATTATGGAAATGCCTCCACTAAATAATCTAAATAGTTATGAGGTCTACAAGGAAAAATATAGTCTATACACAGGTTTATTTCTCAATTCGTAGATAAGTGCCACCCATTTGCTCACCTCTTAAAGAAAGGGGTAACATTTTAGTGGGATGAATATTTTCAGATAGCATTTACAAAGCTTAAAACATACTTGGCCAATCCATGAGTCTTATGACCTTCAACACAAGGAAAGCCACTACTTCTTTATATATCAACCACAGAACATGCACTAGGGGCACTTTTGTCTCAGCATGATGATCATGGTAAGGAACACATTGTTTATTATTTAAGCCACACATTGGTAGCATATGAATATAATAATATGCCTATTGAGAAGGCATGTTTAGCTATGGTATTTACCACTAAAAAATTGTGGCATTATATGCTAAATAATAAAACTATTATTATCACCAAGGTAGATCCTCTCAAGTTCCTTTTATCTAAAGTAGCTCTTTAAGGACACATGGCTAAATGGATTATGTTCCTTAGTGGTTTTGATATCGAGTAACAAAATAAAAATGTAATAAAAGGATAAGTTTTCATTGAAAAACTTGTAGAAGCTCCTATTATGGCAACTCAACCTCTCAACTTTGACCTACTAGATGATTCTATCATGATGATAGAATAAGCATCACAAGAACCTAAATAGTGGATGCTCTATTTTGATGGATCCTTCACATCTTGAGGGTCTAAATTTGGTATATTGTTAATCATGACATATGGGGATTTGATCCATAAAGCATTCTATATACAATTCTAGTGTACAAACAATATGGCCTAATATGAGGCATTTGTTATAAGGATCCATCTTCCTATACAATGGGATATTCAAAGCTTAAAATTCTATGGAGATTCAAAATAATCATCAATTAAATAACTAACCAGTATCAAAAAAATGATAATAAGCTTATTATTTCAAGCAAATTATCAATAACTTTAAAAAACATTTTAAATCTCTATAGTTTGAACAAGTTTTATGAGTCAACAACAGATCTACCGACGCCATGGAAATAATTGGTTCCATGATTCAAATACATGATAATACTAAAGAGTATCAGTTCCCAATTTAAAATCTTCTTCATTCGGCACATATTCTATCAAATTCAAAGAGGATATGCACCTTTGCTAATCCTAATTCCTCACATGAGCTACCATGGTACCAAGATTTTTATAACTATTAAAATAGTCATGTATTTCTCACTAACCTTTCCAACAACCAATAAAAACTTTTCCTTCATTGCTTAAAATGTTATATTCTCTTTGGAAACACACTTTATCATAAAGGCTATGATGTAATGCTTCTTCATTGTTTATCTTTAGGAAAATCCAAGTTGGCATTAAAGGAGGTTCATGAAGGAATGTGTGGGGCCCATACTAATGGTGTAGTCTTAACAAAGAAACTTCTCAGAATAGGCTATTATTGGTCCAAAATGGAGATAATTGCTTTTAATTATGTAAAGAAGTGTAATCCTTATCAGTAGCATGGCAAATTGATACATGCACCTTCCTTACCATTGTAGTTGATTACAACACCATGGTCGTTCTCAATATGGGGTCTTGATCTCATTGGAAAAATTAACCCAACATCTTTAGATGGCCATAATCACATTTTGACTATAACTAAGTACTTTACCAAGTGGATTGAGGCCGTTCCTCTCACTTATGTTGCTAGGAAACAAATAGCCAAATTCATTCATTATCATATCATTTGTCGATATGGCATCCTAACCCATATTATATTTGATAATGGTGGATCCTTTGTGAACCAAGATGTGAAATCTCTTTGTAAAAAATTCAAGATCAAGCACAATAAATTCACTCCATGTAACCCATAAGGCAATAGACATGCTGAGGCATCAAATAAAACCATTCTAGCCATCTTAAAGAAGATTGTCAATGATGTTGGCCATAATTGGCACTTATAACTCTTTCCTACCCTTTGGGATTATAAAACCAATCATCACACCCCAACTGGAGCTACTGCATACCCCTTTTTTTTGGCACAGAAGGTATATCCCAATCAAGATTGAGATCCCATCATTAATAATATCACTGGAGCACATTGAATATAATGAAGACTATAGAGCCTCATGATTGCAAGAACTAGAACTTCTTGATGGTGTTTGGCTGCCCTAGAAAACTTACAAGCCTATCAGAATAAATTTTGGAAAAGCTACAACAAGTGCAATCTCCCTCAAGAATTTGAGATTGGTGGCTTAGTTTTGAAAGAGAACTAGAAGAACATGAATGTTGAACCCAAAAAGAAAGGTAAGTTTTAGGCTAATTGGTTAGGACCATATATTATCATGAAAAACTATGGATCAGGACCATATCAATTGGCTAAACCTAATGGTGAAGAAATTTTAGATCCCATGAACACCATATAACTTAAGAGGTTTTATGCATAAACATATTTGAACCATTGTCTATAAGACCCCTGACTCAGGGGTAACTTGTGTTGTCATAATTTTATACCACCCTTTTATCTTACCTTGAACACATTTTGCACTACCCTAGTCCACTTTTCATAATTCTTGATAGTAAAGGCTTTGAGCTCTTAGCACTCTGAACACATTCTTCATCCCATTATGGATTACTCTCTTTGAGAAGTATATTCTTTGTTATGTCTAAGACATGTTATAAACTTGAACAATTTTTTTCCCTTGACTAATTATGATCTTGATTATGTCTCATAAACATTATGAACATCTTCAGTAGTAGTTCTACAAAGCAGTTCAGCCAAGATAGTCTTGTGAATGAAAAACCACATCTTCTCAGTTCCTGTATACTATTCTTTTTTGTTTTATCAGGAATCTCACTCTTGCTGATTTGTGATAATGGGTCATTGAAACTAGTGTAGTTATCTTATTGGAACCTCTACTCTCAATACGTGCATTTCCTTGACTAGATGGTTCTACCTTGTGCATATTTTATCCTAAAAACACCAAAAACATTAGAAATACTTTGAAAATACAAAAAATATTAGAATATGTTCCCCAAAAGAAAAAAAAAAAAATCTCATTCTTATATACATTTTTACATTCCCATTCCACCATGCTACACTCTTAGCATTTTACAAGCACAAAAACATCAGTTCTTTTCATCTTGTTCCATGCACTTGCCAATTTGCAAGGTCATTCTTTCTTGTCTAATCAGCTTCTTGTTTGCCAAACCATTCTTGTTTGTTTGTTATAGCTTCCATTTATTCTATAACATTAATAATGTTGGTCTACTCATCATTTTTCTTCTATCCCATTTCTTGGGAGAACTACATTTGACCTGAAGTTCATGTTGGAACATGCATCCATGGAACTATGTAGGTAGCATCCACTTGTCTTATACATCTGGAGTTAGCTTAGCCAACCCCTTTATTTTCTTCTCTTCCCCCATTTCTTTTGTCATTATTCCTCTTTAATTAGGGAACAATTATCATGTCATTTTTCTTGGTTATGATATGGTAGAAACTAATACATCTATGGCACATGCATAAACATTTGTCTTTAAACCACACTAACATGGTTTTTGTTTGTGTGTGTTTATTTGATTTCTCTTGGTGTTTTGATTGTGATTTCACACCTCTCCTTTTATTTCTTCTCCTTTTCTCTTTTGTATCTCCATTCATGGTCTTGTGTTTCCTTGATTGTTTTTTTGTTTATCTCTTTTGTGTTTTAAAACATCTTGATAATTCACATGGATCTCCATTGTTTATATCTTGATCCTATGTTATTATTTTGTTCTTGGACCATTTTGTTTATTTGATTGTTGTTGGTGTCTTATTTTTTTTATTTTACATTTTGGTGTTCAAGAATGCCTTGATGGTCCACATGGATCTTGATTACTCATATCTTGGTCTCATGTCATCAAGACATTCTTGCCTTTTATTTTCAAAATATTTTTGTTCCTACTTAATATCATAGCTTGATTTCAAGTTAGGTTCAATTATGTTTGTCTTTTTCTTTGTTTTTGATTTTTTGTTGAAATGTAAATCATTGTAACTCTAGTTTTGGTCATTGTTTTACCATTATCCTTAGTTATAGATATTCACATTTGAACTGGATCAACACAATTAGAATCTTATGTCATTCTAATTTATTCATACTTATGATGCTTGAAGTTTATGTTGGAACATGAGTCCATTAACTATATAGGTAGCGCTCAAATTCTAATTAGGTTAGCTCAAATATCCCATTCTTATTTTCATCTCTCTTATCACTTTATGATTTCTCATATGTTTGGTTTTATATGGATTTATAAGCCATTACACCATCACATGTATGTTTGCACCTACTCATTTTAACCTATCTTTTTGGTTATATCCTTGAGATATTTTTCTTGCCAATTCCCATGCTAGGGCACAACATCTGAACAACATCCAAATCAAATCAGCTCTATAGGGGAAAAATCATTATTTATTCTTTATCAGTGGTCAATATTTTCCCTACTGGGGCACAACTATTTTATCACAATCAAATCTACTCTATTGGGGAACTTATTATTATATTCTCTTTGAAGACCTTATTTGAGTGGTGCTTCCCTTCTTGAAGCAGAATGTTCTCCCTTTCCTCTAATTCTAACCTCTCCATATTAAATCCCTTGATGGCAATATTTAGTGTACAATTTATCTCAAGATTGATCAATGTTGTAAACACATAGTTTATACTCTTAAATTGGGTTAATTTATAGTGTGTCCCTTACACTATGGATTATATCTTTTCCATTCCCCTATCTCTAGGGCCTATTATACTTCTAATTATATTTTGATCATTGATGGTAATCATGTGTGTAAGCATAGCTCATCTAGATGTGATCTATTCCATGGGCTAATTTCTTAATTTCTCTCTCTTTTCGAGAGTCCATTCTTTTTTTCCATCCTAGTATGTCCTCTCGAGGGGGCATCATGAGTCTGTTCCAAGTTCTTCTTGACAACTCTTTTCTTTGGAAAGATGTTGCTTCCCCTGAATGTCTAGCTATGCCTTCTCAAATAGGGGAAAAATGTAGACATTTGATTCCTAACACCATTTGAGTTAAAATTGTCAATCTTAGTCAAATTACACTTAAATGCACATTTTAGGTCAAAATCCATAAAATTCCCTAAATGGTTCAAACTTTTAAATTACAAGTGCCGATTTAGGTCAAAGTATCCCTAAATATGACAATGCAATTTATGGGCCAGCTAACTTTAATCAAATCATTTCGAGTCAAAAATGAAAATGTTGCCATTTAGTACTCTGGATCACTCTTTTCTTCTAATTCATTGGTATACATCATGTACCTTTGTTATTTAGTGTTGGCAACATCCTAAATAGGAATACAGCTCCAACGCATCTAACATCACCTTCCAGTTCCTCTCCAGTCAAATTATGACCTAGTAATATGAATTTTTGACCATTTTGATTAATTAAGGGCCAATTTTCAAATAATTACACAAATGTTGATTAACATTATTTAAGGCTAATTAATCCAAATAAAGATAAGTGGATTTTCCATGAAATTTTTTCAATATTTCTTTTTGAAAATTGATTCTTATTAACTGCATCATCAAGTGACATCATTTCTTAGGAAGACATCCTTAGGCCATAAATGCCATAAATATCAAAATTATGGGTCACCCATGCCTATTTAATGCCTCCCATACCTCTTCAATGCCCATTCTTCCAAGGTCATGATGAATATAATTATGTATTTAATTCTAAATATTAGGATTATCCATGGTCACATATCTCAATCTTGAGATGGATGGTCATGGTTGATCCTGACCAATCTCAAAAATTTATAAATAGAGAGGCCATGGAAATGAATTTTAAGCTTGAATATTACAAAGTTATAATGTTAAATTTTTTCCACAAGGCTTTGCATTTAATCATTGATTTTGTTTGCAAGCTTCATTGATAGGCTAGTTTAGTGATTTGGAATCATGAGCCTAGGTTTTATAGAGTGTTGATGAGGCATTAGAGGAGCTTACCACCATTGTTGATAAAGACAAGGATGTCTAATTAAGGGAGAAAATTATTTTTAGCCACATGGGTATGGTGAATCCATTTGGGAAGGTAATATGGTTTTGCTTTCTTTCATTTGTTTCTTTCCATCTTTTGTAATTCCCATAGGAATAGATAGGCTCGGTTAGTTAGTTCTTTATGTATGTTTCATTATTTATGGACTAATGCTTGACTAACTTGCTTTGTAATCATATCTACATAAATTTTGTCTCCTAGATAAATTCAAATTTAGTTGGCTTTGTGATAGAAGATTTTGAGAAGGCATTTTAATGGTGTCATATCTTACACATGTGAAGGATTCAAGAGCAGTTTATCATATGGTTGGATTCTCATATGTAAGGATATAATATGGTCCAAATTTAATAACATGCATCTAAGCATATAATAAGTTATTAAGTTTCAAAAATGGTTACTCAAGTGCATAAGTAAGGTTCACATACTTAGACAAATATGCAAGAGGTAAAGTTTGACCAAGTCTCAAATAGATCAATGAAGTTCATTTACTCCAAGATGTCAAGAAGCACTGAGATGGCAAGAAGTGCACATTATTTAATGACTAAGTAAAGGTAAAGTATAAAGATCTAATGATGAGTGGGTGTTCATATAGATTGATCGAATGGTGAGTGTTGATAGTTAAAGAACTTGTTAATTTATAGAGATTGATGAAGCACATTGAGTCAAAGTTTCTAGATTGCATGAGATGAGTTCAACTATCAGATGTTTAATGTTTGAGAATTATCACCTATATATTAAATTTTAAACAAGATAAATGGTGTGTAATTGATCTAATAAGTTAGGAAATGGATGTGATTAAATTGGTCAAAGTTTAACTATGACAGTTGTCATTTAAATATTCAAATTTAACAAGGGAAAACTAGTGTCTAGTTTTTGAGTAATATCTTTTAATCCAAAATAAATTTGATCATGTATTAAAAATCAAAGTGGTAGAGGACTGTAAGTCACATTTGGAAATATTGATTTGAATATATAAAAGTGTATGCAAACAAATATATTGATAGTTGACTGTGTGTTTATTCATAATGTTCCTATGTACTAGGTTAGTGTTTGAGAATATGTAGAGGTGAAAAAAGATGACTATGATCATTTTAGGATGTTAAAGGGGACATAATAAGTGGACCCATGTATTTTAAAGTGATCCTATGTTCTTATTTTTCTTGATGATGTGCTAAATAGGTGAACAGGTGTCTATGAGATCCATAAGAGCTACAAGGGCCTTATTAAAAGGTGTAGCTACTTAGGGGTGATTCATAGATGTTATGTCAAACCTATGAAGATTGTTTTGATATGTTTCTTGATGTGAGAGATGCCTTAAGGATTAAGGCATGCCTAATGGCCAACCAAGATGGTGATGATCATGATTTCTCTATAAATAGTGAACCAAATGTGTTGGTTTCTAGGCTTTGTGTGAGACTGGTGTGAGGCTTTGGTGAGTATAAATAGCATTGATGAAAAGGAAAGAAAAGTGGCCATGTGCCCAATGGATGGATTAATGATTAGAGTAGATTGAAGACTGTGGTATGACATGTATGCAATAATTCTAATGGTATAATAGTGTTCTTCCAGATTAAAGATGAGTGAAGAGGCTTGTGCGAGTGGAGTAGAGTAAAGAGTTGAGAAGCAAAGAGAGGAAGTGTGCCTAGTGGATGGGTTGATGAGTAAATCTAGTTTATGATTGTGTGTATGACTTGTAGGTCATATTTCTATGTCATAACAAATACTCTTTTAGGTTTGATGCTTTGAAGTGTGAGTGAAGGATAAATGATGTTTGTGTGAGCTTGGTGGTTGATCTAAAAGGTAGATTAGAGTATGGACATGTTGTTATTATGGTGATAGAGTTGTTGTTGAGGAGTGAAGAGTGATCCAAAAGGTGTATTTGGATGCATTGAGTATGTAGAGTTAAAGAGTGGGGTTAGTTGGGATATGTAATGTGTCTTAATTGATCTTTGTGTGTTGGTTCAAGTATGTAATGTGTTTTGGCCAATAAAGAGTGTTGAATGAAGGTGATGAGTGATAATCAGAGTTCCATCATTAGGTGTTGAAGACATCAATTCAAAGGTGGATTTATTAAAAGGAGGGTCTAAAGGACTTGACCTTCCTTAGGGGAAGTTGCTTTTTATGAAATAGGTGTTTCACTAAAGCAAGGTGGTCTAAAGGAGTTGATAACCTTAGGGATAGGTGTTCCTTATGGAGTAGGAGTTTCACTAAGTCTTGATCATAAGGATCTGACCAATCTCTAATTTCTAATACTTTATAAGACAAGTAGTCCAAGTGTTTATAAGCTTGAGAGTGGGTTTTATTCCCTAATAAAGTTTCCTATGTATGTCATGTTTTATATGCTTGATCTACCATTATCTCTCTTTTTCATTACTATGAATGATGTGTATGCTTATTAAATACTTATGATGATTTATTAATATTTTTTAAGGATTTAGAAATTGAATTAGATAATCTAGGCCCATTGATTCACCCCCCCTCTCAATGGATTGTACCACTGAAAATTGATATCAGAGTGGGTATTTTGGAGGAAGCTTAACATCTTGAAGGAGATCCTAAGTAGGTACAAAGATGGCTAAGCAATTGAAGAAAGAGAATCAACAATGGAAGGCTATGATTAAGGAACCTTAAGAGAAGATATGTACTTTGAAGAATGATGCCAAAGAAAATGATAAGGTGATCAATGATATCAAGGTTCAACTAGTAGATGCTAAGACATATTTGAGTTATAAAGAGGAAAGTTATTCAAAAGAAAAGAACATCATGTGTGGTGAAGAAGTTTGCCATGAAAGTGAAGAAGTTGATCTAGAAGTTGAGCTCATGGGTGAACTTAGTAAACTGAAGGAATAAAAGAAGAATAATCTTAAGATGAGAAATATGATCAAAGGTCTTGAAGAAAAAGTTAGTTCTCTTAAGGAAAGTTTTATAGATCAAACATGTAGAATAAAGGATGGCATGGATAAAGAAGTTAAGAGTGATAAGGAGACAATACAAGTTCTTAGAGGTTAACTAATAGCTATAATTTTAAGTCTAGGAGCTAAATAGGATGAGAGCATTCAATTGGAAACCAATCTAGGCTCATTGATGGATGAGCATGAGAAATTTATTGTCAAGATAAACAAGCTTGAACAAGATCAAAAGAAGTCAGATTAGGTTAAGATCAATGAAAAAAGACCAGTTAGACAACTAAATGTTTCAAGGTATGATAGTTTATTTCATGGCCATTGCTATACATGTAATAAGTATGGTCATAGAGCTAAGGACTATAGAATGAATTTATTCAAGCATGGACATTCATGGATATTCATGGAGCTATGATAGAAGGATTATTTGGCCAAAGATTGATCACAGTTCAAATCTATCAAAAGGTATGAAATGCATTACTTTTTTCAATTATCCTAAGGATGGACAATCTGCTAAATTTGGTCCAAGTGGAGGTAATAGGTCCTCAAGGTATCTCAAAGGACATGAAGCTTCCATTGTGCATAAGAAAGGTCATTCTTGGTTATGGATACCAAAGTTTATCAATGTTAATCACACTAGTGCAAAGGTTGATAATAAAGTTGATCTAAAAGTCTATGTTATAGATAAATCTAAACTCAAAGTTTAATTTGGTAAGTTGGTTGTAGAAGATGAGAAGATTCAAACTATAGTATGAAGACTTCAGGAAATAAAGACTAAGGAGGCTAATCTTGTTGTGTCCAAGAGTCTTGATAGCTTCATTGAAAATATGGAAAGGGGATCAAGAGTGAAAGAAATTCAAGAGTTTATTTCTCAACATTTATTTATAAGTATGAAGCAAATAATATGTCAACTATCCAGATAGAAAAGGAAAAACAAAATTTAGTTCAAGTTAAGCTCAAGGATAAAGCCAAGGTGTTGATTGAGGCTAGTTTTAAGCCTAAGAAGAAGCAGAAGAAGAAGAAGAAGAAGAAGAAGAAGAAGAACTATCAATATCAAATAACCAAAGAGGAAAAAAATATGAGGTTTTATGGTCAACTCTTGGTTTCACATTGTTCTAGGACATTGTGGGTTAGGGTGTCTCTATCTAGGCTTCAAGGAGACACTTGTCAGTTAGAGGAAGCTTGGTGGCTATCATATATTATTTTTATATGAAGGTATGAAAATAAGGTCCTAGAAGGCTAGAGATGAGTATTTTCTAGTTGGATTAGGTATGTCCAGGTGGAACATAGGTTGTGGTGATGTCATGATGTTGATAACTATATATGGAACAATCTATAGAGTTAAATTGAAGGTTATCATATGTCAAAGTAGGATTTATGATTTGTCAATTTGATATTTTTGCATAGGAATGTATATTGACCTAATTCTAGCATGCTCTAGGTGGTTTTTGATCTGAAGGTATGTTGAAGTCATTTTGGAGATTTTTGTTAGCTCTCAGGTTGCCTAGTTTGTACTTAGAACTTGTAGGTCCGAAAATTGGTTATAGGAATTCAAGGTTCCTAATGGTGTGGAAGATCAAATATTGGTCCATAAGTGTGTAATGGTTGTCTCCAAGGGTACAAGATATTTTAGAGGTGGATGTTGATTGGAAGGTGTTGTGTTGACCTTATTTTTTTATATTCTAAGGTTTTGGGATCTACTATAAAAGTGGTATTCCTTATGAGTTGAGGTCTAAATATTCTTAATATATTAAATGGGACAAATGGGTTGTCAATTAAATCTTCATAGAGATTTTAAGGTTTGTGGTGCTCAATTTATTTAAGTTTCTATCAAGATAGAAGCCTAATAAGGTAGTTGGTTTCTGAAGGAATTATATTGCAGAAGATGATATAGTTGTTGAAAATTGGTGTGCTTGATGGGGAATATGAGAGTGATCCAGATATGAAGGTTTAAGTCTTGAAGTTGTGTCTATAGAAATTTATGGGCTCTAAAAGTTCTAAGTAGGGATATAAGGAGTCTAGACAACCATAGTCTTGAAGATGTGCTTTTTATTCAGTTTTTCTAAAAGATAAAGGCATGAGTATTTCAAGGAAATTTCTTAGGTTGGTTTAATTCATGTTTCATATTTTCTGAGTGACATGAATTTTTATTGATGGTCCTTGAGGTGGTTTGAGAGAGAAGGCTAAGAAGCCTATGAGGTGGTTCTTCATGATGTATGAAGATCTGAAGATGCTTAGAAGATGAATTTTTTCAAAAATATTATGGGGAGTACTTCTTAGATGTATCTTGGTAATTTAAATTAGATTTTAGTGTTTTGTGTGCTCTTTCTTCATTGGTTACAATGGTTGGTTGAAGAGAGCATCGACATGGAGCAAGAGGAAGTTTGTCAAGGCAATAAGAGGTAGGCTTATGGTGGGGGGGAGTCTGTATCATATTTATAATATGTTCCTCTATTTTTGGTGGTATTTTTAGGTCTTTAAGATCAGATTATGCCCACTTTTCCATTATGTCAAAGGGGGAGAAAGTTCCTATTGTGAGAGTGCTTAAAGAGAGACAAGGTGATCTGAATGATGTTTGTTGACATAAATGCCAAAGGGGGAGATTATTGGAGAGTTTTTAGTGATATCATGGAGGTGTCCTAGTGAGTGGATGAAGTTATTTGATATTCTAAGTGACAATGACAAAGTGTGAAATGTGCGTGTCCTAGTATGCTTGAAGCTGGCTTGGTTAATCTTCATTGTTGGCATGGTTAGGGATGCTTAGGGATAAGTAAGGTGATTTGAAGATGTGAAAGAGGTAAAAAAAGAGGTATTTTATGAATTAAGTGATTATTTTCATAAGTGGAATTCATATGGTAGTTCATAGTTTTCATCTAGATACTTTGGATCTAGTGGCAAAAATTTTGAGTAGGCAGTTTGATGATGTCACCATTGCCACGTGTGGATGATTCAAGAGGAAATGGTCAAATGGGTTTTTTAGTATTAATACTAATTATAATGTTTTAAATATTAAGGTCATTCACCTAATCACATCAAAATATATATAAGTGAAAAGCTAGGCTCCCAGGCATTTTGAGAGGGTTTTCCCATACTTAGCCAAATTTGCATGAGGTAAGAAAGAGTCAAGTAAGTAGTTTGATGGTCAAATATCTCACATGCATGGATGTTTCAAGAGAAGGTGATCATATGGGTTTGTTTATTTTTGTACCTAGTTTATTTTCACTAAATTTCATATCATGCGATGAAATGCAACAAAAGTTATTTAGGAGCAAAGTTGGTCTCCCAGACAAATTCTTAGCATAGTTGGCTCTATGATAGAATATTTTGAGAAGGTATTTTCATGGAATTATATCTCCCACATGCAAAGGCTTTAGGATTATTTTTTCATGTGGTTGGATTCTCCTATGTAAGGATATCATAAGGTCTAAAATTGAGATCATGCGTCTAAGCGCAGAAGAAGTTATTAAGGTTCAAAAACGGCTACTCAGGCACATAAGAAAGGTTCCCATACTTAGATAAATATGGAAGAGGTAAAGTTAGAGAAAGTATCAAGGACATAAGTGGAGTGAATTTGCTTAAAGATATTAGGAATAAATGAGATGGTAAGAAGTGAACATTGTTTAATGATGGATGAAAGGTAAAGGATAAGGATCTAATAATGAGAAAGTGTTCATACAGATTGATTGAATGGTGAGCATTGATAGTTAAATACCTAGTTGATCCATAGATATCGATGGAGTGGATTGAGTCAAAGTTTCCTAATTGTACAAGATGGGGTAAATTTTTATATGTTTAATGTTTTAGCATTGGTGCCTATGCATTAAAGTGTGGACAAGATCAATGATGTGTAATTGATCTAAGCAACGAGGACACAATATGAAAGCAAAGTGGTCAAAGTTTAACTATGACCATTGTCATTTAAATATTCAAATTTAATAATGGAAAAACTAGTGTATAGATAAATAAATTGAGATCCAAAGTTGACTATGTTTTTTCATAATGTTCCTATGTATTAGGTCAGTGTTTGAGTTATTTGAGCATACGTAGAGGTGAGAAAAGATAATTATGATCATTTTAGGATGTCTAAGGGAAAATAAGGAGTGGACCCATGTATTTAAAAGTGGTCCTATGTTCTTGTTTTGATTGATGTTGTGCTAAATAAGTGAATAGATCTCCATGATACCTATAAGAGCTACAATGGGCTTATTAAAAGGTGTATTTGCTTAGGGGTGACCCATAGATGATATGGCTAACTTATGAAGATTGTTTTTGAGATGTGTCTTGATTTGAGAGATGCCTTAAGGATTAAGGCATGCCTAATGGCCAACCAAGATGGTGATGATCATGATTTATCTATAAATAATGAAACTAAATATGTTGATTTATAGACTTTGTGTGAGACTAGTGTGGGGCTTTGGTGAACATAGTGTTTGTGTGAAGGAAAGAAAAGAGTGTATGTGCCCATTAGATGGCTTAATGAGCAGAGTAGATTGAAGACTATGTGTATGACCTATAGGTCATAATTTTGAACATATAATAGTGTTCTTACATATTGAAGATGAGTGAAGAGGCTTGTATGAGTGGAGTAGAGTGAAGAGTTGAGAAACAAAGAGAGGAAGTGTGCCCAGTGGATGGGTTGATGAGAAAAATTACGTCATGATTGTGTGTATGACCTCTAGGTCATATTTCTATGTCATAACAAATGATCTTGTAGGTTTGATGCTTTGAAGTGTGAGTAAAGGAAAGATGATGTTTGTGTTAGCTTGGTGGTTGATCTGAGAGGTAGATTAGAGTATGGTCTGTGTGGATGACCCCATGGTCATGTTGTTGTTGTGGTGACAAAGTTATTGGTGAAGAGTGATCTAAAAGGTGGATTTAGATGTATTGAGTATGTAGAGTTAAAGAGTGGGGTTAGTTGGGATATGTAATGTGTCATAATTGATCTTTGTGTGTTGGTTCAAGTATGTAATGTGCTTTGGCCAATAGAGAGTATTGAATGAAGTTGATGATTGATAATCAAAGTTCCATCATTAGGTGTTGAAGAAATTAGTTCAAAGTTAGAGGTGTTCAAAGAAGTGTCTAAAGGACTTGGTCTTTCTTAGGGGTAGTTGTTCCTTGTGAAATAGGTGTTTCACTAAGGTAGGTGGTCTAAAGGAGTTGATCATCTTAGGGGTAGGTTCTCCTTGTGGAAAGAGCATTTCACTAAATCTTGATCAGGAGGATTTTATTAGTCTCTAGTTTGTAATACTTTATATGACAAGTAGTCTAAGTGTTTGTAGGCTTGAGAGTGGGTTTTACTACCAAAGAGGAGTTCCCATGCATATCATGTGTTATGTGCTTGATCTGCCATTGTCTCACTTGTTCATTACTATGAATGATGTGTATACTTCATAAGTACTTGTGGTTATTGATTAAGAGTTTGTAAAGGTTTATAAATTGAATTAGATAATCTAGGCCCACTAATTCACCCCCCACTCTCAATGGCTTGTACCATTAAAAAAGGTGTCATATTAGTAGAGACAAATGTAGTAGTAGATGGGCCAATAGTTGGATCCAAATATGTAAATAACAACTATTTCAAATCAAATGCTATAAATGTTGACTATGATGATGAAGTCACTATAACCTCCTACAACATAAAAATGACATATATATTATTAAATTTATATTTAATTTAATTTTTAACTAAATTAAATTTATAAATATAACTTAAATTTAACATGACATTTATATAAAATATATCTACATCTATGTACTGGCTGATATCTACACACCATATGTACATGCCAAAAACTCATCACTTATAAGAATATTATCTAAGCCCTCTAAACCACTAGTACCATCATCATCAAAAGGTCACTTCACAAGAATTATAAGGGTGAGGTTGGGTATGCACACTAGGTGATATATCTCTAGTGTCAATATGTGAGATCCTACTCGTATGTTAAATGAGTGTATTAGTGAGCAAACTAAGAGCATGCAGAGTGTCAATCTTGAATACATATAGAGGGATCTTAGGCTCAAGTGGATTTTGGAAATAGATCCTTGCAGGATGATTAGGTACATGATGTGCACCTAGTCACTCCTACCAAAGCCTTTCCCTTGGCCTTAAAACTCACTAAAATAAAAATAGTTTAGAATCTCATTGAGGACAAACTCAAAATAGAGTTTCCTCAAAAAATACAATGGGACCTCATGGTTGTTACATGGTGGATAATCAAACACCATCCACCATCGTTCCCAAAAATTAGTTGTGATTAAGTTATGTTAGTAGCGATGGATTGGAAAACATTTAGCAGTTACAAGAAATGGGGCATTGGTGGCTAGGTTAATGAATAAGGTGCAAATGGAGGCTTTTGATATTTCTTTTTTTTACCTCAAGTGACAACAATTTATTAGGATAATAAGCCCTATAATTATCCCTATATGAAGTCCTTTTATCAAGTTGACTCACTATAGAGTTAATTTGACCTAATAGTGTCTCTAGGGAATTGGCTAGATGGGTGTGATGGGCATTAGTGGAAGCGGGATCCCTCATTCTCCCAATTAATTATTCAAATTTAATTTTATTTCTCACAATGTTTTCAATTAGAATATCTTCACTACTTGGGGGATTTTGTGGAACTATAGGAGGGTTAGGTGGAGGGATAAGAGGAGGAACAAGAGGGTTTTGTAGAGGGTTAGGTGGATGGTTAGGAGGAGGAACAAGAGGGTTATGTGGAGGGTTAATAGGATGGGTTATTAGAAACAAGCAAATTTCAACTAAAAATTTGGGTTAATAAGTGTATATTTTTATTAGTTACCTCTTTTACATGGTGGCATCATCAATTAGCAGATTCTTGGGATGAATTTGGCAACTTATTTTCAAGATTTTTATCTCTCACACAGAATAAGATCGTGAAATGTGAAGGTAGAAAAGGAAACTCGAATGAAAAATGATGAACTTGCATTGAGGTTTTAGTTTTTAATTTTTTTTAACACAAGTAATGTGATTGCATTATTGAAAACAATAATAACACAATCACATTAATAACACAATATTTTTATTGTTTAAAATAATGTGATTTCATTATGGCTCAGTAATTACCAAACCATAATTTGAATAATGTGATTGTATTAATTAAATAACATGATCGTGTTATTTATTAACATGAACACGCTACATAAAATGTCAATGGAATTGTCCCCCAACTCTATGCACCTACTCTATAGTATACTTCATTTACAATTATCACACTTGGAGTAATTTATATGTTTACTAGTAATATTCTCATGGTGTAATCTATTTATAGTATATGTGTTTAAATTTTTAAAAAATCACATATTTATAGATAGATCCTAGTGTGGATGTATGTATGTATATATGTAAAGTTTTATTTTATATATATATATATATATATATATATATATATATATATATATATGTATATATATATGCATGCATGAATACATATTGACAGGATTATGATCCTTAGGAAATGCACTTGCAACATGCTTGTCAGTTACATGATTAGAAATATCAATTACTTTCACACCTTCGTGTGATGCAAAATACACAAATTAATTTTTACTGTCAATTGTGATCTAAAAACATAGATAGATTTCATCTGCAAATTATTGTGAGGTGTCAAGATACAATAGTACCATGGTAGATTTATTTAAGATTTTGAAGCATGGTGGTAGGAAATAGTGTAGTTATAGTGAATCATTATTCTACACGCTTTTATATTTAAATCCATTCTACCATCTCCATCATCTCATGTAATACCCTTCATGATACTACTAGTAATGCATATTTTTATAAATAAAAATATGAATGTAAATCAATAGTTGTATCTTACTCAAAACTTATGACAACTGACCCCATCCAAATTCTTGTGTATGAAGTAGTAAGAAATACTAATTTATTTTTTGTGGAGTTGATGGTGGAAAATAAGGTTGTGTGTTCTTTCATGCAGCATAGTAATGAGCTATGTAGGCAAGAGACATTGTGTTTCATGACGAGATTGAGCAATGGCTAAGTGGTGGGGAAGGGCAAGGCCATACAATACATACAAATGGTGAATTATTTCAAGAAATGTATTTCACCAAAGTGGCCATGTAGAGGTGATGATGGAAAATGAGGTTGTGTATTCCTTAATATGGTATGGTAATGTGTTGTGTAAGGAAGAGATGTTTTATTTCATAGTGAGCTTGAACAATGGTGAAGTGATGGGGGGGCCAAGGCCATACATAACATGCAAGTGGTAAAATATTTTAAGTAATATCATTCACTAAAGGGCTCATATAGTACATCAGACTCAAATTTAGGGAAATTATTAGATTTACTTGACCTACACACATTGCAAAGGGGTTTGCAACTTGTAGGGTGAAGGCATCTTTGATTAGTCATTTTCTACTATCAAAGGTGGACTAGGATGTCATGAGAGCTGATTTGATTATAATAGGGTTCCATATTTGATGTACAATTCAAATAAACATTATAATTTTTCTAATGTGGGGATAATACATTGAGGTCAAAGATTCTATCTTGTAGCTTCCATTCATCCATGTTGCCAATATATTAACATCTGGACCAATTGCATCAGAGTTAACTAATATGGAAATTCTATACTCATACCCTTAGAAGAAAACACAACCATAATTATAAAAGGTGAGACAAAATCAGTGGTCATGGGTTTAAAGTGAGGTATGGTTATTAATTTACACTCTTTTACTCACTTGTTGTGTGCTTAATGGCTATTTGTAATTTACTTTAAATAGATGCATCTAGAGATTCTAAATTACTTATAATCGAATGGTGTAGATCATCTCCATCCCATATTGGGAAAATAATTAAAATTATAAGAAAACATAGTGCACATCCTATCATTATGGAAACTACCCTTTGACATGTCATTTTAAATAGGTTTTGAACATGATAACCAAAGAATGCAATGAGAGTGAATGCGAGAATGAAAATTACCAAACCATAATCATATCTACTTATCTTATCATGGTGAAGGAGGAGATTTTTCATACTAAATACATTAGTTGAGTGGAGAAGGCAAGGGAGTTGAAGGATTAAAAGGGCAGTCATACACTACATTCATGTCTGTAAGATAATTATGGAAACTATCATGCACAATTGTTATTGCATGTACTATTAATGCATTTCAAACCATTGTAGAACTATCAAAATGTGTGTGTGTGTGTGTGTGTGTGTGTGTGTGTGTGTGTGTGTGTGTGTGTGTGTTTATGTATAGTAATATTATATATAATTAGTAATATTAATAACATAAATAATAATACATACCATTATAACATATATTTATATATTATAATTTACAAGTATTTAATATAATATTATTTATTACACATAATATAAATTTGATAGTAAATTAATAAATATATATAAATATTATTAATAACATAAATTCCTATATATTATATTATATGTAAATTATAATAACATACATGTGTGTGTGTGTGTGTGTGTGTGTGTGTGTGTGTGTGTGTGTGTGTGTGTGTGTGTGTGTGTCTATACATACTATGGAGGTGATGGTGGAAAATAAGGTTATGTGTTCATACGACATGGAAATGAGCTATGTAAGGAAGAGACATTTTGTTTCATGATGATCTTAAGTAATAACGAAGTGGTGGGGAAGGGAAAGGCCATACAATACATACAAATGGTGAAATATTTAAATAAATATCATTCACCAAGGTGTCCATGTAGAAGTGATGATGGAAAATGAGGTTGTGTATTCCTTCATATGATGTGGCAACAAGTTGTGTGGGGAAGAGACATTTTATTTCATGGTGAGATTATATCATAAGGCATGTATGTTTGCAGCATGTAGTGGGCATTAGGGCACATGGCTTATAATTTATGTATTAGGAATTAGAGTTTAGGTTTAAAGATCCATATATAATGTCTAATTACTCTATGCCATGTTCAAACCTAATTATTAATAAAAAAAGATGTTAATTGGGACTAAATCAATTGGTAAATAGGGAAAGTTTATGGTTTAACATTTAGGATATAGTGTTTAGGGTTTATGGTTTAGGGATTATGTTTTAATGTATATATGGTTTAGGGTACACAAGGTCAATCACAAAGATAATTTAGGATAATTTGAATCACTTGGACCCATTTATGACTATAGAATGTGTTTTTGGGTTGTAATTATACCCCATGTCATCATGTGTATTGATTGGATTACTCAAATGGGGCAATCAGTCATGTGATTTAGGCCAAACTGAGCCCTGTGAACTTAATTCTTAGTCTAAATGATGTTAATTTAGGCTAATTAGTTCAAGGTTTAAAGATTTTATATTTAAGGTTTAGAGTTTAGGTATTAGGAACTTTAGGGATTAGGGCTTAGGGTATAAGTTTTAAGGTATATAAGGTACAATCATGATGGTGATTGGGGTAAATTTGAGCTCCTTGAACCTATATCTATGAGTAAATAATGTGATTTTGGAATCAATTAGCCTCCACATCATCATAGATTGAGCTTATGAAGTCAATTGTGGTAATGAGTGATGTAATTTTTACCAAGTTCATCCCTGTGAACCTAATTCTTACTATATATAAAGGATGTTAATTGGGGCTAAATTTATTATTTTAGGCTCTACAATTTAAAGGGTTTGGGGTTTAGGGATTATGGCTTGTTATTTAAGATAGATGGCATAGGGTTTAATATATTAGATATAAGGTCCAATCACTAAGGTAATTGAAGAAAATTTGAGCTACTTGTTCACCTATTTGTGATAATTACTTGAACATGTTTATATTTCTGATAAAAGTAGGGTTAGTTACACCATACATGTTGCATACATGTTATACAATTGATTGATCCATAAATTTGGTTTAGGGAATAAATTTTGCCCAAATCATGCCCCTAATTGCACAATTTGACTGATTAGATCAATTCATGATAGAATCAAACTTTTAATTTTACCCCAAATCATATCTTGCTCTTTAAGGTGTTCAAATTGGCCTCAAATGCCTCTTGGATTAAATGAATCCACTCTTTGGTTAATTATATATGGCATGACATTAGGTTTAATTTCACTCTAAATCACATTAAATATATAATTTAAAATGCTTTCACATGGCTCATCTTGACCCTAATTACCTTTATAATTAAACTAAATGACATTTGCGTTTGTTAGCTGATGATTTCAAGTTTATTGAACACAAAACCACATTCTATACATGTATAAATTACATATAAATAAATTATTTTTATTTTCTTCAACTAAGCTAATGAAACTAGAGCTGATCAACTCTAAAATCACATTTTATAGCCTTGTAATTAGGTTGAAGGGGCTCGAAATAGGCCCAATTTACTTCAAATCCATAGCTAGATTGGTACTCGAAAGGTTATCTTTTGGCCATACGTTTAAAAAATGCATTTTATGGCATCTCATGATAAAATAAGTTATATCATAAGGCAAGTATTTTTTTGGCATGTATGGTTGCACCATGTATGTTTGTGACATTTCTGAACTTGACAAAAGATAACTTCTTATATGCAAAACAAAGTACTAACACATTGATATACCTTGAAAATAGATCTTTATATAACTTCACTTACTGAATCAAACAATATTATCAGAGACTCAGATAATACTACAAAGTTTTTAAAAGTTTTTTACAAGTTCCAAACATCAATTATCCACAAAAACTAACACAGTCCTGTTTAACCAAATTTAGCATCTTTTAGGATTATATACACTCTTGACACAAAATAGAATGACCCTTTATTTTTTTTTGTTGTTCCAAAACACCATTTTAATCTTGTGAAGACTATAAATTCCTTTTCAAATACCAACTTTTAAATAACTAATCCTTAAACATTTATAATATCATTGAAGTCTCTTTCAAACCTAATACTCTAGGTCTTTTAGTACTCAGTCAAAGGATCCTTGTACTACAATTGATTTTTGGATAATATAATTTATTTAAGAATGTAAAAAATGAAATATAAATCAAATCTACCAAATTATGAGTGATTTGGATTAATGGATCACCAAAAACCAACTTTTGACTTCTTGACCCTGTCTAGGATAAACTAGGATTGTCTACATTTTAAAGAAGATTAGACTCATGTCAAATGAAAAATAAATAATTAAATTAGAGGTTAATACATCTCCAATTATCATTCAATGCTATAAAATATTAACAAGAACATTATTCCCAAATAACAATCTTAATCAACCAAACTTTGTTCTTAAGACTACTAGGCCTAATGGCTCCTTTAGTAGGTCAAAATGCAAATTTAGGTTTTTAAATGTTGTGAATATATAACATGATTGTGTTATTAAGTAACATGATCATGGTACTAATTAATTTCATAACATGATCATGTTAATACTGTGATTGTGTTATTAATTTTATCATGCTATTTGGATTTGAATTCAAATCTCATGCTTTTTGGCTTAGAATGGTTTGGATTCTTGAGCCTGAGGTTTGGACCTATCAATCTATAGTCAAGTTTGAGACTTATGATAAAAAAATAAAAAAAGTCAACTTTAATCACCAAATACACTAGAAATTTCAATGTGAAAATTTAAAAACTTAATACCATCACGATGAGCATCCTCTCCTTTTTTCAAAAATATGATTTTTATAATTTTTGGACTAATTTAAGGTTTCAAACTATGTTGATTTATAACTATAGACACCTAAATCTGGCCACCAATGACCTCCAATTAGAATTTTGACCAATTATTACTAAAATACACAATTTGGCCTAAAAACACTAAAGCACATTAAAAGCTTTGAACCTGATATAGTCAAGTGCTAATTTTGGCTAAGGTATCCCTAAATGGGGTAGTGCAATTTATTGGGTAGCTAACTTTGATCAGATCATTCCAAGTCAAAATGCCAATTTTGCACCTCAATGCTTTCTATTGCTCTTTCCTATCAAATCTCTTGCACAAGACATGTGTCTTTGTTATTTTCTATTAGTAACATCCTAAATGGAATAATGGACCCAACGCATTTGACATTGACTTCCAATTCTAATCCAGTTAAATTTTGGACCAATAACAAGGCATTCTAATCAATTTGATTAATTTGTGCACAAAGTGCTTAATCATGTTTAAGCGTGAATTACACCAAATTAAATCCTAATTAAGAACTCCATAGAAACTTTTTGAAAACTTATTTTTGCAAATGAATATTAAATATCTACATCATCAGGTGACCTCATTTCTTAGGAAGATATCCCTAGGCCATAAATGCCACAAATATCAGGATTATGGGTCTCCCATGCCTCAAAATGACCCTCTATGCCTCTTCAATGCCCTTTTTTCCAATGTCATGATGAGCATAATTATAGATTTAATTTAAAAAAATTGAATTAATCCTCAACCACACATCTTCATCTCAAAATGGACAGTTCAAGTTGATTCTAAGCAATCTCAAAAATCTATAAATAGGAGGCCTTGCTAATTGAATTTTAAGTTTGGATAATGTAAAGTTATAATGCACAAATGATTCCTAAATCCATTGAAATTAGTGTTATAATGCCAAATATTGAGAGAAGCTTCACACAAGCCAAGCCAAAGACAAACATGGTGCCAAGAGGAGGTGGAGGATAGTCAAGCTCCATTGCAATAGACCTTTTAAAGCACAAACCAAACAAGCCAATCGAATAACATTATTGAAGCATAAAAGAAGGTAAGGAAATTGTGTTTTTGAATTTTAGTTGTGCTTTGTTCATTTTCTTTTTGACTAAGCCCCCCCTTTGAGATAGGCTTAAGGTGTTAGCATTTAGTGTGTTTTATTTAATTTTGATTCATTCACTAACACAATACTAATCTCCCCTTATTGTAATCTTATGTTCATAAATGGAATGCCCGATGGGACCAAACACATCTCACACATGAAGAAGATCATTATGTAACTTAAAATATTCATTTGGATCATTAAAACTTTTATAATTTGATTTTCTAACTTTGTTTTGCCATTTTTATTTATCACAGGTTTACCCAGTAACCATTGTCGATTGAGTAAACCATCAATGAACTATTGCTGATTAAGTATAACCATCATTGATTAAGTTAGTAAAATTGATGTTAGTCTACATAAGCATTGTCGTCACTGGTTAGTATAACTGTCGATGGTCACTATGTTTTTCTTTTCAAACTTGAGAGCTCATTTTTCTAAGTTGGTTGTTTCATCTTCAAAAGTGATTGTAAGCTAAACATCTTGCTAACATTTTTTTTGTAGGTTTTACTTGAAAAATCATCAAAGCATGCTTAAATAGATCCTTCTAAACTTCTTTTAAGGTGTTTTAAAATGAATCAATTTTTTTATTTTGGTGCTTAAAGGAAAATCATTTAGGGTGCTATTGCTTAAATCTTGTAGTTAGATTTCAAAGTTACAAATTAAGACCAAGGGGTCAAAATTAACACCCCCAAATCTTTCATTTGAGCTTAAAATTGAACACAATTGTCAGATTTTTTTTTCACAATTACCACTTTGTTTTCACAAAATATAAGGATGTTGCGTGTATGCTCTTCCATTTATCCCCTTTAGGGAACCCTTGGAATCAAAAGTGTTTTCCTTATTTATAAATTACCTAATCCAAGGCATAGAAATAACATCATCTAAAGCACTCCCCAAAGACTCATCAAAAATTGGGTGACCTTGAAAATGACCCTAAAGTCTTTTTATTAGTCTTTTATTTCATACAAAATTGGCTTGTGAGGGGGACATCATTACCTCCCATGAGTTCTTTAGATAAGCTTCAACCTGGGGTTTCATCTCCCATCATTGACTTCATTTGGCTCCATATTGGAGTTGTACAAAAGATGTAGTGGCACTTTGGACATATCACTACACTGAGCGAACAACAAGATGTAGTGGTTGTAAAAAGGACTAGACCTTTTTGTAACAAGCCAAGTGATATGGACCCAAAATCCATGATTTTATTTTACATTGTCTGATGTGAAAGTCATTGTGTAATTGATTGCCCTAGAATGTTTGTAAACTTGTAGATTTTAAACAAATCTCCACTTGTTGTGGAAGTATTATTGGTGCAAGGTGTGTCTTAAGGTCCATGTCATAGTACTGTCCTTTGAGAAAAAGGGGGGGTGTAAAAACCTTACTATAAAATGTGTATTTACTTTTTGATGAACACCTAAAATCCTCTTAAATTACGTATATTTATGGATTCCAACAATACCAAGCAACCTTGTTAGTTTAGGATCTAAGAGTGATTAATTAGTTGGTTTTGTCCTAGATTAAAGTCTTGTTTGGAGTCAAAACTTGGTGTAAAAAAATGATACAAACCAAAACACATGGTCCTCATTTTCCTTTGAACAAATAGGCATTATGTTGCCCATGTGAAATCATCAATTTTCCTTGTTCAAAATTCATCAAAACTTGGATTCACACCATCCACTTTGGTGTAGTTATGCTTCCCAATTGAGTCTAGACCTTTTCTAAAGTTGTTTAAATTCCTTCATTTATAATCTAAATTAAAAATTTCACCTTTATAAGTTTATAGGGTTGATGTTTTAAGTGGGTTCACCATTTTCACTAATCTTGAGGGAACTTAGGTTTAATTTCCAATTTGGGTTGAAGGCCATTTAAAGACTCATGATCGTTATCACCACTTGATAGACTTAAGTCATTTTGTGCCAAACACTTACACTTTGAGTCTATGCACCACAACATTTCAAGTCAAGAAAGGTAGTGTTATGCTATAAATTTGTGAGAATTTATCTTTGCCTTAGAGAGTCTTTAAAACAGGCATTTTGTCACATATTTTGGGAAGTCTAGCGCTATTATGCTACCCAAAACATTTTAGATATTGTTTCATAAGCCCCCTGCATAGAGTTAAAATTTGTTCCTACATTTTCAAACCAATTTGAGTATACCTTTGTGAACCTTTGTCTGGCACAGTTATGTTATTCACTTTTTTTCTAGATTATTTGTTAGAAGAACCAAGTTTTATACCATTATTTGGTAGAAAATAAACTATCTCTAAAGTGTCTTTTGTTTCATACCTTATACCTATTTGATTGAATCCATGACAAAGAATCAAATGCCTAGTGTTTTTTATAAGTATTTCAAATCCATTACATTAAAACTCTCATCTATTTTAAATTCTAGATTTTGATTCTAATTGGCCAAGAGTGCTAGTGCATGCCTTGTTTGAGCCTAGCTTTTGACACTGCATTTTGGCCAAAAGACCTAACAACTTTTGATTTCCTAAATTAGACTAATTTGAAACACTTTGACCTTATATTTTGGCATCTCAATTTTTGGTTCATTTACTTAATATTTTTGTGTAAGACGTGTAATGTTAGACAATTAACATTAGCTTGTGTTATCACAAATTTGTGCATAAACCTTTTGATCCTTTTGATTAATCTAGACAAATTTTGAACATCATATTTTTAGACATTGTCCTTTAGAGTTTTTATAACTCTCTTCCCTTTCTATCATAAAACATTGACTATTGATCCCAACATGTATTCTTACACTTGTAGTGGACTTATGTATAATCCAAGGATTAGTAATGTAGTTGTGTAGGAAGAAATGGTGCAAGATGCCTACGTAGATAATATTGCATATGAGATGGATCCTTATCCATATTATAATACTCAATTAGGGGCACAAATCCAAGATCCATTAGCTAACTATTTGGTTAATATACCACCTTATTCATAACAAGACCAAGATCAAACCACACAATGCCTAGCTATAATACCCACAACTGATAAACTAGTTATTCAACATTCATGCTATACTAAAATGCCTTCCACATATGATCCATTTTTTTTAGCATCATTTATTAGAGAACAAAGATGAGATTTTGGTTAGAACTATAGAGGTAGGGGCTAAGTTTCCAGTAGACTTCCCTCATGAGAATTTACCAAGCCTAGTAAGAATGCCCCACAACATAGTTTATGATCAATAGGCTTCTTTTAAAAATCCTTTGGCTCTAGTCCAAACAACATATCAAGACCCTAATATTCCTAATAGAGGTAAAATCCTCATGGAAGACTAATTTAACCAAATGCAGATGACATATCAAACCTACCTGAATCTAGCATATAACTTGAATCAAATGACCATTGTGAGAAAAAATCTTATTGACTTAGTTCCTTTAATAGGAGTTTTGATAGAGTTAATTGGTCAAGACAATTAGAGTTCAGATCCATTCATATAAAACACTTCAGTAGATAACTTGATGCATATGCCCATTATTGAAGAAGTGTCTTCTACTTCTACATAGAATAATGAGAAAAATATAATAGATAATGTGTAAGCAACATCTAATCCAAATCAAAGTGGCACTAATGCACAAACAACTAGTCAACAACATGTGCCTATAGTTAATACTATGATTGGACCATCATACCAATGATTAGGATTTTCTACATCCCAACCTCAACCAACTACTTCATCAACTGTGTAACTAATAGGATTAGGTAGTCAAACAACACCCAATGTCACATCTTAACAATAGAATTTGATGAATCCTACTCCTCCTAAATAAGGGATGAGTAGTATTCCATAATAGTAAGCATAATATAATGTACAAACACAATATATGTCTAATATATTTCCACCTAAACAAGGGGAAACGAATGCTCTACCTCATTAGGTAGTGGTAAATACACCTCCTCAGTCATAGACCAGTGTACCAATCTAAAACCAAACAATGACTAGCCAAAAACATGTAAATATTGGTTAGTGATAGATGCCAAATATTCAACATGATTTCACTTCCCAATAAGGATTCATGTAACAAGGAGGCTCTTATGTTTCTTAAGTACCTACTAGACAACAATCGGTTTAAAATGTGCCACAAGTTCAAAGTCAAGGTTTTGGTTCACAAGTTCCCACTCAATAAGGTTCGATTAGTCAGTAGCATGTTCCTTTTCAACCAAAATAGGCATAGTGTAGTTATATCCCTCCTTCTCAACCACAAAATCCTCTATGTCAAACCTTCATAGCCAACCCAAACCAAAATATCTCACAACCAAATGTGCAATTTCAAGTACATCCTAATCCATGTATGCATATTCCTGGTCCATTTTCAAACCAACCAAGATACCCCAACATATATCTCCATCATACCCTAGTCAAAGTGTCCCACTTGTTACCTCCTAACCATCTACCCAAACCAATGTTTTCCCTCAAACCAATGTTCCTTCCAGTTTCCTATCCCAAGAATTACAATAGATGAAGGATGTAATTGCTACCATTTAGGCTGAGAAATAGAGTAAAAAGTTTAAGTTGGATGACATGTGTTCTTATCCATTCAATATGGATTACTTGAAAATACCATTTCCTCCAAGATATGAACCACTCAAATTTGAAAAATACAAAGAGAAAGGTGACCCTAAAGCCCATTTAACCGAATTCTTTGTCGCATATCAACCAATGGCATATAGTAATATATATCTTTTATTGTTGTTTCCAAGGAGCTTGGCTGGACAAGTCTTAGAGTGCTTCTTAAATTTGTCCAAGAATTCAGTAATAGATTTTGATGATCTTTCTGATAAGTTTGTGTAGCACTTTTCCTATAATCTTGAACATGAGATTTCATTGGTTGACTTAACATAAGAAAAATAAAAGGCTAGTGAGAGTTTTTCAAGTTATCTATAGTGATGGAGAGTCCTTACATGTTGATTTACTCACAATTTACTAGATAAATAACTAGCCATTGTGTTTCCTAAAATTTGCATAGTGAGATAGCTTATCATCTGGAACTACAATGTGCTCATAATTTTAAAGAGATCATCAATAAAGGCTTGTTGATTGAGTGAGCCCTTATTAATAAAGGGATCGTCAAGATTATGTTAACTAATTAGAATCAAGGTACCAATTAAGGAACTGGCCAAAATCAACATCCAATCCAAGCACAAACATCACAACCATCACAGACCAATAACTAAGATAAACCAAAGTAATTCAATTTAAATAGGAATTTTGTGGGTAATGGAGCAACCAAGTCACATCATGTCCAAATAGTGAAAATATCATTTGCACTACCTTTTTAGATTACTCCTACCCAACAATCTCTTCATACAATTTCACAATCACAAGAACCAAGACCCACACAACAAATGCAACAACCTCTACCATTACAAACTCCTCTTCTAAGGAGAACTATGCATATGTATCATGTCTTTAGTGACCTAAGAGAGCTTATTGAGTTTGTATTTCACAAACTTGCTATTGCTAATATGATTAGTTGGCCTATACTAGAGCATTATTCATAAGGCATTCCTTATCTTGATTGGTACCATTAAAATGAATTTTGTGAATATCATTACATCAACGGCATAATTTATGAATATGTGTGCAAATCAAGCATTTGATTGAGAATATGTTGGATAATGGGGAGATAACATTGGATAATGGTACTTTCACCTCCAATCAAACTCTTGGGATTTATCAAAACCCTTTTCCATAGTATAACGCATATCAACAACATAATAATCAACAATAACAACACTGGTTGATGCAAAAATAAAATCAATAGTATCAAAATTAAAGGCCAAACTAGTAGAATCAACAATAAAACTCATAATGTCAAAAAAATTGAAAAAACCAAGGTCAAAATGGTAACAACCAACAAACCTACCATGTAGTTGTACATGACTACAATAGGCTTATAGGTCATATTGTAAGGGGTAGCATTAATACCATCTCCATTAATCCTAGACCAATCACTAATCAATTTAGACCATTGATAAACAATACCATTCAACCAAATTACATGGATAATCCTTCTTTGGCCTAGGACCACACATAGGTGAACCAAAAAATTATGACTTCCACTTTTAGACCATATACTAATAAATCACCCTTGCCATGTGACCACATACAAATACACCAACAATCGAGACTTGTCCTATCTGGTCCCACACCATTCCCAAAATTTGTTAGCAATTATGGTCTAGCTAATAATCTTGATTGTGAAATCACAACTTAGATGTCAAAAATTACTATCCCAAGTCCATAACCATCTGCCACTTTGCTTATTATCCAATCAACTATTAAGCCTTAGAATAAATCATTCACCATTGACCAAGACAAAAAGTTTGATAATGTGGAATAATTACAGAAGACACCAGGACAAATTTCTAATTTAGATTTGTTTCAAACATCAAAAATCCACAAGAACATTTTAAATGAGTTGTTAACCTAATCCATTATTGCCAGTAACATTTCCCTTGATAAATTTCAAGCTTTGGTTAGACACCTAGCTCTAGCCCAATAAGTCACATTCAACCAAAGTGATATGTCTTCCCTTGGCCCACTCCATAATAGTCCATTATACATAAAAGTTTATATAAAGTGGTATAGAGTGAAATGTGTCCTTATAAACAATGGATCAAGCCTCAACATAGTGTCTCTAAAGCTCAACAAGCTTCTTGGGTACACAATGGCAGATCTCCAGCCAAAAATGATAACTATCAAAGCCTATGATAATCAAGAAATAGAATCACAAGGCATCATTAGCTTACCAGTTATCATTGGGCCTTTGACCCATGATAAAATTTACCATGTGCTTGATCTTGAGTTGTCCTATAATATGATTCTAGGTAGGCCTTTTTACATGAGATTCATGTAGTCCCATCAATGCTACACCAATGTATAAAGTTTTCCCATTCAGGGATGGAAGTGTATATTTCAAGATATTTACACCCATATGAACACTAAAAATATCTTAAGGCTGAGTTTTAAAGCTAAAATTACGAATACAACATGAATCCAAGTTCTAAGTAGGATAAATGAAAGGCCATACTTATTGATCCTCCATATGATAATTGCATAGATCTTAATACCTTGAATTCCCTTTCTCACATGCCACCTCCTGAAGCTTCTAATCATTTCACCATTTTAGATAATGGCCCAAGGGAATATGTGACCCATGATACCTTCCATATTACCAATCTTCGTTAGAATCCAAAGACCTTTGGATGTCCTAAAGCTACCCCACACATCCATTGGCAACAAAAGAACAAAGATAAGGGACCTGTCATGTTTTTACCAACATCTGGCCTAGAACTAGATCCTCTTGAAGGGGAGGAACCATGGTTATACAATGACCACCAAGCTGATTAGTATAAAAATGTAAAAGTATCCAATTCCCAATAGGATCATGGGGCATCAAGATTACAAAGGAAGAAGCCTCAGACTGAATCAACAAGGAACCATTAAGCCAATTTCTATGACTAAGTACAAAAGACCTTATGGACTTAGATTTAAACTACCTGGGGGTGACCCCACATATTTTATTTGAGGTTCATCACTAATGGCTAGTGATGATGATGTTGAAAGTAAAGTAAAGTCCAATCATAGCCTCACCTTTGATAACCTAGCTGAGACTAACTTGTTTGATAACAATGCCATTTGTACCCTTACCCTAGTCATTCATCATGACCCATTACCATTATACTATCCCAAACTAATAGATTTAGACCAACAAGAATCCAATTTGTCAATTGATGAGTTTTAGAATGATGAGGCATTCTATGATTTTCTAGGCCTTAGAGACAATGTTCTATTAGGATATCATAAATCAAGATTCTTAATTACATTGGATCTTAAAGCCTATTTTGGAGAGTGGGTGAACACCCTTAGCCAAAAACAAATGAATAAAATATTGAGGTCCTCAAGTGAAAAAACTCTTTGAGGCACTTTTTAACCAAGAAAAAAGTAAAGATAAAGGCCAGTCTAGTGGTGAAAACCTATTTTAGGCACCGTTAGATGGGGGTGTTCATTCTTCTTTGAATTTAGACCAGAAGACCACCAATGATAAACTTGCCTATGGATCTGATTTTAGTTTTATGTATAAAGTATTTGATCAAATTCTTTAATAATTTTTAACTTATTTTGTCACATGGCTGGATCACCCATTGGGGGACTCAGATTCATCATGCCTAGGAGACATTGAAGAGCAAGTCCTACCAGAGGACCCTGATGTAGTTCAACAATTCAAGTCTTTGCCTACTATCTTAGAGGATAGTTTGACTCTTTTAGTTGAAGATACAATAGAGGTAAACATCAAGACTCCATCAGACCCAAAATGGATAAAATTAGGCATGTCCCTCACTGAGGAACATGAAGTCTTTACAAATCTATTGAGAAAATTTGTAGATATCTCTGCATGGACTTCTTTTGACATGCTAAGTTTGGACCATGCCTTCATTTTATACCACCTTGTGGTCAATCCTGATGCCAAACTAGTGAAATAAAAGTTGCATAAGATCCATCCTCACATTGATGCCTTGAAAAAGAAAAAGTTGAAAAAACTCTTAAAAGCAAGATGTATCTGATCCATTGAATACTCAGAATGAATATCTAATGTTGTACCTATTAGCAAGAATCTTGAAAGAATCAAAATCTATAATGATTTTTGAGACAAACAAATCTTGTCTTAAGGATGACTTTCCATTTCCTAATATTGATATTATCTTCAACTCCAGAGTAGGTTATAAAATGCTTTCACTCATGGATTGCTTTCTAGGATACAACTAGATCAGAATAGCATCAGAAGACCAACATAAAATAGTGTTCACAAACTCTGTGGGGAATATTTTGTTATCAAGCCATGCCATTTGGTCTTGAGAATGATAGAACTACATATCAAAGGGACATGACTATCATATTCCATGATATGATGTATGATATTGTTGAAGACTATGTTGATGACATATTAGGAAAACCTAAGACTAGGGCTGACCATCCAACAATGTTATGTACGATATTTGAAATATTATGAGAGTATAAAGTTAGACTCAATCCAAAAAAATGTGTGTTAGGAGTAACCTCAAGAAAGTTACTTAGCTTCATTGTGTCTCATAGGGGCATTGAAGTTGATCCAACCAAAGTTCATGCTATAATCAAGATGTTGCCACCAACCAATTTGAAGCAAATCCATAATTTACAAGGCAAGATATAGTCAATTTGATGCTTTATCTCTCAATTAGTAGACAAGTGTCATCTAGTTACACATCTTATAAATAACAGAGTTGTATTTCATTGGGATGACCACTTCCAAAGAACTTTTCAACAACTCAAAGACTATCTAGTTAATCCACCTATTTTGTTACCTCCTATGCTAGGAAAGCCATTCTTATTGTATCTATCAACTACTGACAATGCCTTGGGGGAAATTTTATCTCAACATGATAATGATGTAAAGGAGCATGCATTATATGAATTAAGTTGTACCTTGATCACATATGAACACAACTATGCACCTATTAAATTTTTTTATCTAGCCATGGTCTTTGTAGTTCATAAACTACACCATTACATGTTGAACAATAAGACCATGGTCATTTCCAAAGTAGATCCACTCAAGTATATACTATCTAATATAGATTTACAAGGTAGAAAGGCCAAATGGATCATGCTTCTTAGTGAGTTTGACATAAAGTATGTCAATCAAAAGGTAATCAAGGGATAGGTTCTTGCAAATCAACTTGCTGAAGCACCCCTTGTAAACACAAATCCACTCACATTTAATTTTCTTAGTGAATCAAATGAACATCATTGACACACATCTTGAGGAGTATCATTGGAAGCTATATTTTAAAAGTTCATTTACTACACATGGATCAAGGGCATGCCTCTTATTTATTACACCATAAGGGAATCTAATCCCTAAATCATTTATAATCATTTTTCCTTGTAAAAACAACATGGTTGAATATGAATCAATTGTAATAGGACTTTGATAGGTAGTATACCAGAACATATATCATCTCAAAGTTTATGGTGATTCTCAGTTATCATCAATCAGGTCACAGACCATTTCTAAATCAAAGATGACAAGCTGGTTCCATATAAGGTTATGATCGATACCCTAAAGCAACAAAATACAATATCCAATTTGAACATATAACAAGGGCTATTAATATAACTGTAGATGCCATGGCTACTATTGGCTCTCTAATTTGATAAATAGATAAAGCTAAAGAGTATTAGTTCCTTATTGAGAATTTACTCATACCAGCTCATGAACCTTCAACTGTGGTAATGATTTGTGATATTATTGGTCATAATTCTATTTAGTACAAGACACCAAAAGTATGTCACACACATGTGTGTAACTCCCTATGTCAAAATATTATTAAGGTCATTTCTAATAAAAATAATTAGCCTCCCTAACCCATAATTTTACCCCTCACACATTTAATTTAAAATACTTAATTAATCTAATTAAAAAACCCTTTATGCCACCTTAACTGGCCACCTTGCCCTAAGATTGATTATCACCTGATGAGTCACCTCAAGATTTGGTCCCCTCACCCTAACTACCCAAGACTTATTCTCACCTCAAAACTAAATTTTTAATCAATTACCTCCTTATTAACCTCTTATTTTTATTGTATTGTAATGGGTGCCACACTTGGCATGAAGAGTAATTGAAAACAAGCCAAAAATAGTAAGATTTAACTATTTTAAGGACACTAACATTAGTCAACCCATGGGCGATGTCAGTGGGATCACTGATATCAGTTATATAAACCAAACTCTAACTTAATGTTCAGGTCAGTAGAAATCAAAAAATCTCATCCTTATTTGCATCCAATCTCTCAACATTCAACTTTTGACATCTTGACTTACTATTATCCTACATAAGTCAATCTAGATTAGGAACTAAGATCTTAAGGACTAGTAACACCTGCTTGTTTTCTCTATTCAAAGTGTCAATTCAGACTCCCTGATAAGAGCCATCCATCCAACACTTATTATTTAGTCACCACTATAGCTAAGTATATCACTTATTCTATATGACTTTTACAATGTTACTTTACTATCACTTTACATTTACTATTCACTACTTTACCCATTCCTGACTGAACCCTTGTGAGGGAGTTATAAAGCTTCCCTACTTATTTCTTCTTGACTTGACATACCAAACCTCTGACTAGATCCATCTAAATCATACTCTCTCTCTCTCACACACACACAACTCTCCCCAACCTCTCAGACCTGATCAAAATCATTTCTTAGAGCCAAAAAAGCCTTCTACAAGCTCCTAGGAAATTATTTCCCCTATTAACCTTGGCAACCTAACTGACATTGGTCACCTTCACCCACTGGCCTCGGTAGTATAATTGATATCGATCACTTCTTCACTGATGTTGGTGACTATGGATTCCCTAATCTTTTCAAAACCTACCCAAACAACTTCTAAAATATAAATAGAATATACAATCTACACTATGTTACTCTCTAATGAATTTAGGTTATGAATAATGGTAACATTATTTCTCTTTAACTCTCTCTTTACCTCTCTTTTAGCTATTTATATTCTTTTGTCTCTCATAAGTGGTCTGTCATCTATAAGGAAGTTTCACACTTCCTAGAACAAACATGTAGCTTGGCAACCCACTCATTTATCTACTAACAAATATTTTGTGGTAGTGCTTTCTTACTTATAGGTAGTCTTCCCTAGCCAAATAAGAGTGATCAAAATGTCTAGATATGATGCACAAACCAATCTGGGTTCATTCTAATCACTTATCCCTACCATTCTTTTCTATTTTTCTTTAGACTTTAAATAGATAAATTTTAGAAAAATATTTTTGGCACACCCAGTGGGACCCTAAAGTTTTCCTTGGGTTCATTTCTTATTTTAAATGTTCATATAGGTGCATTATAGTGAAAACTTCATTTATTATAATTTCTCCTTCTCTTCTCTCTTAAAAGAAAAAAATCAACATTTTATTTTCTATTTAAAAGCAATAAACTAAAATTTTCTCTTTTCTCTTTGCCTCTGAAAGTAATTTATCATTTTTTTCTTACAAGTTAAAAAGAATCTCTTATTTATTTCTTTCTTGCATGCACATTAAGATAGTGAAGTTCATTCTCTATTCCTATTTCATCTTTGTTTTCATTTAAATCTAAACATTTTAGATTTGGGTTTAAAACTTACTGCATATCATTATTTGCTTGTTGCATATTAACTCAGCTAGTAAATTACAAGCATTATGTATGAATTGTAGTGCACTTATGTTACACAACCAACTCAATTCACACAAACAAACATCAAAAATCACCTGAGAAAAATCCCATTGGGATTTCATCATCTAGTGGATCACCTTACCCTACCTAGCTATCCTACTTGGATTTTAAGACCAAGGGGAGAACCCACTCCGTTCTCTAGCGAAGTATAAACTCTAGATAGAAGGTATATTTTGGTTAAGTGGCCTCACTTGGCTTCAGGTCCATGAAGTGTGGGGAGAAAGACCCTATAACAAGCCATGTACCTGGTCTAACATATATTTCCTCTTGAGCACTAAAACTAACTTGAAACTAGCTTTAGATTGCTTTCTAGTACCTTCGATAACCAAATTTTCTTCTTACTCTCTGATTAAGGTATAAGCCAATACAAGACTAAAACTAATCTCTAGGAGTTAATAGTTACTGGTTGTATGTTCTTTTTCTTCTTTTCTATTGCCTTTTATATTTTGGAGTTGGTAAGGACATTTTCCTATTGATTCATAAAATCAACATTATTTCTAATACTCAGTTTGTATAATATGTTATATCAGGTTTTTTGAGTGTTCTTCCTTCTTACACAGACCTCTTCCATCCATCATTTTACTAGTTTCTACTTCTGGGTTTCTAAAATTTTGGATTTTCCATCTTCTAGGATATCATAGTGACCAACATCAGTTAACTATACTGACATTGGTAGATTTTAGCTACCAACATCTGTTACTCCCATCGAAGCTGGTAAACTTTTACTACTGACATTGGTCAAGCGACTGACATTGGTGACTATGTAATTTTCATTTGCTCAAAATAATAAGCTAAAATAACCCACATACCTACACTCAAACTTGGTTTTTACTTATTTTATTACTACTGTAGGGTAGTAAGACTATTAATACTTCCTCTTGCATGGTATTGACATGAGCTCAAGCAAAAATTCTTGCTGATTATGCAAGCTGAAAACTACTTCCACCTTCCCCTCTTGTTGTTGAGTCTGTCATGAAGCATACTTTAGATACAAATCATACACGCAGTCTTAGCTAAATTCTCATTATGCCTAAAGGAGATCAAGATTTTTCTAAATTTTTGGATCATAATGTGATAGCCCTTCAACATTACCTTGCTATGAGTCGAACCCATAATTCTTTAGGTGACCTAATCTATGGTATGCCAATCTCTCTATTGGAGATAACTTCAGTTTCAGTTACCACCACTATTTTCTCCATGGTTACTCAAACCACCACTTTGATAAGTAACCCAAATATAAACAATGTCCAAAGTTTAGCATCTCCAACTACTCGATCCCACCTAAACCTTGGAATGACTTCCCTACTTTCACAATCACAACCAGTTTAATTAAGTCACACCCCATTTCAAAATTTAGTGGTACCTATTCTATCTATCCTCACACCTATAATTACCTGAGTTATGACTCACCCTTCATCCATTCTAACCATGCCAATAACCTAACCTGTAATAACAACAACCAACCAAAGCATAGTCTCCAACCCAATGGGACAAACCCCTTTTCTTTCTACCCCTAACCTATGACTCATTATCCTTATGTTACCCCAACACAACCTCAACAAGCTCTATCATACACTCCCTCTACTTCTTATCAGGTTACCTATAATTTAGGAGGTATCTCCCAAACTAATCCCTCTCTAGACCTTATTAAGATGTTGATGGACAAGATGTCTAATCTAAAGACATCTATTTCTTGTTCAAAGAATGTATTATCTTATAATTAGATATGCAATGAACCCATCCATCCTTCTGTGACTATTCTCCCTTATACAAGTCAATGAGAACTCCCTAAATTTACTAGTTTCTAGAGTAAAGAAGACCCACAATAACATTTTTGAGAGTTTAGACATGTTTGTTATTTAATAGGGCACGATGATGTATTACTACTTCACACTTTCCCTATGTCCCTTTCAAGTGCTGTCTTGGATTGGTATAGATCTATAACTTAACACTCTCTTTTCTCATTTACCCAACTCACATAAATATTCCTAGACTATTTCTCTATTAACATTTCTAAAAAGGTTTCTATTACAGACCTTTATTCTATGAGACAATTTGATGATGCATCTATTACATAATTTATTGCTCACTGGAGAGGCTTGATTAATCAACTCTCCTTATCTTTACCCCAACCTGAGATTATTGAGATCTTCTCAAGGGCATGTGCTAAACACATCTCATCCACCCTCTAAGTACAAATTTTTGACACATTTTATGAGGCCTTTACAATGGCACAAAAACTTGAGATTCGGGCAATAGATGAAGGCAGAGTCAAGTTGTGTAGTAAGAACCCCAATTCCAAATCAAATGACTCCTCTTCTTCTAAAAATTATCCTTCTAACAAAAAATATAAAGGCTCTACCAATGTAGTGGTCATTAAGTTAGCTTCTTCCACACCCACAAACCAATCAAATTCTTTGACTTCCCAAAATCTAACCAAGTAATTCTAACAACAGTATGAACAAAGACAATGCAATCCCATTGGAGAGTCATATACATCTATTTTGGAGAAACTATTACAAAAAGGTGTCATAACCCTTCCTCAAATCAAACCTCCTATATAGTTTGACCCCTCTCATCTTATTCCAACTTGGTATAAGGAAGATGAGTTTTATGGCTACCATCGAGTTAAAGGCCACAATTATAATAACAGCAAGATATTCAAGAACATTTTTCAAGACATGCTTGATAGAGGTGATAACATCTTAGATAATCCTAATGCACCCCCTAATCAAATTATGGATGTGTTCAATGACCCTTTTCCTAACCATTTACCCAATCAAAATATTGTTCAAACCATAACTAACTCAAGTGATCATAATATCCATATGGTTAATATGGTTTTTCTTTTACCTCTAGTTCCACCTCCCCTTTAATAGGAGACACCCATTTCATCAACTCCTCCCCCATAGTCAGTGGCATTTATTTTTCCCATTCTTCCTCTTTAGGTAAAAGAGCCTATTTCACCTATTCCACTCCCTCATGAGGAAGAGCCTCCTTTACCACTTTTTTTTCCACCTAAGGAGCATGTAATGACAATTCCTTTTACACTAATATTACCTATCCTCTTACCACTTGAAGACCGCACCCTACCCATTCCTCAACCACATGTTGAAGGGAACATCATTCCTATATTATACCCTTTTGAGTAACCTTCTTCTCCTACCTATCCTCCACCTATAGAGAGTAGTAACATATCCACTCCACCTTTTCACTTAGAGGAGTCAGTATTATCTACTCCCACAATAGATGAGAGACCTATTGTGCCTACTCTAATTATATCACTCTTACCCCTTATTTTACCTATGGAGGATCATACTTTACCTATTCCTCACCCACATGATGAGGGAGAAATAATACCTATGCTTTAACCCCTTGAGGAAAATTCTTACCTACCTCTCCTCTACCCATGGCAGACCATGTCTCTTTCCCTGTCTCTATCAGAGGAGACCCCATTGTGGTTCTTTCTCATCTTTGGCCTAAAGTAGTAGAGACCATCAATTTCCCTCTTTCCCAAACACCTCATCCTTATAAATATACAATCATGAGGCCTATGTCAACTTCATCTAAACCCTTCTTGTGGTTGGTGAAAAGTCTAGAATTTCTTGACTCTATGAAGCTAGATCATGTAGCATTTTGGGACTGGCTTAAAACTCCATATCCAACACAATGAATGTTAACCTTTACTTCCAACCCTCTCACTACCATTTATCGCAAGGTCTTTGACAAATCTAAAGCTTCTTCACCAAAAAAAACTAAAGTTCAGCCATCTATGTCAAAACCCTTACCCTTAAGACATCTTCCTCATTAAAGTAGATCAGGTATTTAGGCATACACCCAGTTTCTAATTTAATTCATCCATAGGTGAAATTAGATTTAACTCCTCAACCATAAGTTAGAGTTTCATGGCCTAAAATATAGGAAAATATTAAGCTTCCTAGATCTCACCAATCTCCTCTTCAACCCTCAATTTTACCATCTATTTTAGGACCACACCCCTCTAGTTTAGTTGGAGTATTGTTGGCCCAAGAAAAATAAAAAGTTAAGTTACCTCTACTAATACTTTTACCACTTGGTAGGCCTTTCACATCTGACACCAAGATACCTAACACTAAGAAAGTGTCAGGAAAACATGTAACTCTACTTCCACCAAACAAGACACCATGAAAAATTACTCCCATGACTCTTAAACAAAGGAAGGTGTCCACTCCTATTAGCACAACAAGTGCAAGCCTACTTGCAGGCTCTTAGAGCTTTTTCCTACGTCAGTTATTGTAATATTTCATAATAACTCTTCCTCCCATTAAGCCTTATAGTCCTCTTGGAATGAATCTATATTGGTTTAATGATACATAAGTGTGTTTATATCATCGTTCACTTGGACATGATACTAAGAGTTGTAAATCCCTCACAACAGTCATTTGACAACACTTTGATGTCGACACTCTATTTGATGATACTCCCATTAACCTTCCTATTATTCCACCTTTGGCATCCACAATTCCTCTAACTATTCCATCTAAATTTAAACCCAAAGATGTGGTTGTACCCCCTTTGCCACCTCCTTTACCTATATTTCAAATCAACAGAGTTAATGTGGCCACATGGTCACCAAATCAAAAAGATAAAGGTAAGGAAAAACCCACTGCTCCTTGGGCTCATCCCTTTCCCAAAGACACTCTTTGAATCCCAAGGTTTCTATCTTAGGGGTCCCAAAATAGACATCTTCAGATATTATTCAAAGCTCAATGGTGAAACAGCTTCACCAAACTCCTATGAAGATGTCCTTGTATGAGTTAATCCAAAACTCATCCCAACACCATCAAGATTTGATTAGTGCCATACAATCTATTGAGGTACAACCTAATGATCCCCAACCTCTTATAGCTTTGGTCAGCTCCCTTAATTCCATCTCTTTGATTTCTTTTAGTAATTTAGAAATTCCACTTCAACACCTTAAAGATCAAGATATACCCTTTTTATTACCATATATATTGATCAAACGCATGTCAAGAGAGTCATAATCAATGGGGGAGCTAGTATTAGTATTATTTCCACCCATATCTACAAACAGATAGCCCTTCTTGACAATTGCATGTCTCAAACTGACACAGCTACTATGGTGGGCACTATTATCTTACATATCCATGTAGGTCCCCACACTATTCTCAAGCTCTTATATGTTGTGGAGGGAGAGTTAAAATATAACATACTTCTTGGGTGACCTTGGATACATGTTATGGCATGTGTAGCCTCAACTTTGCACTATTGTGTCAAGTTTAACATGATAGACAAGTGTATGTTATACCCACTAACTCACCTCCATTTAAAATATGTAACATGACTTATAGTCCCAATTATGTTCTCATTCCATTAAAGACATCATATTCCCCACATAAAACTTCTGAAGCTTCTACAAGCTCCACTCCTGTGGTTACATAGATACTGACAACATAAATTCTTGATAAGGATCCCGTAGAGGAAACTTTTCAACATTTGTTACTTGATGAATATCATTTTTTGACGCTTGACATGTTCTACACTCTAAAAGAGTATGGAAAGATTCACATGCATCAAAATTATGATCATCACATTGGGATGGTCATCCCTTATGCCCCCCCAACCTTCAAACTTATTTCACATATGGGGGAATTGATCAAGCTCCCACCATGGGTAATCCATCTTCTTCACCACAACCATTTACTTGTGACTTCTCTTCCTTGAGAAACCCTAGATTTGCTCACACCTATTTCTATAGGTGTGCTTGAAAAGGATTTAGTTTGGGTTAGTGGGTTATGATGAACCAAATAAACTCACTAAAACTTCCCATGAACCAATTATTAAAGAACTAGTCTCTCCTTCTCCACCTTATTCTCCACCATCACCTACCAAATCAGAGGTATCTATACCTCCTATTTTTTTTTAAAATGCCATCCATTTAGGGCCTCTCACCTATCACCAAGGTAAGGAAACAAGGTCCCTTCCTCTCGTTCATCTTGAAATAATTGATGAAGACTCTTCCACTATTAACACTATCCAATGTCAAAATGATGATGCAATTCTCACATACATGGGTGCAGATTATTCCTATATCAAATGGTTGATCCCATATAAAACATAAGATATGTTAAATGAATCAACCATTGACATCAATATTCCCTCTCATGATAACCCTCTCATCCTCAATATTGGCCAATCTTTAGATTCCTCTAAACAAGCTAATTATGCCACATTTATTAATAACCATAGAAAATCCTTCGCTTGGTCTTATAATGACATGCCTAGTATTGACCCCTCTATCATCACCCATAATATTGTCACCAATCGAGATGCTAAACCTTTTAAGTAGAAGCTTTGAAAGTTGCATCCTCATATTTCTCTCCTTGTCAAATAAGAGCTCAATGCCTCCTTTCTGTTAAGTTTATCCAACCCATCAATTACCCACAATGGATTTCCAATATTGTTCCTATCACAAAAATGATTAGGGGAATTTGAATTTGCACTGACTATCATTATTTAAGCCTTGTTTATCCAAAATATGACTTCCCATTGCCAAGTATTGACCAACTTGTTCATATAACAAGCGGCCATGAGATGCTATCACTTATGGATGGGTTTTCTAGGTATAATAAAAGTTTGGTTTCACTTAAGGATCAACACAAAACCAACTTCATTACCCCATGGTGGAATTTTTGTTATCAAGTCATGCCTTTTGGTCTGAAGAACATTAGTACCACCTACCAATGGGCTATGAATTGCATCTTCTATGATCTCCTACACAAGATTATGGATGATTACATGGATGACTTACTCGACAAGTCTAAATTTCACCAAGACCACTTGATGATTCTCAAAACCATATTTACTCATCTCCTCCAATATAACATTCAACTAAACCTAAATAAATGTGTCTTTGGCGTTCTTTCTAGTAAGTTATTAGATTTTATTTTTTCTTTGTGGTATTGAGGTCAACCCTACTAAGGTTAAAGAAATACTAAAGATGCCTCCACGTACTAATATCAAAAAACTCTATAGCCTGCAAGGTAAACTTTAGTCAATTCACCACTTCATCTCCTAGTTGTCAGATCATTGCCAACCATTTCACCATCTCCTCAAAAAATATGTTTTCTTCCATTAGAATATAGATTGCTAGGAAGATTTTGATGCACTCAAATAATTCATCCTTTCCCCACTAGTTCTTATTCCACCTAAGGAAAATTAGTGTTTATACCTTTACATTCTCTAGGTGCTATGATTGCACATCAAGATGACTAACATCAAGAACAGGTGATTTATTACATAAGATGTACACTTAATAATTATGAGACTTGGTATACCCATACTAAAAAACTTTGCTTCATGTTGGTGTTTTCTACCTCCAAGCTTCACCATTATCTCCTAAATCACAAAACCTATGTGGTCACCCATACAGATCCCCTTGCTTACATGTATTCTAATCCATATCACAACCAATGTGTAGCTCGGTGGCTCATTATCCTTGTTGAATTCAACTTAGAATTCATTCAACAAAAGTCTATTAAGGGGAAAATAATCATTGACTAGTTAACTGCCACCCCTTTACTTGACAATCAACCTTTAAAACTTTAATTCCCTGATGAATCCATTGCAATGATCTCCACCGATGACATCTCCTATCAAATGATGATGTTCTTCAATGGATCTAAATGTTAATATAGTGGGGGTACATGAGTCATTCTTATTCCTCTAGATGATGAACCTATAACTTTGTCATTTAAATTATATTTTGAATGAACTAATAATATGGCCGAATATGAGGCTTTGATCTTAAGACTTTAAACAACTCTCTTCTTGGATATCAAATCCATAACCATTTTTTATGATTCTTAGCTAGTGGTTAACTAGGTTAATGGTTCCTACTTATGCAAAAATGGGATTTTGTAGTGGTATAAACATCATGTAGATATACTCTTAGGATCGTTTGACTCTTATCTCCTATAAGCTATTCCTTGATCCATAAATAATTAGAGATGCACCTTCATAAAACATGTCGCTCATTACACTATGCTAGGGGGACTTCTCTACAAGAGAGGCTTTAATGGTGTTCTTCTTAGATGCCTAACTAGTACTGAGACTCCTTTCACTATTAAGGAAGTCCATGATGAGCTTTATGGTGGGCATTTCAATGGTTACATAGTTGCCAAACGTATCCTTCGACTTGGCTATTACTAGCCCACACCTCATCAAGATTGTGTTGATTACATTCATCATTATGTCAAGTGTCAACAACATGCTAACCTCCTTCATGTTCCAAGTCATGTATTACAATTTTTCAAAGACTTTTTGCCCTTCTCCCAATGGGGCTTAGATCTAATCAGGGATATTAACCCTCATTCATACCTTTATCATCATTCTATCATTATTACCACTGAATACTTTACCAAGTGGGTCGAGGCCATCCCTCTCATCTCCTCTAAAGCTGACAAAATTGTTGACTTCATCAACCATCACATCATCTATTATTTTGGTGTTCTCTATAAAATTATAATAGATAATGACAAATCTTTCAAAAACAAGATGATTAAAAATCTTTGTGATACATTTAGAATTAAATTAAGCTTCTCATCACTATAATATCCACAATAAAATGGACATGTAAAAGCTTCTAACAAAACATTGACCAAAATTCTCATGAAGGTAGCCAACAATATGGACAAGGATTGGCACACACACATTCCTTTTGCTTTATGGGCTTACCGCACTAGCATTCAAACCCCTACGGGTGTTACACATTTTTTCTTGGTATATGGGATAGAGGCTATTTTCCTCTTGAAGTCCAAATTCCTTCTCTTCACATTTCTCTACAAGACATCCTTACTAACAATGACTTTTGCCAAGAACGTTTGGCTCAACTTGAATTACTTGATGAGTGCCATCTCATAGCCCTCAACCACCTCCAAATATATCAAGATCATATCAAACATGATTATAAAAAAACCCTCAAAGAGTGAGATTTCAATATTGGAGATCTTGTCTTAAAATAAAATCAACATGTGACAAACATGGAAAAAATCAAATGGGGTAAGTTTGTTCCTAATTGGCTTGGAACCTATATCATAACTCACACGTATGGCTCAGGAGCTTATCATTTATCTTCTTTTGAAGGAAGGATAGAACTCAAGCCTTTAAATGACTTACACCTTTGACCATTCTTTTGTTAACCAAGCATCACTTCACCTCATGTTTAACTTGAGCTCATCCCTTGAGCATCCCTATTACATTCATTTCCCTTCCTCTTCACCTTTACTCTTATACACTTAGTTAACTTATGTAGTGGTATGGTTTTGCCTTCAAAATGGATAAACCCTAAGTCTCTATAGTCTTTTTTATGACTAAAAGCTTTAAAAAAAAAATGGGATATGTGACAAGTTATAAACTCTTAGGTCATGCTTCTCAATGTAGACTGGTCCCTTGAAGGACAACTATGTAACTTCTCTTTGTTACTTTTAATAAACTATGCCCTCAAAAGATAGCTATTTAAACTTTAAAAAAAATAATTAAACTACTCCCTTAAAGGATGGTTAATCCAAGCTTTGTTCTCAAAGGTAAATACAAATAAAAAATATTCTCATATTGATCAACTTTATATGACCTTAACCCATAAAAAATCCCATTGTAGGCTTCCCACATTGATTAGCTTACACCACACACAAAAAAAGATCTTTAAGTTATGGAATTGACTATAGTAGCTCTCGGGTCACCCAAAGTAGGGGCATATCATCCCCACTTTGTAGGTTATGCTACCCATAAAATTTCCATCATTTTACCTTTTTTTTCTCATACTCTTTCAAGGGACTGTGAAACTCACTTAACATAAGGTAAACATGATGCTTCTCTAAAAAACACAATGGTTCAAAGATATAAGGCATGAAAGAGGCTCATTTTTATGAGCCTATTTATGTTCTAATTATGGTCTTTGCTAGTGCACGAGCATTCTGCCTCTTTATTTTTCCATCCACATCACATGTCGATCTCTCTATTGAGATGGAAAAAACATCATACCAACACTATAAAAGCCTACTCAATTTATTTTATGCATACAACATCAAAAATATGAAAAAATATTGAAATAAACTAACATAACCAACCTATTCATTTTAAGCATACACCATCACAAAATATGGAAAAGTGTTAAGATAAAAATAACAAACCAACTATGCATATACCATCACATATATGGGAAAGGCTAATATAACTCAACTAACATGATCAACATTAACATCAAAATTAACATAACATTAAATAATCAACATCAACATGATCACAATCATAATAAATAAACATCTCATATATATAGGATCAATAACATGTCCATCAATACATCATCGTAATATCATCTCTCTCTCAAAATATACATCTCACATCTTCGGCTTGTAGGCCAGTGTAAATATAACATATATAACCAAAAAATGCAAACTCTAGAAATCAAAGTCCTCAAAGATCTCCATGTGGTCATGAAGAAGTAGTGTCATCACCACTCTCTGCTTGTTGACATCTACATGAGCTACAAGCTGTGGCCCATGTCACTGATCTCTCTTCCTTTATGAACTCAAATTACCTCTAATTTTATGGAAACTCCTTAATGGCCTTCTCATAGTAATCAATCTCATCTAGGGTAGTAGTATATCTCACCAAAGATATAGTCTATGGTAGTCCTATAGCACCTACTGATGGCCCAATATGTACTGGTCCCTGTGGTGGAGGAGGAGTAACTTGACCTATTACTCTCAAGGTATCCCTCTCCACTATCATTATAATCACCTAACCCTGTAACACTCTGACCTAACCTTGTAGTGTTGTGACCTAGCTCTATAGTGCCCCAACCTGGCCGTACAATGTCACCACCTACCCTTACAAGCCTAATACCTATGCCTATGTTGTATATCTATCTTGTACTACTACATCTCGTGTTTATATGATTACATCCCTCTCTCTCACGAACCTTTATAAATCTGGTGGTGGCCTCTTGACCTCCACCATGGGATGTAAACCTGCCCACCAAGCTATATATGCCACTATGTACCCTAGATCTCCAACACCTGGCCCTATTGGTAGCTACTTAAAATTTGGCCCATCTATCTCTTAAGAAAATGATAGGGGTGCTTCTATGTCATCCCTCCTATATTGAGGGAAGGTAGGCAATATATCCTATAGCAGACCAAACTGACTCCTAACCTATGCCACATGTACCATCTCCAACTCATTGACTCATCTCTCCTTAACCCATAGTGATCTTTGTAATCCAACCAACTATTGTGCCTATCTTTTGAATACGGGGTATGTTAGGTAGGGTCTCCACATGGATCAAACCCTCAATCATGCACCTATAATAGGCAAAGTCACACACTATACCATCCACTTGGGTCTATGCCATGCCCTCTCTCCACCATCTAAAACCAACCCTGAAGTTGGCTAAAATAATGTTAGGTAACAGCAATGGTCATGTCACCATGATGTGATCGTATGCCCAACAATGTAGTATATGGATGACACATAAATTGTATCATCATTTCAGTCTCAAACCCCATAGCTCTTTATATAACTATGCCAAAAACACTGGAGCCCATGTAAAAATAGTTTTCTACTCAACCATCTATGCAAGCACACATATTAATGCAATAAAAAATATGCCACCATCTACATTTGGTAATACATACACTATGATCCCTATCATCATCAGGATACTCAGTCGATGTTGCTCCTCATCGACCATATATAGTGGCTCATAGGTGAAACTCACTTAATGATAAGTCACCTCACTAACATCTCACTATATAATGCCATGATGTTGATATCATGATCCTCTCTCGATCATGTGAAGAGCTCCTCACCCTAGAGTGGAAACTATAAAATCTTATAGACATCCTCCTAGGTTACTATCAACTCTCTGATCAATAGATGGAAGGTGTTGGTGGTGTGATCCCACCTCTCGATTAATGCTATCATAAGGCTCATATCTCTAGTGACTCAAAAATATCATCACACTCCTCCTAACCCCACATCTGCCATATGCTCCCACTCATCTGGGGTGATATCCCTCCTCATTCACATTAAAAGCTTTTATAGACAATCTCATAATGTCAATCCAACCTCACCTACATCTATACTCACACAACTCAAGTCACATACTTTCTAATATAACCTACCACCACCTTTTTCCCTTCTCTTTGGGAGAACCACATTGTTTTGAGGCCCTTAATTGGGCTATGTAGGTAGCACTCAATCAACACAAGGTCTTTTGAGGATAACTCAACCATATACCCACCTAACTATCAACCCTATTCTCCCCTCTCTACTCTAGGCTTCACTACCTTTCTCTCTCAACCCTAGGCCCATTGCCTATCATAATTCTAGGCTTCATGGCTTATATACCTACCCCCAAACCTTATGCCCTATCTTTTAAGCCCTAGGTCCTCTAACCTATCTCAACCTCTTTTTTTAAACCATACCTTAGATCTTTTTCCCTAGGCTTTAGGAGAACTACATTAGCTTGAGGCCCTAAATTGGGCTATTTAGGAAACACTCAGTTGACATGAGGTCTTTTGAGGTTAGCTTGACCATTAGGCTAGTTGACTACTTCCATTAGGGATCTAAACTAACTTTTTTCCCTATTTTATTAGTTTTTCACAAGCACTGACATCAACTTTAATGTCAACATCAGTGCTTTGTAGACATAAGTATCGATCAACATTAGCAAACACCTGCTGACCTTGGTGTCATGTCAACTAACATTAGTGGACCCCACTAACATCAGTGACTAGTTTAGCCCTAGGGTCAAATGACCCATCCCCAACACTACAATTTTAACTTTAAAAAAAACCCTAAATTCCCCCTAACTTATCCTAAAACTACTCTACCCCATCTACTACCCCTTTACTAATATTTTCTATCCCCCCACATCTAAATTAGCCTAAAAACTCAAAATAGCCAAATGAAACTTCAAAACAACTCATTGAGACTCTTACCTCATCTCTTCATCTCCTCTAAGCTGGCACAACTTGTTATTGTGGTGGCCAACCTCTCATTAGGTCTCTCCTTGATTTGCCATCTTAATTGCTCTCACAACTCTTTTTCTCTCTAATGAAAAGTTACAAATGAGTTTGGTTGGCTGCCAAGACCCCTTTTGTCAAGTTTGGTCAGCCATTGATGTTGGCATCCTTACCCTAATCTACTAATGTCATCACTTAATCTAACTGACATTGACAATGTTACCCTAATATGTTGACATCAACACTATTTACTATCGACATTGGTGACATCATTGATGTCGACACCATTGCATTAATGTTTCCACCAATAACCCCAACTCTTTAGACTTTACCCATACTCTATGGAAATTTGGAGATTACGTATATCTCTTTAAACATAACCATAAACTTAGAGATCACATATATCTCCCCAGGCCTGATAACCATAATTATAGATCACTTAAATCTCCACCCATGGTGACTTTGCTTGGAGATCATGACTATCTTCTTGCTCATTGACCTTTTTACACCAACCTTGCATTGCTTGTCTTGATCGCTTATGATATTCTACTATAGTTGGCTATTGTATACATTCATGTATCTTATATTTTTTAGATAGAAACCAAGCTCATCTTGTCACCTGTAACCTTTTGTGTTTTCCAAAATCACTTCCTACCTTAAATACCTATAACACAACAACCATTAGAGTGATAACTTTGATTATTTTGACCTATCAACTATCACTGACAAGCTATGATTTGGTTATTTTTATTTGAGTCCTCCTTAACCTTCCATGTTCTTGACTTTGTTGACTATAGCTCATATTAGTAAATACACATGAAGTGATAATTAGTTCTCCACCACTCAGCTAATTAACTTCTTATCAAATTGGTACCCAATTTTGGTTTCTCTTCCACCAATTCCTATTTCAAGGGGGGATACCTCATCCAATACTTGGAGCATATAACTCATGTTTTTGTCTTACAACTTGTCAATACAATTATGAGATAAAAGGGGAAAATGTAGACACCAAAATTATGTCACACACATGTGCATAACTCCTTGTGTCAAAACTCCCTTAAGCCCATTTTCAAATAAAAAATTAGCCTCCCTAACCCATGCTTTTACTCTTCACACATTTAATTAATTTAAAACACTTGATTAAGTTAATTGAAAAACCCTTTATGCCACCTTACCTAGCCACCTCACCCTAAGACTAATTCTCAGCTAATGAGTTACCTCAAGATTTGGTCCCCTCACCCTAATTACCCAAGACTTATTCTCACCTCAAAACTAAATTCTTAATCAACTACCTCCTTCTTAACCTCTTATTTTTATCATTTTGTAACGGGTGCCACACTTAGAATGAAGAATAATAGAAAATAGGCCAAAAATAGTAAGCTTTACCTATTTTAAGGCCATCAACCTTGGTCAGCCCACAACCAATGTTAATGGGATCACTGACATCAGTTATATAAGCCAAACTCTAACCTGATGTTTAAGTCAGTAAAAATCAATAAATCTCATCCTTAATTACATCCAAGCTCCTAGCATTCAACTTTCAACATCTTAGCTTACTATTATCTTACATAAATCAATCTAGATCAAGAACCAAGCTCTGGAGGACAAGCAACACCTGCTTGTTTTCTTTATTTAGGGAATCGATTCAAACTCCTTGATAGGAGCTATCCATCCAACACTTATCATTCATTCACCACTGTAGCTAAGTATATCACTTATTATATAGGGATTTTATGATGTTACTTTACTATCACTTTATATTTATTGTTCACTACTTTACTCATTCCTAATTGAACCCTCGTGAAGGAGTTATAAAGCTTCCCTACTTATTTCTCCCTGACCTGACATACCAAACCTCTAACCAGATCCATATAAATCATACTCTCTCTCTCACAACTCTCCCCAACCTCCCAAACCTGATCAAAATCATTTCTTAGACCCAGAAAAGCCTTCTACAAGCTCCTAGCCAATTATTGCCCCTACTAACCTTGATATCCTAACTGACATCAACCACCTTCACCCTCTAACCTCCGTAGTATAACAGATATCCATCACTTCCCCACTAACATTGGTGACTGTGGATTCCCCAACCTTTCCAAAACCTACCTGTTGACCATTTTTGCCCACCAGGGCAAAAAATCAGTCCCCTTCTTCCCCTGCTATTCTAGGACAATTCATTTTTTATTTTGCATGAATCTAGTGATTTCTATAGACTTTGTAGAGCTTGGTTTTCTATGGACTCTGTAGGTCCATTTCTATGAACTCTACAAGTTTTCTTTTAGTAGTTGAAGAACTAGGCAAAAGGGGCAAGATTTTACAAAGCTTCTTTAGATTTTTGTCTAAAGAAATTCACAAGGAAGGTTGGAATCTTCGAACCATTAAACCATCACTTCATTTCAAGCTTTGGTTTAATCGGTAGTTCTTCGGCTTTGGTTCAATCAGCTAAGTTTAGCACTTAGTTCATCAAAAAAGTTTAGCAAAAATTTCAAGCAGTTTTAGGTTCAACATTTAGTTCAAGGACTTGGCTCAACACGTAACATTGAACCATTGAACTAGTTCAATGCTTCAGTTCAATCACTTGGTTCAATGCCTCCAGTTCAATGTATAGGTTCGATAGCAAAAGCAAACAAGGAAAGTTCAAAGGCTTAGTTCAATGGGCTCGGCATGTAGCTTTGAACCATTGAATCGGTTCAAGTGAATGGTTTAATGGATTGGTTCAAGTGAAGGTTCAATAAGGAGATCCAATGAACAGCTCAGAGGGGCTCAACGTGAAACATTGAACCATTTTTGGTTCAACCAATTAGTTCAATGGCTTGCTTCAAATATTTTGGTTCAAGTAGCAATTAATTCAAAGTAAACAGTTCAATCAGCTCGACGTGCAGCCTTAAACCATTGAACTGTTGAACCAAATTTTGGTTTAATGGGTTGGTTCAATGACTTGGTTCAAGGGTGTGCCATACAGCTAGAGGGTAGTTCAAGATCCAAAAAAGCCATTGTGGAGGGTAGAAAGAGCTTCAAAAGGCCTGAAGGAATTCAAGGAAAGGATTTTTAAAGGGCCTGAAGGTGTAAGGAAAACTCAAAGTGACCAATTCTTGTAGACTTTTTATTTGTGGGAAAAGGCCTAAAATAGAAAACTTGTAGGGAAAAAGCTCGAAACAAAAGGCCCGATGAACTTTGTCAAGGATGGTGATGTCCTAAAGAGCATCAAATTTTACACCAGGGAGGCCAGAGCATGGAAAGTACCAAGTGGAAACTGTGGAGGACTTCAACATGTTTTTTTAGGAGCAGTAGAATGTGCCACATGTCCCTTATAGGGCTCAACAAAAGCCGATAGGTGGCAACATCCGTGGGTTTCTCCTATTATCTTCAAAGAAGACTATGGTGGGCTTAAATGAGTTGCTAGGAGCTATGTAGATTGCACCAAGTGTTAACATCTATTGAGAACTAGAAAAGGGCCTAAAATTTTCTCTAAGGCAACTAAAGGCTCTACATAAGTGACCATGTGTCAACTTCCACCTAACTCTCAAAAGGTCCTCTAATGTAAGCAAATGCTACCACATCCCATTATCAACTCGGTGGAAGCCACCACGTGTCAACATCCCATTATCAACATGTCAATGTCCACATTTCAAAGTGTCTTCTAGGTGCCCAAGTAGTGGATTACGACACGTGTTAAAGGTAGATGCACTCTCAGCAAAAGGGGTAAGGCAAGAAGCCAAAGGAAAGTTCAAGAGTGACAAGTGTGTGAATGCCAAATTTAAGCTAGTAAAAAGGTTGTTAGTTTTTAAATCCCCAAAAACCAACCATGGAATGAGCCCAAAGAATGCAATGACTTGCTAGAAGATCACCCCTGAGGGCTGAAGGAGCATAAAAGGACAAAGAGCCCAGAGAATAAAGAGTAGGCAGAAGGTATGGCTCATAAATTCAAATCCTGATAGTAGAATGGCCATCATGTAGAAGTAGATGAAGCAATCCAAGTGATGTAGGAAGGTGTCAAGAAGTTATTTTAGTGGTTGACACAGTGCCTACCATGTGGTCATCAAAGAGGCACAATAGTGGTTGATGTGATTGGTTTTCTTCAATATGCACTATAGAGCAGGAAAATGGCATGGCTCATAAATTTAAATCCTGATAGTAGAATGGCCATCACGTAGAAGCAGACAAAGTGATCCAAGTGATGCAAGAAGTTGTCGATTCAAGAAGTTATTTTAGTGGTTGACAAAGTGCCTACCATGGGTCACTTGTAAAAAAGGCTACCAAAAGGCCCCTTTTCTTCCTCTATATATTAGAGACTTATCTTTGAGAAATCATCTTCCACATTTGTAAGGCATAGCCCTAGAAAATTTTCACCTGAATCAATAAATGCATTTTTTACCTTTATCCTAGTTAGATATCTCTATGTATGTCTGAGTGTTAGTTTGTGTTTAGTCATTGCTTCTTGATGCTTCCATAGGTTCAACACCAACATACCTGGTATTTCTAAGGTGTCATTTCTATAGCTGACAAGGAGAGTTGTATTTAGAAGTGCAAAAATAGAATAAATTACTATACATAGTGCCTTTCACAGCACCTTTGGTGAATCTCTATTCTCTATGTTTTCCATTAAAGCCTCCCTACCAAGCTTCTTACAGCCTGGTCCTTCTGCTAGTTTGAAGTGTATGCATGTGTTTGTCTAATTTTAAGTGTGACTGTGAGAAGGTCAGATCATTTTGGTGCATCACCTCCTTTAGAGTAGTCTTTTTTCCTGCAATCTTTCTCCCTTTTCACCCCCATTTATATATATATATGTGTGTGTGTGTGTGTGTGTGTGTGTATGTATATATATATATATGTATATATATATATATATATATATATATATATATGTATATATATATATATGTATGTATATATATATATATATGTATATATGTTAGCACTTATTGGAATAAATTAGATGAATCAAAGGGAGCTAGCCCTTACTTAGAGATTCTCCCCTCTAGCTTCGCCAGTCCCACAGGTGAGAGGGGAGTTTCCATTGTTGTGTGTGGAAGGTAGGAGCTTAACCTCCTTGCCCTGGGTGTAATCCACTATGTCAATAGTTTTTGGCATGCCTAGTACAACCTAGTTTTACAACTCGGTAAGGTTTCAAGATTGATGATGGTCCTATTACAACAAATCAACTATTTACAGCATCTAGTGACTCCACTAGTAAGAAATTCATTTCCTAATCAAAGACCAGTCTGACTCCCTATGCCTAAAGTCACCACACAATCTGCTAATAAGGGTGTCCCTTTTGAATTCATTGAACTACCTCTCAACTCAGCAAAGCAGCTGAGGTTCAAAGGGACTCATCCTTATTCAACGAGTCATCTTCCTAGTCCGGCTATAGGTGCTTCCTTCATAGGAGAAGTACCCCATTTGAATCCCCTTATTGCTATGGCATTACCCTTTATGAGATTTCATGGTCAGAGTCCCTTGAACCTCCAGTGTTATGACCCAATTCAAGGAGTGGTCCTCAAAAGTGTGCCTCCCTTTAATGGAAAGGGGCTCGTTACAACTATTGAACACATTAGAGATATTTCTAACCTCTACAATATTCACAGTGTCACTGAGGAGAATATTGCAATCAAATTGTTGGCATTGTCTTTCAAGGGCAAAGCTCTTGATTGGTATGGGACTTTGCTTGCAAATTCAATTCATTCTTAGAATTAATTGGGTACTCAATTGATAGACCATTTTGGAGAAAAGAGTGACCACCTCTCACTTGTTGAGCACCTGACGACCATAAAAAGAGCCCCACACAAATATATGCAAGATTTCAACACACAGTTTCAAAAGACTTGGGATAGAATCCCCATTCTGATAAGACTGACTGCTAGCTATGCCTTCCTATATTATTTGAAAGCATTGAATAGTGATAGTACTATGATGATACAATCCATGGGAGGGCATGTGCTACCTACTACATATGACATAGCCATAATAGCTAAAAGTTGCTTAGTACAGGCTGGCAAAATAGCCCCTAGACCCCACATGCCACTTTTCCTAGAAATGCTACCTCTAATTTAGGCCATTGTTCCCACATTAGCTCCTCTGCCTAGCATAAAGAAATTAGTTGCTGCTCCATCCAATGAGCTTCATGAAGTTAAGAGTCTATTATAGAGTATGTCAAATGAACTTGTAGCTCTTAAAAGGCAGCAAGCTCAAAGCAACAAACCAAATCAGGGATACTAGCATTATGGTCAAGCCCTGAGACCCCCTTTCCAAAACTATAATCAAGGATAGGATCAGCTTACTCAGACCAAAGCATTTCAAGGCTACAACCCAAGCCCTCCTTCATCATCTAAGGTCATGGTGCCCATTTAGAATAATCTGGTGTAGGAATAGCCAAGTTATTCAACCATGGGATATGGTTAAGAGCAAGCTATTTATACAAATGAGATGATGGTTTGTTACCCAAATGTGCTAGATAATCAAGCAGCTACTCATTCTTAGGTCTTTGAGGCTCTAATGTAACCCAGCACAAGTAGTAGTCACAGTTAGCCTGACTCTACTCTTATGAACCACCTGTAAGGTGAGTTCTATGCAATCAATTATGTGGGTGCTACAAACAATCAGGTTGACTGTGTTGTAGCCAACACAAGATCAAAGGGAAAGCTATGGAAGAAACTCAAGCAGCTATTTAAATGTCCACACCATCTCTTCCACCACAGGTGAACCAAAAATTCCCAAATTTCAGGCTACCAGTCATACATTCAACTCCCCAACCTATGCCTCAGAAGGCTGCAAGAGACACCAAAGAAAATATGGAAGGGAGCAATCCTCAGATAAATATGGTGGACCAAGAGAAGAAGCTGCACATAAATATTTCTTTGTGGGATCCATTATCGATACTGGATGTGTTAGATGAAAGAGATGTTAGAAGCTTTCCCTTTGATCCAAGAGGGAATCAAAAATACCTGGTTAGTTGTATATAGTAGGTTGCTTTCAATTTTCTTTCCCTATTTTCCCTAAGTGTTGTTTGCACCAGTAGTTTTCTTAGCCTTGTGTGTGTCCTTTCTTTTCCCTTTGAGGTGAATCTACGTGATTGGTTCTAGACTTATCAGAGCTATTACTGATCTTTAAGTTACAATCTGACCTCGTGCCCAATAGATTTTTAAGGCAACTGGCTTCTAAGCATAGTAGGCATGCTTCTCCTGGGAGTCATCAATTTTTTTACCATTTAGGGAAAAAAATTGGTCCCCTTCTTCCCCTACTATTCAAGGCTAATTCATTTTTTATTTTGCATGAATCTAGTGATTTCTACGGACTCTGCAGAGCTTGGTTTTCTATGGACTCTATAGGTCCATTTCTATGAACTTTACAGGTTTTCTTTTGGCAGTTGAAGAACTAAGCAAAAGGGGCAAGATTTTACAAAGCTTCTTTAGATTTTTGTCTAAATAAATTCACAAGGAAGGTTGGCATCTTTGAACCATTGAACCATCACTTCATTTCAAGGTTTGGTTCAATAAAAAATTCTTTAGCTTTGGTTCAATCAGCTAAGTTTAATGCTTAGTTCATTAGAAAAGTTTAGTAAAAAGTTCAAACAGCTTCAGGTTTAGCATTTAGTTCAAGGACTTAGCTCGGTGCGCAACATTGAACCATTGAACTAGTTCAATGCTTCAATTCAATCGCTTGGTTTAATCACTTGGTTCAATGCCTCCAGTTCAATGTGTAGGTTCAATTATAGAAGCGAACAAGGAAAGTTCAAAGGCTTAGTTCAATGGGCTCAGTGCGCATCTTTGAATCATTGAACCAATTTAAGCAAATGGTTCAATGGATTGGTTCAAGTGAACGGTTCAACAAGGAGATCCAACAAATAGCTTAAAAGGGCTTAGCACACAGCATTGAACCACTTTTGGTTCAACTAATTATTTCGATGGCTTGGTTCAACCATTTTGGTTTAAGTGACATTTAGTTCAAATAAAATGGTTTAATTGGCTCAGTGTGCAGCCTTAAACCATTGAACCAAATTTTGGTTCAATGGGTTGGTTCAATGGGTTGGTTCAAGGGTGTGCCCTATAGCCAGAGGGTAGTTCAAGATCCAAAAAAGCCCTTGAAAAGGGCAAAAAGAGCTTCAAAAGGCCTGAAGGAATTTGGGGAAAGGATTTTCAAAGGGCTCAAAGGTGCAAGGAAAAGTCAAAGTGACCAATTCCTGCAGACTTTTTGTCTGCAGGAAAAGGCCCAAAATAGAAAACCCATGAGGAAAAAGCCCAAAACAAAAGGCTGGATGAACTTTGTCAATGATGGTGACACCCTAAAGAGCATCAAATTTTACACCAGGGAGGCTAAAGCATAGAAAGAACCAAGTGGCAACTGTGGAGGACTTCAACATGCTTTTTTAGGAGTAGAAAAACATGCCACATGTCCCCTGCAGAGCTCGATAGAAGCCAACAGGTGGCAACATCTGTGGGGTTCTCTTGTTGGCTTCAAAGAAGACTGTGGTGGGCCCAAATGAGTTTTTAGGATCTATGTAGAGTGTTCCAAGTGTTAGCATCTACTAAGAACCAGAAAAGGGCCTAAAATTTTCTCTAAGGTAGCTAAAGGTTCTGCAAAAGCAACCACGTGTCAACTTTTACCTCACTTAGAAAAGGCCCTCTAATGTAAGTGGATGCTGCCACATCCCATTATCAGCTTAGCAAAAGCCACCATGTGTCAATGTCTACATTTCAAAGTGTCTTTTAGGTGCCCAAGTAGTGGATTATGAAACGTGTCAAAGGTAGATGCACTCTCAGTGAAAGGGGCAAGGTAGGAAGTTGAAAGAAAGTCTAGGAGTGATGGGTGCATGAACATCAAATTTAAGCCAGTAAAAAGGCTATTGGTTTTTAAATGCCTAAGCACCAACCATGGAATGATCCCAAAGAATGCAGGGACCCACAAGAAGATCACCCCTGAGGGCTAAAGGAGCAAAAAAGAACAAAGAGCCTAGAGAATAAAGAGCAGTTGGATGGTGTGACTCATAAATTCAAATCTTGACAGCAAAATGGCCATCACATAGAAGCAGATGAAGCAAGCCAAGTGATGCAAGAAGGTGTCAAGAAGTTATTTTAGTGGTTGACCTAGTGCCTACCATGTGATCATCAAAGAGGCATAATAGTGGTCAACGTGACTGGTTTTCTTCAATATGCACTGTAGAGTAGGAAAATGGCATAGCTCATAAATTTAAATCCTGACAACAAAATGGCCATCATGCAGAAGCAGATGAAGTGATCCAAATGATGCAAGAAGGTGTCAATTCAAGAATTTATTTTAGTGGTTGACACAGTGCCTACCATGGGTCACTTGTAAAAAGGGGTGTCAAAAGGCCCCTTTTCTTCCTCTATATATTGGAGACTTGTCTTTGAGAAATCATCTTCCACATTTGTAAGGCATAGCCCTGGCAAATTTTTACTTGAATCAATAGATGCATTTTTTACCTCTATCCTAGTTAGATATCTCTGTGTATGTCTGAGTGTTAGTTTGTGTTTAGTCATTGCTTCTTGATGCCTCCATAGGTTCAACACCAACATACCTGGTATCTATAAGGTGCCATTTCTGTAGCTGATAAGGAGAGTTGCATTTGGAAGTGCAGAAATAGAAGAAATTACTATACAGATTGCCTTTCATAGCATCTTTGGTGAATCTCTATTTTCCATTAAAGCCTCCCTACCAAGCTTCTTGCAGCCTGGTCCTTCTACTAGTTTGAAGTGTATGCATGTGTTTGTCTGATTTTAAGTGTGAGTGTGAGAAGGTCAGATCATTTTGGTGCATCACCTCCTTTAAGAGTAGTTTTTTTTCCTGCAATATTTCTCCCTTTTCACCCCCCCATTATATATATATATATATATATGTTAGCACTTACTAGAACAAATCATATGCATCAAAGGGAGCTAGGCCTTACCTAGAGACTCTCCCCTCTAGCTTCGCTAGTTCCACAGGTGAGACAGGAGTTTCCATTGTTGCATGTGGAAGGTAGGAGCTTAACCTCCTTGCCCCAAGTGCAATCCACTGCATCAACACTACCCAAATATCTTATAAAATATAAATAGAATATACCACTTGCACTCTGTTACTCTCCACTACATTCAGGTTATGAATAATGGTAATGTTATTTCTCTTTCACTCTCTCTTTACCTCTTTTTTAGTTATTTATTACTCTTTTGTCTCTAAAAAGTGGATTGTCATCTCTAAGGAAGTTTCACACTTTTTAAAACAAACGCGTAGCTTGGCAGCCCACTCATTTATCTATTAATAAACATTTTGTGGTGGTGTTTTTTTACTTGCAGGTAGTCCTACCTAGCCAAAGAGGAGTGATCATAATGTCTAGATATGGTGTGAAAACTAATCTGGATTCATTCTAATCACTTATCCCTACCATTATTTTCTATTTTTATTTAGACTTGAAATAGACAAATTTTAACGAAATACTCAGACCTTTATAACTACATTCATGACCAAGTTTTATCACCTAACCTATCTCAAAAAAAAACCAAATCCTTTATCCATCATTCCACTCATTAGACTCTACTTGGATCAAACCTTTATCACTGTAGTTTTGATGGAACTTTGCTTCATTGTTTAACTTTGGTAGAGTCTACACTAGCATTAAGAGAAGTTCATGAAGGAGTATGTGGAGCTCATTCTAGCAGGACAATCCTATCCAAGTTATTCTTGGCCCACGATAGATTCAGATGAAGTTGCATATGTAATGAAGTATGAAAAATGTCAACAGCATGCGAATTTGATTCATGTACCATCATAAACTCTAAAAATGATGTTGACACCATGGTCATTTGCTACATGTGGACTTGACCTCATTGGGAAGATCAACCCTACTTCATCTGAAAACCATAAATAATCTTTACCATCATTAAGTATTTCACTAAGTGGGTTGAAGATATACCCCTCACTTATGTGACTAGAAAGTTTTAAATTTATCTTTAACCATCTCATTTTCTGCTATGGTATCTCCTTTGACATTATATATGATAATGGAGGATCATTCAAGAACAAGGATGTAGACCAATTATGTACCAAATATAATATCACACAATATTTTTATAAAGCATATTACCCTCAAGGTAATCGCCAGGCTGAAGAATTGAACAAAACTATTATCAATATTCTCAAAAATATTGTCAATAATGTCAATCATGATTGGTACCCACAAATATTCCCTACCCTTTGGAAATACTGTACCATTCATCATAACCCTAGAAGAGACACTCCATATTCACTTGTATATGATACTAAAGCCATCATTCCCATTGAGGTTGAATTACCTTCACTATGTATATCTTTTAAGCATGTCTTAGATGATCATGACTATTGAGTAGCTCACCTAAAAGAGATAGACCTGCTTGATGAAAAATGCATGGTTGCTCTCAACAATCTTTAGGCATATCAAAATTGACTCAAAGGCCACTAAAATCAACATGTCAAGTATAGAACATTTGAAATTAGTAATCTTGTTCTTAAAGAAAACTAAAAGATTACCATGACTGAGAAGAAGCATAAAG